>JARYHS010013630.1:333815732-334415732 GCA_031002005.1 Vandiemenella viatica
GGAACAAGGACCGGTCCTGCCGCTGACGGCACAGTTCAATGGCAACTTCGTGGAGCTAGTAAAACAACTCCACGCGGAAACCTCGGACCTCCGTCCTCGCCTTCCCAACGAGAGCCGGACTGAAAATCCTGCCACAACACCCGATGAGCTACAAAGAGTGAACAAATTCCTGGAGGCCAACGACATCCAACTCTTCACGCAACCACCAAGAAACCCCATGAAGCTGGTGGTCCGCGGCCTCCCCTCCAACAAACCTGAGCAGATGGTTTGCCGCAGAGCTCAACACCTGCGGCATCGTCACCAAAGAGGTCCACCAAATGAGGCGACCGGCCACAGAGGAGCGTCTCCCGCTCTTCACCATACAACCAGCGGAAAAGGTTCTATTGGCAAGGCGCCCGACCACGCTGCTTGGACACAAGGTCTAACTGGAACCTAAGAGGAGGCCACCGCTCGCGCTCACACAGTGCTTCCGGTGCAACTCCTTCGGCCATTTCGCCAGGACTGCACCGGGGAGCAGAGATGCTTGCGGTGCGGAGAAAATCATCGGGTGGCGGACTGCCCGCGGCCGAGGGAAGACACCAAGTGCTGCAACTGTGGAGCCACCACCCACGGAGCCAGTTTGGGTGGATGTCCAGCCAGACTGCGCCTCCGTCAGAAGATGACCAAGCCTACAACCACCGAGACAGCGGGGAAAAGCGGGCAACCACAACTAGGTCCGCGAGCGCGGACCGTAGTGGCAGGCCAGCCCATGTAGACCCAACACCGGCGCACAAAGCGCCCTCCTACACAGCAGCGCGGCCAAAGTTCTGCGCATCTTCCATGCCATTCAAACCATGCGGCCGATCGAGATGAACTACTGCGCGCCATACGGGAGGTGCCAGTCCAAGTTGCCGCCGCCATAGCGGCAGCGCTTGCCACCACCACGGAGAGCAACCAACACCCAAGAGAAGAAAAATAGGTGCGTATAAATACAGCCAAGAACTCTCCTCCTCCTCTGCATACCAAGCCAGTCCATCCAACATCCAAATATAAATATATTCTCATTCAGTAAAATTATCAGCCAGAGAAACTACAAACTATGACAATGCCAGAAAGCTAGTTTCAAAATCTACACACCGATTTTAGCCATAGGATTAAATCCTGGCGCTAAGGATACCACTGCAGACTATTGTCTGCGCCAATCAGGATGGATTGGATGGATGGATGAGGCTAAGCCACAGAGACTCAAGAGTTCCGAGTTGGTATCAGCAACGTTCAGATGTGCGATGAGGAAAGTGCTCGCCGCACTGTCGCGCCAGGCGGGACGAGTGGCCCAGTGCACTCGGCTTTGCCGGCGACAGCAGCGACTATATTGACGACTAGGCAACGTACACCGGACTCCGAGCAGAAAAACATCCACCGTGCTTCCGCGTCGGGCGGCCCCAACGCACTCGCGTTGTCGGATTTACCGGCCGAAATCACGGACTTGCTGACTACCTTTGAAATTGAAATGGACTACGCTACGGACACAACTGGAAAACCACACCCACCACAGATGACGACTCCGCTAACTTCTACGGACTTGTGAAAGCGCAATTCTGTCAGTGCTCGCAGCGAAGAAAAGGTTTCTTCTTTGGAGAATCCTCCCGAGGCTGCTAGGGAAACACTGCCACACGGCCCACTCCCGAGTGGAGTGGAACCCCCTGGCGTGAGAAATAGGGTTGTGCCTGGCCCCAGGAACCTTGCGGTGATAACACGGGGCCAGCACAACATTCCCGTCTCAACTGCTGCGACATCTACAGCCACGTCTCGGGACAACACGGCATCAGAGGAAGTAACAGAACTGGACCTCGACTCTATTTCGTACACAGAGAGCGTGCAATACCTCACCGATGATACTTCGGCAATGGAGTTCGAGCACGAGGCCTCTGCATCACGCAAGCGTGCTGCAGACAGTCTCGGCAAGGAAGACACGCAGTTCAAATGGGTCGCAAATGTGTTCGTTAAAACCAGAGCAAAAAAAGCTACCTCCAAAGGCTCGGACAAGGGCATCTGTAAGATGCAGAAGGCTGGCGTAAACCAAGTCGACCTGCTCCCGCCGCTCAACTGAGCCCTGAGGCCTTTGCTGCCAGTGTACCCAGCACAAGCAACTCCTTCTCGCCTCTCCCCATAGAGGGAGAGACAAATATGGAAGCTGAAGGAACTAAACGACTGCGCTCAGCAGGGAGTCCAAACCAGCCTCCCTAATCATCTCATACAAAGAGGATTATAGAAACCTTATCATCCTGCTAAAGAAGCTCTGCAAGCACCGAGTTCCGCGTGAAGCCAGCAGGAAGAGAACTATATAAGCTCTTCCTTAAAACCAAGGCTGACCATCAATCTGTCTCTGGCTATGCATCAACGCATAACATACCCTTCTACACCTTCCCGACAGAAGCCGACAAGAATCTGAAAGTCGTCATCAGAGGACTGCCGTTCAACTTCTCGCCGGATTACATCAAAGAAGAGCTTGAAGAGCATGGAATGGTGGCGAGGACTGTCGTCCTGCTGCGCACTCCAAAAACGCGTCAAGAGGTCCCCTGTTCCTGGTCGTCATTTCAGACACCATCCGAGAACAGAGAAATCTTTAAAATGATCTCACTATGCTCTGTGACGATAACTATAGAAAATCTCCGCAGCACTCGAGGACCCCCTCAGTGCTATAATTGTCAAGGGGTAGGGCATGTATCCCGCCACTGCGTGATGCCGTCCCAAATGTGTTAAGTGCGCCGGCGAACATCCTTCTCGGCAATGTGCCCTTAAAAACAGGCGAAGCCCAGCCCAAATGCGTTCAACTGCGGCGGTGATCACGTGACGAGCTATCGCAAATGCACGGTCTTCAACAAATTTAATGAAAAGGCAAAAGGCTAACAATGCCTCATACATTGCCCATGCTCAAGAAGAAGCAGCAGCAGCAGAGGAAGAAAGAAAAGACGACAGCGTCTGCCGACGGGGGAAGCACCCAAATCCAGAGTTAAGACCGCGTACTTTCTTTCGCGGAAGCACTAAGCAACCCCCTGCCAGCTCGCGATCCAAGTCGAAGGATGCAAAGGACAATCAGGAAGAGACTACCTCCACCCAGAGAAAACCGCCAAGGTGGAGTAAGAAAGCTGACAACCAGAGCAAACCGACCAGCTGAAACAGCCTCCCAGAAGGAAGGACAGCTCCATTCTCCTGAATATGGTCCAGTCATTACTGCAGACGGTAACTACATTGATTCAAGACCTACTGCATCAGATTGCGGAGGCAGTCAGGATGGCAATAACCGCCGTTCAACAAGGGAATCAAGTAAGCAATGGCGAACACCATTGAAGACTTGACTATCTCCATTTGGAATGCCAACGGCCTATGGCGTCAGTTAGGCGAATTTAGAGAATTCTTAAGAGGGCGTCGCCTAGTTAACGAGACACATCTAAAGCCGGGGATCAAGGCAGCCGTCTCCAACTATACTTGCCACAGATATGACCGGCCTATAGCGGGAGGCAGAACCGCGGTCTTTGTCAGGAACAGTATCAAACATTATGAGGTAAAACTACCTGAGATGCAGACCATCGAAGCATCAGGTGTAGCTGTTGAGACGCCCACGGGAAAAATCCTGCTTCTAGCTGCATACAGACCACCTCGAGGAAACCTGCATGAAGATGACATCTCTGCTCTTCTCCGCCTGAGGGGCAACCTTTTCATTGCTGGTGACTTCAATGCTAAACACATTGCCTGGAACTCGTGTGTTATTAAAGCGAACGGCTGAAGGCTACTGCGCATCGTCGAAAACCACAACGCTGTAATCTGGGGACCTACAGAACCAACAATATTTGGACATGGCCTGCCAGATGTACTAGATGTCGCCATCATCAAAGGCCTGCGGCACAACATCGCAGTGACAACTAAAACTGCATTATCATCAGATCACATCCCCGTGTTGTTCTACATGGCGGCAGACGTCTCGTCTAGAATGAAAAGGCTAAATAGAAACCTGTGGGACACCATTTGGAAGCTTTCCAAGGTCATCTCTCCCAGCATATTGAAACGGCGCCACCACCTTCAGTCACCTGTTATGTTGTTGTCTCACCAACCTCTTTAACATCCTCACCTCCTTGTTATAGTGTGTACATTCTGTACTTCTCTTTATTTTCTGTTTTGGAATAAACATTACATCATCCTTTTTTTATTTCCTTGAACTCTTGCCACTTTGTCTCCACTGTACTTGTGCCATTCTTCCATTTAGTAAAATTAACTCTGAAATATCTCTTTAGTTCCAAAATTTGTACCTTTTTATAATTGTATCTGCTTACCCCTTCAATTCTGGCCAGTGGTTTACTGAATCCCCTTATATCCACCAGAACTGCATTGCAGTCACTTATTCCTTCAGTTACTTGACACTCAATAAGGTTATCATCAGTCTTTATAGGAAGATATCCAACATGTTTGGTCCCCTTGTTTTCTGCTCAAGCACCTGTGTAAAGCCTCCTTCCCTTACTAAAGTATCTCTGTTCCTTTGTGTTATTAATATTATTTCCTACCCAGTTGACACCTGATAAGTTCAAATCCTCACCAATAATGTCCATTCTATACTCACTTGAATATGGATTTAGTTTCTCCCCAAGAGCCTCATCTTTATCATTCATTCTTCCACTGTGACATGCAGCCAACACCTGAATTTTTCTTTATTGTTTCCCCAGAAATCTACCCCGAATAACTTATGGTCATGATCTCTGACCACCATTGAACTGTAGTAGTCTTTGCTAACCAGTATGAATACCCCTCCCCCAGCTGCTCCTCTGTTTCTGAGGTACACTCTGTAACCACTAGGAAAAACCTTCTTTTAACCAGGACACTACCCTTGTAACTACTTGAGGTTCACATATCTCTATTAGGTTTGCAAACTCCATTACTTTGTTCATTATAATTCTATGGTTTACCAGTAATACTCTTATTTTTGGCTTTGTTATATTTTCAGCAATAACATTCACCTTCCCAGATCTGACCTCCCCCCTTCTGTTATTGTTTCAAAAGCTTCTTCTATTTTTTAGTATTTGTTATTTTTCTATGGATCTACACTCAGTATCCCTTTGATTACCTGTTTGTATCCCCAGGGCTGGCATTAGGGGGGGGGGGGGGGTAAGCGGGTCAAATTGTACCGGGGCCCACCCGGCTGATGGGGGGCCCAACAGGCTGTAGGGGTCATCCGTTCAACATGTTGTAGAGCTAAAAAAAATAATTATTTGGTCTGAGGAAGGGGCCCCAACCGATGAAATGGCCAAGAGCCCCCATCTGGTTATGTGAATGCTAAGAAGCTTACCCCGGGCCCCAAAATCCTAGCGCCAGACCTGTGTATCCCCTTACCAGCAGCCCCTAATCTAAAAAAGGCACTGTCCTGACCCCATCATCAATGGAAGTGGGTTCCCTTACAGCTTTAGCTAACAACTGAGAAAGTACCCCCTTGCCACTCCTATTTAGGTGTAGGCCATGCCTAGTGAAACCCCACCTACTAAAGTTCTCCACAGCCACAACCCCCATGACGGAACTAATGATGTTCCCAAGCAGCACCTCCACATTTACCCACCTCACAGTGTGGTTCAGTTGCGGCTGGTCATGGCAACTTAGGACTTGCATAAGTGCCTCCTTCAACACTTTCTTCAGGTCACTCTCTAAACTATAATTAGCATTTGTATCAATACTGTTCCCCATACCTCCCTCTATCACTACCCTATTCTCCTTGGTGAAATCCCTACAAAGCGAACCTATATCCTCTGTTACCTAACCTTAAGTTGCTTTAAGTTTGAAAACCTTGTGACATGGTAACTTGTGCCCATCTGATCCTGAAAAAGTGGGCCTACACCTCTTCTGTTATTACTACCTAGTAGCAGAACCCTTTTATCCCTATTATTTCCTTGCAAGCCCCTAAAGGCCTGCTGCAACTTATCTACTCCCACATGTACATGAGTCTCCTCCCCTCCTGTCTCTGGTAACAGCTCAAACCTATGTAACCAGAACTCTGCCTGGAAAAAGACCCCAGAATGAGGGTCGAAACGTCCGCTAAATCAGCTCAAACCTATTTTTACCAGCAATTTACGGAGTGTCTGGCTTCTTCATCCTCTTTACCATTTCCCTATGACCTGTTCTCACCTCCCAACCATCCTTATCACCCTCTTCACCATACCCACTGTCTCTACTTTCTGCCACTAGAAGCTGAACCTCCACAGGCTTAGCCACCAGAGGCCAAGCCTCCACATGTGAAGCCTCCAAAGGCTGAGCTTCAAGTGACCTGACTCTTTCCAACAACTCACTGATCATTTCATCTTTTTTCCCTGATCCTTTCATCCCTAATGAAAAGTGGACAGAACCATGGGAGAGCCTTATTTATTTTCCACATTATTTCTCCACTATATGCCCAAAGAAACTCTTTTTTACACCCACTGCAACGCTCAACATTCTTCATGTTCCCGCAAATGTACCAAACTTTCCAGATATGATTTTTCCCAAAAACTTCAATAATTTTCCAAACAAATTTTAAAATATCAAGAACAATACTCTATTATGGATTAAAATATGGTCTTACTGATGGTAGATTATTATTCAATGGAGTAGCTTTTTAAACTACCGGATTCTAAGTTAGGACAGTTAAATCAGCCCACCCACACAACACTTACTGTATTCCTGATAACTGTAACTACACTAGTATACCACTAACCTGGAATAGTACCACTAAACTTTGCTACATATGAGTTAATCGAAGATTGATTAAACAATTTTTCCAACTCTTTCCCAAGTCTACAGACACACAATTTATTTTAATATCCGATAGCAGTAGTCTCAATCTCTAGGAACAACTGTACTGAGCCATTACAAGACCCTCAACACACTTGTTCTGTGTCACATTAAATAAGGCATTTGCAATGTTATATAAATGGATTTTATAGAAAGAATTAAGGTTGTAATCATTTGTAATTTATCTCATTTTGTTGGCTCTATATAAAAATCTTTTCATACCAACAACCTTTGACCGTGTCTGTAATAATCATAAATTAAGTTTGTTCCAAAATGTTTGCAGGTTCTTTTCTATTCAAGATCTATTAAATTTTCTATCCACAAATATAATGTTCAAACTTCTCACTATGCAACTATTATTATTTTAAAACTTAATCTTCTGCTCAATTGTCTTATCTTGCTTGTTCACCTTTTCTACCAACAATCCTCTTAACTTCTACTTTTTTTAGAGATCCTATATTTCAAACATATCGGAGCAATAATATTTATTAAACCTGCTATTCTTTTTATTAATTCTTTATTTTGCCAATATTACTCCCTTTATCAGCCTAAATATGTCGGAAGTGCTACTTGGGAAAGGCATTAGTTCTGTGTTGGGGGTTGTGCCTGTGAACACCATTGGTAGGTGGGGTTTTACTAGGCATGGCCTACACCTAAATAGAAGGGGGAAGGAAGTACTTTCTGAGTTGTTAGCTAAAGCAGTGAAGAAGCCCGTTTCCAGTGATGATGGGGCCAGGACTGTGCCTTTTTTAGGTTAGGGGCTGCTGGTGAAGGGACAGAAATAGATTATCAAAGTGATACTCATTGCAGATTCGCGATGGGGAAAGTCACAGATATTAAAGAAATAGGTGAAATGGCTGAAACAATAACTGACTGCGGTAAAAGTGGGAAAGAGGAGATAAATTCTGAAAATGTAAAGCCAGTAGTAAGGGTGTTAATGGTAAACTGTAGAAGTATAATGAACAAAGTAATCGAATTTGCAAACTTAATAGAGATGCACGAACCACAAGTAATAATTGGGGTAGAGAGTTGGTTGAAAGAAGAAGTACTAGACAGTGAGGTTTTTCCTGATGGTTACAGAGTGTACCGCAGACATAGAGGAGCAATTGGTGGAGGAGTCTTCATACTAGTTAGCAAAAACTACCACAGTTCACTGGCATTCATAGATCAAGACCATGAGTTTACCACAGTGGAAGAATGACAGATAAAGATGAGGCTCTTGGGGAGAAATTAAATTCATACTCAGATTTCAGAGGTGAGAATAGAATGATCATCATTGGCGGGGATTTAAATTTACCAGGTGTAAACTGGGAAGGGAATAAGATAAATAACACAAGGGAACAAAGATTTGCAAATATCTTAATAAGGGAAGGAGGATTTACACAAGTGGTTGAGCAATACACTAGTTGACACAACATTTTTGATATATTTCTAATTGAGCCCGATGAAAACCTTTTGAGGTATCAAGTAACTGAAGGAATGAGTGATCATGAAGAAGTTCTGATGGATATTAGAGGATTCAGTAAACCAGCTGCCAAAATTGAAGGGGGAAATAGGTACAATTATAAAAAGGCACAGGTTTCAAATTTGAAGAGATATTTCAGAGAACAATTCAGCAAATGGAAGGAAGGTTCAGGTACAGTAGAGTCAAGGTGGGAAGAGTTCAAGGAGATAATAAGAAAGGGGGAAGAAAAATTTATTCCAAAGCAGAAAATAAAGAGAAGTAGAGAACCTATGTAATATAAGAGGGAAGTGAGGAGGTTAAAGAGGTTGGTAAGAAAAGAACATAACAGAGTTAAGAGACAGCAGGGTAGTAGGGAATATTTAAAACAACTAAACAAGGACTTAATAACAGCAAAGAAAATGGCTAAAGATGGGTTTATGAAGAGTATTGTCAGTGCAGGAGGACCATTGACTGATGCATCTAGAAATTTCTATGGCTATATCAGGAAACTGAGGGGAAGGGAGGGTGTAGAGACACTTATAGATAAGGATGGAGAAGAAGTTACTGATGATTTGAAAAAGGCAGAGATTTTAAGTAACTGGTTCAGTGAAAGCATTAGGGACAATGAATCAGAAATAGGAGGGTCTAATTCGGAGAACGAGCTTAACAACACAATTAGAAATGACGATAGTAAAAAATTTTGTATCCATCCTGAGGAAATCATGAAGGAAATAAGAAAGCTGAAAAAAAAATAAAGGGGCTGGTGAAGATAATATTACAACAGATATCTTAAAGATAGTCGGATGTGACATTGTACCTTATCTTGAAATATTATTTAAATTGAGTCTAGACACTTGCTGCTTACCACAGGACTAGAAAAGTGCAATAGTAGTACCGGTACATAAGGGAGGGGTGAGAAATAGAGTTGAGAATTACAGGCCAATCAGTTTGACATCAGTGGTAGGTAAATTAATGGAAAGATTGATATGCAACCACATCAGAAATATATGTGAGGAACGTAAGTGGTTTTCAAGCAGGCAACATGGTTTCAGGCAAGGATATTCATGGGAATCTCAGTTGGTGGGATATATGCAAGATATTTCAGATGAAATGGACAAGGGTGGCCAAATTGATAGTGTAGCACTAGATCTGTCTAAGATGTTTGACAGAGTAAGCCATAAAATGGTAGTAAATAAGGTAAAAACCATTGGAGTGGATAAGAAAGTCATTTGCTGGGTAGAAAAATTTTTTAAAGGTAGAAAACAGAAAGTTAGGGTAGGAAATGTAGTATCAAAAGAAGTTGAAGTAAAAATGGGTGTGCCACAGGGTAGCGTATTGGGACCACTGCTATTCATTATTCTAATGAATAATTGTGTTGATTGTTTACTATCTGAAATTAGATTGTTTGCAGATGACATAATGCTGTATAAAAGAATCAAAACGATAAAGGATTGTAAACAGTTGCAGGGTGATCTGGACAGGATATCTAATTGGGTTGGTAAACATGGAATGAAGATAAATGCAAAGAAGAGTCAGCTTATTAGATACACAAATAAAAAACAAAAGGTTAATTATGAATATAAGGTGGGAAAAGAATTGCTTGCTGAAGACTTGAAATGTAAATATCTTGGAATTACTTTTGATAACAAACTTAAATGGGCAGGACACATAGGACAGGTGGTAGGAAAAGGTTTCAAAGTTCTGCACTTGTTGGAGAGAGTTATGAGGGGATGTATGAGAGAAGTCAAGGAATTGGGTTACAAAACTTTGGTCAGACCATTGCTCTAATATGGTAGTGTAGTATGGGATCCTCATTTTACGTATCAAATACAGGAGTTGGAGAGGGTGCAAAGAAGGGCTGCTAGATTTGTTTCTGGAAATTATCGCAGAATGCAATCAGTGACGGATATGATAAAGGAGCTGGAATAGGATTCATTGCTAGACAGGAGGAGGATGAGGAGGGTCATAGGAGTGTACAGGGCATATACTGGTGATGAGGCATGGAAAGATATTGCAATAGGTATGAAAAGTAGTGCATGGAAGGAAAAGAAGATCATGACCACAAGCTGGCACTCAATTTCAGGCACAAGGGTGTGGGAAGATTCTCTTTTTTAGGTAAGAGTGTCAGGGATTGGAATGAGTTACCAAGAGAAATGATGAATAATTTACCGAAAACTTTGAAGGAATTTAAAGATAAAATTTGTAGAGGGCAAATGTAGGTAGGTGCAGGATAGGGGGAAGATGGGTGTGTAGGGAAATTGCCACCGGAGACTGTGCTCCATTGCAATTAAATTAAATTAAATTAAATTAACCCCTCCCAAAATATTCCTCTTTTTTTTTTTTGTCAATTGGAGATGAACAAAAGTGAGGAAGATTTTCCTAAAGTCAATATTGTTGTTGGTATGGAGGTTTACAATTTATACAAAATATTAATAATCTTTGATTATCCTAAATACACATAAATCTCTCATTTTTAAAAAAAGAAAAAGAAAAAAAAAACACAAATGAACAACCACATAACTAGTAAAAATAAAACACTTTCTCCAAAGTCCTGTTATGACCTCAAATTTTTTTTCACTGTATTAACATAATTATAACAAAACTCCATTATCTTTAAATTATAGCAATTTATGCACGTGTGTGATGTCAAAAAGGCGACACTCTCATTCCACAATAGTCCAGAGTCTGTGAACATACATGCAAAAATAAAATAAAAAACAATAATAAAAAAATTGCTATATTCCTATTGGCTAACTGCCTATTTACTATGTGAGACAAATATTCTCTTTGTCTTCCAACAGTATATATTTCTAAAATAACTTGTCTTGATCATCAAATATAGAACTGTTTGCATAATAGTTTGGTTTTTTTAACTCTGTAAGGATTTGATGGTTTCAAGGTAAGGACATTGTATCATCCTTTGAAAAGCTTGCTTTGAGGGTGTATCAATAATAATAGTTCTTATTATGGATAGCAGTTTGTACAATGGTTGAAACTTCTGTGTTTCATTGTATATAATGGAAGATTTAAAATGTGTTTGATCCAAAACCAAGTCTCCCACCCTGTACCTGGTTGGTTTAATAGAAGTATCATTACTAGACTTACTAGCCACTGCATTTTTGGTCAGTTCTGTAAGAGCTATCGCAATTTTTTCCTTATAATTGACTCTTTAACAATGCATGGTGGTTCCCTGTAAAACATCAATTCAAATGGATAACCAAGGTGGAATAGTGTGGGATTGTATTAATGACGTCCTCAATATTTCGATGTTCCAGGGCCCACCGTTTATGAATCTCCTGGCAGTACATGCAGAACCACCATCTCATTTCGCACATTATACGTTCCACTGGGATGCCCTGAGGATAATAATAAAGAGCTCTCCCCGGCTTGTATTCCTAGTTCATTTAAATATTGCAACTACACTTTCGCTGAAAATTGAGGTCCATTATCAGAAAGTATCTTCCTTGGTTTCACAATATGTAGGATGAAATCATTGATGATTCTAAAACAGATAATCTTTGTTTTAGCCCTTTTTACTGAGTATAGCTAAATATATTTAGAAAAAATGTCCAATAGTACACATACATGTCTAATTCCTCCTCTTGATACAGGCAAAGATCCAAATATGTCAGTTGCCAACAATTCCCATGGTTTAAAAGGTAGTACATGATGCATTTCTCCAGTCCATCTTGCATTATCCTCCTTATTAATCTGCCAGGTTTTACAGGTAACTATTAAATCATGCACTTGTTTATACATGATTGAAAAATACAATTTTTCTCTTAATAACTTGTAACACTTTTGTATCCCAAAATGACCATAGCTGTAATGATCTAAGATTATATTTCTCACATATTTGTCTGGCAACCACAGTTGCCACTTATCAGTATGTTCACTTGCTCGATGAAACAGTATGCCTGCTTTCAAGCACTAAAATTTATGTAACTGTGGAGCACAGTCCCTTGTTCTCATTTTATTAATGATCATTGTAATGGTCTCATCTTTATGTTGTTCATGTTTCATATGCTTGAAACACTGGTGTAGCACCTTTTCAAACATTACCTCTTTTACGTAACATATTCTATGTTCTTTTCTGTTCATATTAGTCAGTTCATCTCCCTCTAACCCTACAGGTAGTCATGACAACATATCTGCAACAAGGGTTTGTTCACCAGGGATATATCTAATCTCATACTGAAATTCCTGTAGTAGTAGGGTCCACCAGGTGAGATGATCATAAAAAGTTTAAATTTGTTCAGGAATGCCAGAGCCTTGTGGTCAGTGGAAATAATTATTTTCCTTCCTAAGAGTAGGTATCTAAACTTTTGAAACACCCGTACAATAACAAGTGATTCTTTTACTGTGACCCCGTAGTTGCGTTAAGCCTGCTTCGAAATTCTACTGGAAAATGCTAGTGGGCTCCTTTCTATCTTGCCATTTTCACTCATTTCCTGGAAAATTTCTGCCCCTAATCAATGGTCAGAAGAATCTGTTGATACACAGATGGGAAGATTCCAATTGGGAGAATAAAGTGTAACATGTTTCACTAGTACCTCTTAGTCCTTTGAAAATCCCTTTCACATGCAGGAGTCCAGTTCCACACCATATTTTGTTTCCTGATGGACTCCAAGTTTGGGCTGTTAAGAATCTGGCCCTTTACAAATTTATGATAATAAACTCATAGGCTCAAGAAACTTTTCAGCTGTCTTATCTTGTGGCTTGGGAAAACTTTTTATGGCTTCATGTTTATCCGCTGCAGGTATAATCCCATCAGGTGTTATTACATGTCATAAAAATTCAATCTGAGAAGTGAGGGACACGCATTTCTTTAAGTTTATTGTCATGCCCCCATTTCGCAATGCAGTTAGCACAGCTCTCATTATCTCCCGTGTTCCTCTAAGTTCTCACTTGCTATGAGAATGTCATCAACATAAATGTAAATCTTTTGTAGACGGTTTTTCCTAAGACTGTGTCTAATGCCCTTATAAAATTAACCACCACATTATTCTGATCAAATGGGAGAACACGAAATTGGTAGTTCCTGCCTTGATACAGAAATGCGGTGTACTTCTTTGATGGTTCTGCAATCTTAACTTGCCAGTAGGTAAGTTCAAAAGATGTAAGATACCTTTTCCCATGAAAGTTGTGTAAAATTTCAATGATGGGTAGTGGATGGTGTCTTTCTGTATATAGGAATCTGTTTAGATTGTGAGAATCTAAGACCAACCGTACTGATTGGTTGGCTTTCGTCACTACTACCAAAGGATTATTGAAAGGACTGGTGGATCTTTCAATGATGCCCCACTTCAACATTCTCTGTATTTCTTCTTCAACCAGCGATCTCTTGGAGATGGGAATTCCATATGGTTTTACAAATAATGGCTGTGTACAGGTTACGGTGAAGCTACATTCATAATTCTTCACTAATCCTGATTTGTCAGAAAAAAACATCATCAAACTCCTCCATTAAATTTAAAAGTTCCCTTAAGTTCACTTGGAACATTTTGGAGAACACACTGACACTGATCCTCCTGTATTTTGGATTTGATCCTGGCCACCCATAATTTTACTAGTTTTTGGTAAAAATTAGGTTCTTTGGTACCCTGAAGTACACAATTATTATACAGCACTTTAACAGGCCGGCTTTGGTCCATTTGTCACGTTTGAGTTAAGGAAATAGATATTCTTTGATTTTCAATGAAAAGGATAATAATATTTTGATCCAAATCGATAATAGCCTTAAAGCCAATCCACTCCAAAAATACACTCTGGTTGTAAACTCGGTATTACAAACACTGGCATTTCAAAGTTTAGTCCATTTATGGTACCTTCTATAAAGACCTGTATGGGTATAAGTTTACCCTTTTTTCCTGTAGCTGTAAAGGCAGTCATGCCTTAAATAGGGTAAGTTTGCATTTGGTGGATTTCAAATCACTTCATAAAAAGGCATTCTGAGAGACAAGAAATCTCCACCCCAGAATCCAGAAGTGCCCTGTATATACAGTAATTCAAATGATAGGGGTTCGGGCCAACTGTTCTGGAATATTAGTGTCTTCAGTCATCAGGTGTTCTCTTGGATTGCTATAAAAAAACAGTTCAAGTGTTTGGAGTAAGGATAGTCCTTTCTGAATAGTTGCCTTCAGATGGACCTCAACATTGGCAGGTATTTTTTGATGTAGTCTGAACCTGTTGCTGTCCTGTTGAGCAGATAGTTTCCTCATATTGAGATATTGAGGGTAGATTGGGTCTGTAGACTGTGTTATGTGATTATTTCTGCCTCTTTGAAGACCTTTAGCATTCTTTCTACTCCTTTCTGGCTTTCCCTTGCAGCTATTCTTATTTTCCTGCCAATTATTTTGAGGCTGCTTTTGTCGCCCATAGTAATGACAATTATCCTGTTGGTCTTGGGAATCATTCCAGTAGTTAGGTTCATCTCGGCGGTTTCTGTTAGTAGAAAAATTTCTTGAACAGCTATGATGATTATTATACTGTGGCCTGTTCTGAAATGGGGAGGGGACCAGTGTTCCTTTCTGAGTAAAAACCTCGTCTATTGGTCATGTTATTTTGTGAATAGGAGTCATAGATTCCTCTGGTAGCACTCTGCATGTACAAGATTACTAATCGTTTTTCTGCATCATCTATGGTTGTACAAAAGACAAATGATTCCTGAACATTTGGCAGCATTCTACTAACTATATCCCTTACTATTTCATCTTCAGGAATAAGAATGGTAACAAGTTTTGACCTACTTCTTTTGGAGAAAAAAAAATCTGCAAGTCCCATTCCTATTGTATAAATGCCCAGTACATAGCTGTTATTTGGTGACATATTGTATCTTAGCAGACCAATATTTAAAAAAAAAAGGCTTCCCTGAATTGTGCAAAGTTGTGCATTTAGTAATGTGGTGTTGCCCCCAGGCATGAGCCCTGCCATGAAGATGTTGAAAAATGCAATCAATCTTCTTTATCTTTGAATCTTTGAAAAATTCTATATGTTTCCAAAATGTGTAAGAAAGCAACTGGATGTATTTGTCCATTATTTATAAAATTATATACATCAAATTTTACCAGTCTTGATATAACCAGCTCACCTAATTCAGGATATTTGAAGGCACTGATTCCCTCTCTAATCAAAGAATCTACTTGTTGTTTGCAATGTCAGTTTTCCATTGTTTATTGAAATCATTTCAGCTGAATGCTAGGACAGTTTTTTTAAAAAAGGGCTCTGCCCAAATTGAATTTCTACCAACTTGTATGCCCCTGATTCTTCTTCTGAATTGCATACTATCAGGGGCGTTGCAAAAGGACTCCTACGCTCAGGGGGCTCCCAAGTATACCTCAGGGGACCCTTTTTTTAGCTCTACCATCGTCTAAGTGGGTCCCTGAGACACAGAGAGCCCCTCACTAATGGCCCTCACTGCTCAGGGGGGCCCCCAACCACTGCTCAGGGGGCCCACAAGCACAACTGAGAGGCCCCAGCCTCAGCTCAGGGGGCCCCTACCAGCAGCACAAAGCAAAAAAAAAAGGTCGCCCAAAATAAATTTTTTGCACCGTCGCTCTTCTTTACCTAGCTATGCCACTGCATACTATAAGCAATACTATAAAAGACTAATTACTGAAGTTACAGTAATATGATATTTAAAACTGTTAAATCAATTGAGTGATGTTGACTTATAAGAAACTGGAAAAACTCTATGAGAAATAGTAAGTTTTGTCACTCTAAATTCCAGTTACCTTCAGCAACTGGGCCATCACCTTTGCTAGATGTTTTGGTGTACATTCATGGTGGAGGATTCATGAGTGGATCTGGCAGATATTATGGACCAGATTACCTTATGGATCATGACGTTATTGTTGTCACAATCAATTACCGTCTTGGAATACTAGGTATGTTGCTGTTCACCTTTTATTTACTTTAGGATGTAAAATATCAGTTTGGAATGATGTGTAAGTTGTTAACTAAAATTTATGTATTTGCCTTTATTTAATGCTGTTCCAATCCCAAAATCTCATTATTTGGCTTAAAATTTTTCTGTGTTATTTCCATTCACAAAGTCTTATATACATATTTTTCAAAATGTGCATTAAATTATAACATTAAATTAGAACCAATATAAATTAAAACAAAATTATAAGCTTTTTACACAAAAAAAAGGTTGTTGTCAGTTTCTCAGTATTTAATGGAGAACATTCAAACAGGCTTCTTAAGCTTCGAGAATGAAGTACTTCCTGGAAATAATGGCTTGAAGGATCAGACAATGGCTCTACGTTGGATTCAAAGCAATATTGCAAATTTTGGAGGGAATCCTGCAAGTATTAATATTGCTGGAGGATCTGCTGGTGGAGCTAGTGTACATTTTCACTTTTTGTCTCCACTCTCTAGAGGTATGATTTTCTATCCAGATACATTTTTTTTAATGTTTATATATAAAATCTTCAAGCTTAGCTGAAATTGACATAAAAGCTTAGTTGAAATGATAGCACAGGTTGGGATTGTGAACTTCTCCTCCATAGAAATAGATGAAGCTATTATTTTATTTACTTTATTTATTGCTCTTGTTCGATAGAAAAATCACAAATACCGAAGAAATAGATGAAGCTGTTGAAACAGTAACTGACTGTGGCAAAACTGGGAAGGAAGAAATTAATGCTGAAAATGCCACCAAGACAGTAATATGAGTGTGACTGGTGAACTGTAGAAGTGTAATGATCAAAGTAATAGAATTTGCATACTTAATAGAGATACACGAACACAAATAATTATGGGGGTAGAGCCGTGGTTAAAAGAAGAAGTACTAGACAATGAGGTTTTTTCCTGATGGTTGCAGAGTTTACCACAGAGACAGAGGAGCAATTCATGGTGGAGTATTCATACTGGTTAGCAAAAACTACTACAGTTCACTGGTGTTTATAGATCATGATCATACATTAGTACTTCAAGTAGATTTCTGGGGCAGTAAAATAGAAGAAAAAAGGCGTTTTGGCTGCTTACTGCAGTGGAAGAATTGAATAATGACTCATGAAGATGACATATTCAGATTTCAAAAGTGAGAATAGAATGATCATTATTGGTGAGGATTTAAATTTAGCAAATACAAGCTGGGTCAGAAATAAGATTAATAGCAAAAGGAAACAGATATTTTCAAATACCTTATTAAGGGAAGGAAAGTTTACACAAGTGGTAGAGCAAAAACATGTTGGATATCTTCCTAATAAATCCTGATGATATCCTCATGGGTGTCAAGTAACTGAAGGAATAGTTATTCATGAAGCAGTTCTTTTTGATATTAGGTAATTTAGTGGCCAAATTTGAAGGAGGAAATAGGTAAAATTATAAAGAGGCACAGATTTCGAACTTAAATAGATATTTCAGGAAAAGTTTCAGCAAATGGAAGAATGGCACAAGTACAATAAATTTTGGAAGAGTTCAAGAAGATAATAAAGACGGGTGAAGAAATGTTTATTCCTAAACAGAAAATAAATAGAAGTACAGAACCTACATACTACATACAATAGGGAGGGGAGATGGTTAAAGAGGTTGACAAGAAGAGAATATAACAAAGTTAAGAGACAGCAAGGTATTAGGGAATATTTTAAACAACTAAAGAAGGAATTAATAATAGCAAAGAAGATGGCTAAAGATGGGTTTATGAACAGTATTATTGTTATAGGGAAACTGCTTACTGATCCATCGAGAAATTTCTATGGCTATGTTAGACAACTGAAAGGAAGGGACGGTACTGAGACAATTATAAATAAGGATGGAGTAGAAGTTACTGAGGAATTGAAAAAGGCATAGATTTTAAAGTAAATGGTTTTAGTCAGTTTATTAGGGACAATGAATCAAAAATGGGAGGGGGTAAATCAGAAAACGAACTTAACAACATGAGCAGACTAAAAAATTTGAAATTCATCCTTGGGATATCATGAAGGAACTAAGAAATTGATAGTGTAGCTCTATATCCATCAAAGGCTTTTGCCAGAGTGAGACGTAAAATGCTCGTAAATAAGGTAAAAATTATTGGAGTGGATGAGAAAGTGATTTGTTGAGCAGAAGAGTCTTTAAAAGGTAAATAGAAAAAGTTATGGTAGGAAATGCAGTATCAAAAGAAATGGAAGTGAAAATGGGAGAGCCACCGGGTATCATACTGGGACCATTGCTGTTAATTATTCTATTGAATGATTGTTTTGATGATTTACTATACCAGTTAGGTTATCTGCAGATGATATAATGCTATGTAATAGGATCAAAATGGTAGAGGACTGTGAGCAGCTGCGGGGTGATCTGGACACGATATCTAGCTGGGTTGGTAAACATGGGATAGAGATAAATGTAGAGAAGAGTTAGCTTATTAGGTACACAAATAAAAAAACTAAAGGTTGATTATGGTTATAAGGAGAGGAAAGAATTTCTTGAAATGTAAATATCTTAGCATAATATTTGATAAGTTCAACTGGGTAGGACACATTGTACATGTAGTAGGAAAAGCTTTCAAAATCCTGCGCTTGTTGGAGAGAGTGATGATGGGATGTACTAGAGAAGCAAAGGAATAAGATTACAAAACTATGGAAGGACCTTTGCTTGCATATTGTTATGTAGTATAGAGCAATCACATTTTGGGTATCAAATACAGGAGTTGGAGGGGACGCAAAGAAGGGCTGTAGATTTGTCTCTGGAAATTACCACAGAAGACAATCAGTAACCAATATGATAAAAGAGCTGGAATGAGATCCATTGGAACACAAAGGGAGAGTGAAGGAGGCATATATTGGTGATGAGGGGTGGAAAGATACTTCTGTAAGAATTAAAAGTCAAGCATGGAAGTGAAAAGATAATGATGACCACAAGCTGGCATTCAATTTCAGGCTGTGGCAATATTTTCTTTTGTAAGTAAGGGGGTCAGATATTAGAATAAGTTGTCAAGAGAAATGATGAATAATTTACCTAAAACACTGAAAGAATTTATAGTTGAAATTTGTAAAGGGAAAAAGTAGGTGCGTACAAGAAAGGACAAAAATGGGTTTGTAGAGAAATTCCCACCAGAGCATGTGCTCCATCGCAATTAAATTAAATCTCTACTAGGAAAAGACCTTTGTATACTTACAAGATGTATAATAATCATAGTGAAAATAATTATCATATGTTACAAAGACAAAAAAAAAAAACTGTAAATCAATTAAAGAAAAAAATCATTTACATTATTTCTATAAGGTGTTTTTTTTTTTTTTTTTTTTTTTTTTTGTCACAAGCCATCATCTCCCTTCATACTTAACTGAAATCAATGAATGAGATGTCATTTTAAAACTTATGGTGCCCACTTTGGCTAAATCATATTTTAAGAAAGGAATTTTTCGTAATTCGCCCTTAAAGGACAAAAGTATCAATAGTTTTACTACGCGTTTTTGTGTCATGAGCCATTTATCTCCCTTCATATTTAAATGATATAAATAAATGAGGTATCATATTAAAGATTAAGGTCTCCGTCGTGGTCGCATTATATTCTGAGAAAGGAACTTTTCGTAACTCAACCCTTAAAGGGCAAAAATGTCAATATTTCTAAAATTGTGTTTTTTTTTTTTTGTGTCATGAGCCATTTATCTCCTTTGATATTTAACCAATATAGATAAATGATGTATCATATTAAAGATTAAGGTCCCCACCGTGGTCACATTATATTCTGAAAAATGAATTTTTCGTAACACGACCCTTAAATGGCAAAAATATCAGTATTTCCAAAATGCGTTTTTTGTGCCTCAAGCCATTTATCTCCCTGCATATCTAACTGAAATCAACAAATGAAGTAGGATTGTAAAGAGTAATGTCTCCGCTTTGGTGATATCATATATTAAGAAAGAATTTTTTTGGAAATCAACCTTTAAAGGGAAAAAGTATCAGTGGTTTTTCAATACATTTTTGTGTCACGAGCCATCTATCTCCATTAACATCAAACCAAAATAGATAAACAAGGTATCATTCTAAAGATTAAGGTCTCTACTGTGATCACATCATATTTTAAGAATGGATTTTTTTCTGAATTTAACCCTTAAAGGGCAAAAATATCAGCATGTCTGAAATGCGTTTTTTTTTTTTTTTTTTTTTTTTTTTTTTTTTTTTTGTCTCGAGTCATTTATTTCAATTGATACCTAACCGAAATCGATAAAAGAGGTATCGTTTTAAAGATTAAAGTATCTGCTTTGGTCACATCATATTTTATGAAAGAAACTTCTCCAAATTCAATCCTTAATTGGCAAAAATATCATTATTTCTAAACAAAATTTTTTTTTTACCTCACTTGATGCCTAATCAAATTCGATAAATGAGGTATCATTTTAAAGATCAAGGTGTCCACTTTAGTCATACCATATTTTAAAAAAGGAATTTTTTGGAATTTGACCCTAAAAAAGGCAAAAGTATCAATATTATGTCTACAACATTTTTTTTTTATTATGAGCCATTTATCTCCTTCGATACCTAGCCAAAATCGATAAATGATGTTATAAAAATTAAGGTCTCCAATTAGGAAAATCATAAATTAAGAAAGAAATTTTCAGAATTTGATGATTGAAGAGGTCGGGCGTATGAGATCATTCAGAGCCAAATCCCTAGATTGCAGCAGCATATATCTGAGAGATGTCAATAAATTGTTTTTTATACAATAAGTAGATTCGGATTTTATTTTCTGCTATGGGTACCTGTTACACTTAACAAATAAATATTTGCTACAAAAGTGTGCTTCTACTTTTCATTATAATACAAGCAATCAACCTAACTATTCATCATATTTTATTCGTGAAATTTTCGCATGGGATGTCTAGTTAACGATAATTTTTACAACTGTATTATGTAGAAGGCATATTAGATATAATTACTTTTTTGTGAAATTTCTTAATTAGAGTAGGAGATGCCAATAAAACAATCCCTCCATTTTGTCTTAAATATATCTTTAGTATTACAAATTGTTTTATACTGTTAGCAAGTTTACTAAACAGATGCATCCCAGAACCAATTACTCCTCTTTGTACTAATGCAATGATGTTTGTATTTTGAACAAGTTATTTTTATTTCGTGTATTGGAGTTATGGACTTGTGAATTTGATGTAAACAGGTTCAAATGTTCTTTGACAAAGCACATGAGAAGTCACTGTAAGAATAGTAAGCTTTTTAAAGAGTTGTCTGCAAAAAGTTTATGGTTTTATTCCATATAGCATCCTAATAGCTCTTTTCTACATTATGAAAACATTTTATGGTGTTAAAAGTTTCCCCAGAAATTTATGCCACACAACACAACTGAAAGAAAATAAAAGGAGTTTCATTAGCTCTAGATTTGCTGTTAGTAAGAGTTTTCTTATTGCAGATGAGGCACTACTCTACTTCTTCAGTACTGATGTTATACTTTCTTGTCTAGGGGCAGATCCGGAGGGGGGGTCAGAGCTAAGGTGCTCAAACCCCCCTCCCCCAAAAGCATCTAGGTCACACCTGATGACATCATACTTTTGGGGACCTTTTTTGAATGCCAAGGAGTTATAAACTATCATCTTAGCCTTTTTTGGTCATTTCATTGCAATATTTTATGTATAGCCCACTGAGACTACAACTTTGCCTAAACCCATGATTTTAAAACCAGTTGATTTAATCAGACATTTCTTATATCACTTTATATCAATCTCTGTATCAACTTATGTTCCACTGATGTCAAACTAATCAGCCAATAATTATCAACCTGTTTGTTGCTCCTCATTTATTGACCAGTTATACTAAGGCAATTTTTTGGTCCTCTGGTAAACAGAAAGTCACTAACTCTATCAAAATAATATTGAAGGGATAGTACAATGGTGTGCACCCTATCTTTGATACATCTGTAGTAATATTATCAACAATGCAACCTTAATTTTTTTTTCCAACTAACTTAGTTCCCTCATATCATCCTCATTCTATGTTAGGATAGAGAATTTAACACAATACTGGCAGAGGATATTGGTGGGTGGGATTGGTGAAAACAAAAAGACAAACATTTGTAATACAGTATTTTGGTATCAATATTTCTCTTGCTAGTAGACGAGACATTTAGCAATGAGATCAGATGCAATGACACCTGCATCTGAAGAGCCCATTCACATTCAGTGTGATCACATTTGACCTTCTAGATAAGCGTCTCATCTACTTGCAACAGTAAGGCCTGATTCAATTTAATTGTGATAAAGTGCAAATAGTGGAAATTGCATTAGCCACCTATTAAGCCATTTCTTATATTTTTACTTTCTTATTATCTTAAATCATTTGAATGTAAAATCCCTCCCCCCTTTCCAAAAAAAATCTTTTTTTGGCTTTTAAATCTTTTAAATTCTTACAGCATTTCTTTAAAAGTATTCATTACTTCCCTTGGTAATTTAATTTCCTACAAAAGAAATTTTCTGTACTCCTTTATGCTAAAAATCTAGTGCCAGCTTGTGGTTATGGTAATATTTCTTCCATCAATATCCTTCCATGTCCCATCACCAACATACCACTTTTACACTCCTAGCACTCAATTCACCCTCCTCCTGTCTTCTGTGTACTACTCTAAAGCCTAGACATCAATATCTTTCCAAGCACTGTCTCCAATATATGCCTCATACATTCTCAATATTTTTGAATTGAGTGGTTGATTGCACGCTCCTATGGCGATTTCCCTAGTCATATAATTACCCCTTACTTAAATTTTTATGGGGTGTTAAGGGGTTTGGGAGAGACTATACTAGTCTTTTCCAACCAAATGTCAACCTCTCCTTCACGTGGTGCACCCTGTTTGCACGGACGAGGCTCTGGTGACTGAAAGATTCCTGGTATAAGGAGTCACCCACTGCTTGCCAACGGCCTCCGAAAGGAGGCCGGAAGAGCGGGGAGCGGTTCAGGGCACCCTCTTGCCCTTGGGGTCGGAAACGGAACCTAAAGGCAAATGAATCAGAAATGATCAACGGCATGGGGATGCAGAAGGTAACGGGAAACCACTGCATTAAATACCCAAAGGGTATCCCGAGGACATGTAATCCTCTCAAATTACATATATCATGATGGCTTCTTCCTGGGTAAAATATTCCGGAGGTAAAATAGTCCCCGGGTGGGGACTGCTCAGGGAGGAGTCACCAGAATGGATAGTAACATTCTACGAGTCAGAGCATGGAATGTTAGAAGTCTGAATAGGGCAGGTAGGTTAGAAAACTTAAAAAGGGAGATGGAACAACTTAAGTTAGATGTTGTTGGGATTAGTGAGATTAAATGGAAGGACGCACAGGATTTCTGGTCTGGGGAACACAGGATAATTAGCACACAAGCTGTCAATGGAGTCACTGGTGTAGGATTTGTAATGAACAAGAAAGTAGGGACACGGGTGAGTTATTATGAACAGTTTAGTGACAGGATTATTTTGATGAGGTTAGAAACTAAGCCCGTCCCAACCACATTAGTACAAGTGTATATGCCAACATCACAGGAAGATGACGAAGAAATAGAAAAAATATACGCTGAAATTGAAGAATTAATCTAATATGTGAAAGGGGAGGAAAATCTAATAATCATGGGTGATTGGAATGCAATAGTGGGAGAAGGAAAAGAGGGGAATACTGTAGGATCTTTTGGTCTAGGAGAAAGAAATGAGCGAGGAAGCAGGTTGCTAGAATTTTGTGAAAGATTTAAGCTAGTAGTGGCGAACACACTGTTTAAGAACCATGCAAGAAGAATATACACCTGGAAACGTCCTGGGGATACAGGCAGATATCAGCTAGATTATATCATGGTCAAACAGAGATTCAGGAATCAAGTTCTAGACTGTAAAGTGTACCCAGGAGCAGACATAGACTCGGACCATAATTTGATAGTAATGAAGTGCAGGCTGAAATTCAAGCGAATAAGGAAGCAGTATAAGCAGAACAGACTGGAAGTGAATAAACTGAAACAATCTAGCACAAGATAAAAAATTTGCAGAAATGGTAGACTTAGGTCTAAGAATTAACTGTGAAAGGAGCTCAACCGAGGACGAATGGAATGCATTAAAGACCGAAATAATGAAAGCTGGCAAAGAAACCTTAGGCTTTAGGGAACAAGCTGCTCGAAAACCTTGGATCACAGAAGAAATTTTGCAGCTGATGGATCAGAGAAGAAGGTACAAACATGCTCAGGATGAAGCAGGAAGAGAGCAGTACAGGCAATTTAGAAATCAAATAAATAGGAAATGCAAAATAGTAAAAGAAAAATGGCTACAAGAAAAGTGTGAAGAAGTAGAAAAGGAAATGGTTGTAGGAAAAGTAGATGTTGCATATAGAAAGATCAAACAGAATTTTGGAGAAATGAAGAAAAGAGGTATGAACATTAAAACTGCCGAAGGGAAACCTCTTTTAAGCTCAGAAGATGGAGCTAACCGATGGAAGGAATACATTGAGAAACTGTATGATGGGGACGAGTTGAATAATAGTGTATTGGAAAAGGAAGGCGATATCGACATTGACGACTTAGGAGATCCCGTTTTGAGGGCAGAATTTAATAAAACTCTGAATGACTTGAAAGCAAATAAGGCATTTGGAATTGATGAGATCCCTGCAGAACTACTTAAATCCCTAGGAGAGGAAGGAATCGAAAGATTATTCAAGCTGATATCAAAAAGTTATGAAACAGGAGAAATTCCCACTGATTTTAATAAAAATATCATCTTCACACTTCCAAAGAAAGCACAAGCCGACAAATGTGAGAATTATCGCACCATTACTCTAACATCATGTTTGGGACTAAGCGCGATATCGGGGTCGGTATCAGCTTGACACCTAAACTTGAAGTCTTCCAAAATGTTGCCAAAAGTTCTGGAAAAGTTTTATAAATGTGAAAAACCTTGGAAAATGCTAACTGTAATGATGAAGACGGCCGCCACTTACAGATTAACCTCCTGTAAGAAAGATAACTAGAAATGAAAGTCGAAGTCCAGTGTATATACTTAAAAATTTTCACAGAATTTACAAAAAGTCACAGTTAGCAATGGCAATCCGAGAAAATCATTTGCCGAAGATCACAAGTCATGAAACAGAACAGAATGCACCACCCCGAATGAAGTTTAATGTTAAAGTTCACATCGCTGAGCACATGTCGGAAAAATTTAGTTTTCTATGGTTGCCTATCATGTTCCTAATGGCGTCAGTCAGCCATGTTGCCCGAATTCCTACTTCCCATCAGCCACCGCGAGCCGGCCTATCTCAAAATCCGCGAAACCGCGATCTACGCGTTTACTCCACGAGGTGTTCCGATCGAGTGCCTGGAGAGGCTGTCCGGGCTTCCTTTTGTCAAAATGGCCTACTGACCTAGACAACAGTCTATCTAGAAATTTTTTTTGTTAACTTAGAACTTCCAGAAAATCACAAGATGAAAAGCGTAATGAGACAAGTGTAGTGATGTGATTGGTTTTGTTTTTAGAGCTTCCAGACCGGTGTAAATAAATTTTGAAATTTGTTTAATCTAAAAGCACATTTGTTTAAAGTATTGCCATACGTCACATCCAAAATATGAATTTGCAAAATTTTAAAATATCAAGTTTATACTATTTTCAAAGTGTTCCCCAGCTCCTGCTGAGTTCAGTGGTGTAAAAATCTTTTAAATCGGTGAAGGATATCCAAAGTTATTGATTTCTAAAATTTGCTAATTTCCTAAGTGGTGCAATAATATATTCACTTTTTGTTTAAAGTCGGTTGTGGCCTGAAACTATTTTTAAACCATACCTTTATTTAATTTAAGTACTTTAGAAAAGTTTTTAGTTCGTGAAATATGTTAGTCAGAGAGAAATTCAATTTGCAAGTTGGTTTCTACGACGTCATTAAAAAACGGATTTTCATTTATTTATATCTTCTTTTTATTAGTTGATGGCTATTGGAAACTTAAAGAATATTGGCTTGCCGGTTATTTTGCTTGGTTAAATCTACTTTTAAAGCTCTGAAACTACTTAGATATGCTGGAATTAATTATTGAACTCCACCCATGAGGTGATGCTTTAAAAATCGTATTTACTGCTTCAAACCTGTCGGAAACTGCGAGTTATTAGTGAATTTAATATCCAATGGTGAAACTACTATTATACCAGTGCTTTACAGTGATCAATATTGTGGAATATTAGTGCTATGGTTGCTTAGCCAAAACCTGTTCATTTTACTTCAGAATTATTATGGATTACGCTCATTTAGGTAAGTTTATGGTTTATATTTTACTAGAAACTTCTTATTTCTGGTTGCTATGTGTTGTTTTTTTCTGAACCTGAAGTGTTGTTATTTCGATTTCAACCTATGGTATCTTGTACTGAATGTTAACCTCAAACTTCGTTGGATTTTGACTGAATATAGAAAATAGAGAGTAAGGTAGCTTACAATCACATGCTTCAAAATTACTGACCAGAATAATATACAGAAGGATGGAAAGGGTAATAGAAGAGATAGTAGGTAAAGATCAGTTTGGGTTTAGGAAAAATCGCAGTACAAGGGAAGCAATTCTGTCTTTAAGATTAATACTTGAAGGGCGGACCAAGAATAACAAAGATACTTTTATGGCATTTGTTGATTTAGAAAAAGCTTTTGATGATAATGTCAGGTGGGACAAGATGTTCAAAATTTTAAAGAAGTCAGGTCTAAAGTATCGAGATAGAAGAATACTCTATAAACTATATAAGAATCAAGTGGCTGTAATAAAAGTAGAGAATCACAAGAGACATGCATCAGTTAAAAAGGGTGTGAGACAAGGTTGTAGTCTATCCCCGTTAATATTCAACTTGTATGTAGAAGAAGCAATGAAGAAAGTCAAATAAAAATTTCCATGTGGCATAAGTTTTCAGGGAGAAAAAATCAGTATGCTACGGTTTGCTGACAACATTGTCTTATTAGCAGAGAGGGCTGAGGATATTGAGAAGTTATTGAATGGCATGAACAAAATACTGAATGAAGATTTTGGACTGAATATATATCAAAGCAAGACTAAAGTGATGAAAAGCAGCAGAAATGATACCAATACTAGTAGATTAAATATAAAAATAGGATTGGATGCAATAAGAGAAATAAGTGAGTTCTGTTACTTGGGAAGCAAAATTACAACCGATGGCCAAAGCAGGAATGATGTTAAAAGCAGAATAGCACTAGCAAAAAGAGCCTTCATGAAAAAGATAAACCTTTTAGTTCCAAATATTGATCTAGGAATTAGAAAGAACTTCTTAAAACTCTATGTGTGGAGCACAGCACTTTACGGTAGTGAAACATGGACTTTAGGAATACCGGAAAGAAAGAAACTTGAAGCATTTGAAATGTGGTGCTACAGAAGAATGCTGAAAATTAGGTGGACAGACAAAGTAAGAAATGAACGAGTTTTAGAAATGATGGGTGAGAAAAGAAGTTTATGGAAGAAGCTTACAGGAAGAAGAGACAGGCTGGTAGGTCATATTTTGAGACATGCTGGATTGGTTAATTTGTTAGTGGAGGGAACAGTTGAAGGTAAGAACTGTAGAGGAAGACAGAGATTAGAATATATGAAGCAGATAATTGAGGACGTGGGTTGTAACGGGTATGTAGAAATGAAGAGGTTAGCACAGGATATGAAGGGATGGAGGATTGCATCAAACCAGTCTAAAGACTGACGACAGCAAAAAAAAAAAAAAATAATAATATTATCTTATATTGATTGAATGTTCAATTCCTCCCTCATCTACTTTTGTAATTTCTGAATTTTAATTTTCAATTCCTTCATTGTTTTTAGTAAATTGTTCATCTTGGTAATTTTTCCAATCCCTGACAACCAACCCATACCAACAACAGAAAATTATCCCATTCTCTTATGCATGAAATCAAGTGCAGAGTTGCAGCCATGGTCACCTTTTTCCTTCCATCTACTTCTCCTGATTCTCCCACCAATACTCTTCCAAGCTCTCTTCCTCCTCCTCCTGTCTTCCAATAACTCACAATCCAGCTCCTTTATCATAACAGTTACTGACTGGGTTCTGTGGCAATTTCCACAAGAATATCCAGTTTCTCTCCTTTGCACATCCTCTGACTCTTGTTGGTCCCAAACTACATCACAATATTCAAGCAATGGTCTGAGCAAAGTTTTGTAAAACAATTTCCTAACTTCTTTCTGTCCAATAAATGAAAGATTTTGTAACCTTTTCCTACCACCTGTTGAAAGTATTCTGCCCAGTTGAGCTTATAATGACATGTTATGCCAAGATCTTTACACTTCCAGCCTTCAACAAACAATTCTATCACCATCCAATAATCATAAACAATCTTTAGTGTGTTTTAAGTGTATACCAAATAAGCTGACTCTTCCTGGAATTTACTTTCTATCCATGGTGACCCCAATGTTAGATATTCTATCCAGGTCACATTGCAGCTGTACAGTCTTGTCTCATTTTGATCCTATTATATATCATTATGTAATCTTCAAACAACCTAAATTCTGATTGTAAACTATCAACACAATCATTCATTAGAATAATGAATGGCAAAGGTCCCAATACACTACCCTGTGGTACTCCCATGTTATCCACATTCCCACTGTCTTTCAGTAAATCCCAATCAAACTCCTTTATCATATCAGATGCTAACTGTGTTCTGCAGTAATTTCCATGGGAAAATGCAGCTGCTCTCTTTTGCACCCCTTCCAACCCTGTATTTAACACCCAATATATGGGTCCCATTGAAAACCACCACGTTCAAGCAATAGTCTGACCAAAGTTTTGTAACGAAATTCTTTCACTTGTCTGGTACATTACCATTTCACCTTGTGAGGAAAAACCTGTTCACTGGAGGTTAGGTAAACACTTTGTCTCAACTTTAACAGTGCGTAAGCCTTGGAAAGTCCAGCTAGAGCTTTATACTAATGATACAAGGTCACCACTTGACTTCAATTTTTTACTACCATAAGTCAAGGAAAGATATAGACAAAATAAATGTTCACTAGTTGCTTGGAATTAAAAGCACTATATTCTTGATAAAGTTGTAAAGTCATTAGGTGGATAGGCAATCAGACAAAAATCACTGAAGAAAAGTTTGCAAATTCGACTAACCATTCGAGTGAAACCATCCTCACACCCCCTCTGCTATTTAGCTACATGAGGTATTAAAGTTCCTTTCACCCATGATTTCAAAAGTTAAACATATCCGCACAAGTTTGTTATATGCCGTGCCACGAGTCCAAACTAGCTACCGCGCTCTACATAGCTGCTACCGTACGACTAGACTGCTGCTGAAAGACTGGGGCGAGGCTAGGTTCTGGTGGAGGTATTTATGCTTTCGTTGCTGCGTCAGCCTGGAAACAAAAATTTTTGCTTCTATAACATGGAAAGTGTGAGATACCAGAACATTCTAGAACAATGTGTAGTCATCCAATTTTGATCTTGACATTAAAAATGATCCTATCTTTCCTAAATTTTGGGAGTTGCAAGATATTATTACAAACATCAAATTAAGATATTATAAAACAATTTCATAACTTTAATAGTTTAGCCAAAAGTAAATAATTTAGATGCAATTACCCTAACTTTCAAAATATTACTCCTATCAAGCTAAAACAAATTTCAATCTATTCTCCTATTGCTATTCTGTTATCTCATATCAAATAAAGTATATTTCCCTTTTTTAAAGGTGAAGTAAAGTTCAAAAACAAAATTGGATTACTTAAATTATTCAGACTATCAACTTGATAACAGCTTCAAACAAATTTCCATGTTGAAAAACGGTTGCTGTAAAAATTTGGAATCTTTAAGTACATTCCTTGATTTATTACGTATTTAAAAAATATTATTCAAGGGTGTATCCAGGATCAGAACTGGGGGGCGGGGGACATCAGAATTAGGGGGGGGGGGAACTCATATTTTTTTTCGAGGAAGTGGGGTGCGGGATTGAAACATGATGATTTCTTGCAAAATAAACTCAAACCTATTGAGGAAACTATTTTTTATTATTGATTAACATAGTAATCCAAGGACCTACCTTGCAGTTAATCAAGATCGTAACTCTGTTGCAGCTTTTATGTAAACATTAATTGTTTTGGATTCTCAGAAAAATTTTCAATAACTTTATTTTTCAATATCTGACAGTGTACTTTCACGAAATTTCGATGCACAGTCATCAGGCATCATCCAGTCAATCTTTCCTCTCCCATAGTGTTCCTGAGCCAGTTCTTCACTCGTCGAAGCATACTGAAGGCAACTTGATTTTTCTTCTAGGGAGGAGGAGCAGCAGCTTCCCCCCTGCCTCTTGCTTGATATGCCCATGATATTATTCCTCCCGAATGCGCTTCAATTTCAAGCTACACTGCCAAAGCGTTACTGGCACCAAAACCTATTTCACTTTATTACAATTAAATGCTTTAGTATTTTGAAATGAAATTTACTCAGAAACCTTCGTATTTAATAAACCTTTACTCTGAACAGAATTTCTTTTCCTGAATTACTGAATAAGACTGAAATATTTAACTTTTCCATGAAGCACATGTCTTGCCATACCAAATTATATTCAAAATCGATCTTTAAAATGCATGAAACTTTCCAAAACTTTAATATGTTGTTTCAACCAAAATAACGCTCCTTTCTATCTTTCAACTGCTTAACTGTTTTCTTACGACTAAATACTTTGATTTTAGAGTGAAAAATTACGTGACAAAATTCTATATGCCCCCTACTGGCAAATCACTTTTAAACATATTTAAACTCTAAGTAAGATTTTCTAGCAACAAGCTTTCTCATCTTCTGGCTATTTATTCACCTAAATATCTTTTGAACTAAAAAAATATACTGATTTAGTGAAGTTATATGAAAGTCAAATATTACATGTCCAAATCTGAGGTTAAGTTTTTTCTACAAGTTGTTTAAATGAATTTCTCTCTGAATTTACTGTTTATACTTTAACTATTGCTTATGTTCGATATATTACTTGGGATTATTACCAAAATTAACTGTAGAGATGACTTTAAAATGATGGTATCATATACTTCAATTTAACTAGCTATCTTGGAAACAAATTTCATTACGCGAAATTCTAAGATGTGTTACAACTTTCTGCAATAAATGAAGGGTTTTGTAACTTTTTCTCAGCACATGCCCAATGTTTCCTCTTTGGTTTAATAAGCTGACTCCTATTAGAATTACCTATCCCATTTAGGTATCCTGTGTAGGTCATCGTGTTGTTGTTCAGTCTTCTACCAGATTGATCCTATTATTTATTCTCATATCAACTACAAGCAACATAGCTTCTAACTGTAAACCATCAACACAATCATTCGTTAAAATAATGAATAGAAATGGTACAAAAACAATACTCTTTGGCACTCCCATTCTTATTTACACCTGTTTTGAAACTGATTTTCCTATCCTGACACTTAGATTTCTACCTATCAAGAATTCCTTTACCCAGAAAGTCATTTTTTCATCCAGTGATATGATTTATACCTTATTTAATACCATTTTCTGCCGACTCTGTCAAATGCCTTGAATAGATCTAGTAAAATACTGCCAACTTAACCTCCCTTGTCCATTTCATCTAAAATATCTTGCATATAGCCCACTAACTGAGATTCACAAGATAATGCTTGCTAAAGCCATGTTGTCAATTTAGAAACACCTGATTTTTTTTTTTTTTTTTTTTTTTTTTTTTAAGTCACACTAGAAATCTATCTCTAGCAACTCATGGCAATCATCTACGAGTTCATGTGAAATGTAGTATTCTTTGATAATCAATATGAATACCACTCTGCCAATTAATGGATCCTCTATTAATGTGGAACACACTATGGCTATCAGGGAAAACCTCATTGTCTTTCTGTAACAAATACTACCCGTGTTTATCTCTTATTAAATTGACAAACTTAATTGCTTTGTTCGTTATACTCCTACAGTTCACTAGAAATAGTCATATAATTGGTTTTGTAGTATTTTCAGTACCTTCCTGACTTTCATCTTACCATTTGTGACCTAGTTTATTATTGTATTGTCAGCTTCCACCTATTTATTTAGCATGAGAGTTATTCCTGTCATGCATCTGCTATCAGTATCACCTATTTTTATCCCCTCACCCAGCAGACACTAACCTAAAAAAAAGGCACAACACAAATACCGAAAATATTTTTCATCTTTTTTGTGTTCTTTGATACCTGCCACCACTATCTATGGAAGGTGTTGAGATAAATTTCTCTGTCCTCCCTTAGTTTCATTTTTCTTAAATCATTTTCTGTATTTTCCAGACTGAAAGAAACACATCTTTCCTACCTGCATGAACATCACCTAACTACTGCACTGGTGCACTCTTATCACATACTTTACATTTTCCTAAAATATCTATTCAGTTTCAAAATACATGTCTTTTAATAATTGTACCTGTAACCACCTTAATTTTTGGCTTTGGGTTTACTGAACCCTCTAATATCCATCAAAACTGTTTCTTAATCACTGGTTTATTCAGGTACTTGGTTCTCAACAAGGTTATTTTGAGACTTTATTAGGAAGATATGAATTATGCACACTTCCCTTGTTCTCTGCCATACCACTTGTTGTGTAAAGCCTTGTTTCTTTTCTAAATTTTTTTAAAAATCTCTGCTTCCTTTTAATTTTAATCTTAGTTCCTTCCCGGTCCAAATCTGGTAAGTTTTAGTCTCTACCAATAAAGACCCTGAGCCTTGAAAATGAATTTAATTTTCTTTCAACATTCTTCCACTAAAGTAACTAGGAAAAAACCTCTTTTTTTCACTCGAAAAATCTGCTTTTAGCAACGAATAACTAAAATTCATGAACATCAGCTAGCTAACATGAAAAATGCTCCACCAATTCTTCCTCTCTCTCTGCTTTATATGCTAAAACCACCAGGAATAATACCATTATCTAGCAGTCTTTCCTCTAACCAATATTGAAATAGAAAGGGAGGCCAATAAAAAATTTGATATATTTGAAAAATTTGGAATCATGGTGACCGTTGCTGATGACTTCTTTCTGTCTTTATTTAAAATTGATATTTCTTGGCATTTTCATTACTTTGATTTAACAGCAATTCAAATGTCTTAATAGTAACCATTATTTCGAGGAACTTGGTAAGTGCATTTTTTCAGAACTTACACTTTAACTAATACAGCCATACTTGCCTGGTGGTCACTTCAAGCATGATATCGTATATGAAAAGATATGTTTGACAAGGTTCCAATTATACTGCAATAATAAAACCTTTGGCTTTATCCAAGCATAAAAATCTGACCAGTTTTGAAGGTGCTTCGTCTTTTTCTTTTTGGTGTCTACGGACCATGTGGCTTTTAACTCTGGTGAGCTATCTTTTTAGCCCAATATTCTTTCATCCTTGCACTGTGGTTGTCTTTTCTTTCTTGGGTCCAATTCACCCCAGATCCAGGATGCAGTGTTTTGGTTATTAGTTTCTTGAGAGTGTCTGATGCTTCACTCAACGTTCTGTACTCATCCCTGTTGTAAATGTCATTGAGGTATACCCGCAGTTGCTCAAGATCTTTTCTGACTAGCCTTGACCATTTTGTGTTAGTCACTTTCCCTCTAGAGATGGTGTTGAAGATTTTGAGGTGAGTCTATGATTATCCATCTGAACTATGTGACCATAGAACATTAATCTCCTTTTTACACGATTGTTGTAAAGCTCTCCATTTGTTGGTATAGTTCATTATTATGCCCGAGTCTGTAATTACCTTCTTCTTTGACAGGACCCACGATTTTTCTGAAGATCTTATGTTCCTTTATTTTCAGTTTTCTGGGTTGTCCCTTTGTATCCATATTCAAGCACTCTGAAATATACAGTACTGATGGTCATATTACAGTATTATAGTGCCTGAGTTTGACATTAAGGGAGAGGGATTTGGATCCATACATGTTCTTACAAGTGTAAAATGTTCTCTGGCACATCTGCTATTCTGGGCTAAGTCCTCATTGATGTTTGGAGTTATCCATTCTCCAGATATTTGAAGGCATTAGTACTTCATAACATTGGGATTAAGCTTGGTGCATTTCTGATCTTAGTGATGAACTCGGTTTTGTTTATGGAAATCTTTAACCATGGTTTTGCTGCTATGTTGTTGAGGGATGATATTTGGTGAATAGCTTCCTCCATACTAGACACTAGGAGAGTGAGGTCATCTGTGAAGGCCAGGCAGTTTACTAATAGTTTACCCTTTCTGTAACCGATTCTCAACCCAAGGCCATCTATTACTGTGTTCGTTTATTCACGAATAACCTTTTCCAATAGACAGTTAAAGAGGATTGGTGACAAGCTGTCCCCTTGTCTAACAATGGTTCCAATTTTGAATGACTTTGATAGTTCTCTTCTAAATTTTGGATGTAGTGTTAGTTAGAGTCTAATTCACAAGGTTTAAAGTTTTGCTCTCAAGCCTTAGGTCAGTGGGCATTTGGAAGAGGGCTTCCTTGTCAACAGAGTCATAGGCTTTCTGAAACTCAATGAAGGTTGTCACATAGGGTGAGGAACTGAGGTTTTTGTGGGTGAGAATTGTTTTGAGATTTAGGATCTGTCTAGTCTTCCAGAAACCAAATTGACATTCTCCTGTACAAGAATCTAATTGAGCCTCTACTCTGGTGAATAGTGTGACACAGATAGAAGGGAGATCTGACTTTAGGTCTGACTTATCTCCCTTCTTGTGAAGCAGGTTGATTATAGCACAGGTCCAATCAATAGGTAGTTTTCTGTCGGATATGATCTTTTGTATATTATATATTGACTCATCACCATGTTTCCAAATTCTGCAAGGATCCCATCTTCACCTGCTGCTCTATTGGATTTGAGTTCAGAAATGATCTTTTGGATCTCCTCCTTGGTTGGTGGGAGAAAGTTCAGTTTATTGGCATTTATTGATTCCAATTTTTGTTCATCCTGTGGTTTCTCAGTGTTGAGGAGGTTTTTAAAGTCGTCCTTATTGCTTAGTTTCAACTCCCCATCCAGACCCCATAGATGAAGTGTGAGAGATGAGAGCGGAGTAGGGGGTTATTCGGGATTTAAATTTCTGGCAGAAATCTCTAGTGTTGTTCTTCTGGAAATCTTTCTCCGCTTTTGAAGGTACTAGTTTTTATTTTTAATTTTTTAATTTTTTTATTTTTTAATATTTTTTCTTTATTTTATTATTATTTTTTTTTAAATATTAAGCACTCCTTAACCTATCATAAGAATATACTACTTCAAATTTTACTTCAAGCTTACCTTTAAACATACAGTCCTCTTATATTTTTTTCCTTCTTCACTTTTTATATTTAAGATACTGCCTTTTTATTATATGGTTTGGCAACTTGTGCATTGTTGATAGCCTTTTAATTTAAACTGTGTATTTAAGACAATTTATAATGAAAAAGGTAGATGCGTACTTGAGTTTCTTCCAGCGACTCAAGATTTTTTCACAAAAGTCACAAATATTGGACATTTCAAAAAAGCTTGCAATTTAATGTCTCCTGCCAAAGACAACTAGGCAATTTAGCAAATGTTTTCTCTTAGTTGCTTCCTATAATACATGAACACAAACAGCCATTGTTTTACATGGCTCTATTATAATTGTAGATTTTGTTTAGGATTGTTTCAGAAAGGTATATCATTTAGCGGCTCAGCACTTGTGCCATGGGCTATAACAGAAGCCCAGCGAGAAAAGGCAGATAAGTTAGCCATTCTGGTTGGTTGTGAATCTCGTTCTTCAAGAGAGACTCTTCAGTGCCTGAAAGAACGCCCAGCAAGAGTTCTTACTGAGATGACTGAGCATTTTCAGGTGTCGTATTTAAAATCTACTTGGAATTATTAAGACTTACTTCAATTGGGATGGTATTAGAGATAAGGGGGATGAAGACATTGAAGTACCCATTCTTGATAAAAAATTTATCCAGTGGCAAAAGAAACAAAAATGAAAATAATGTTATAATGACTTGATTTTTAATTTCTTCTCACAATGCAGGTTTGGCGTTACAACCCGTTTACTCCTTTTGGACCCACTGTAGAGCATACAGGAAGTACACCATTTCTTAGTAAACATCCTGCACAACTAATGGAACAAAGTTCAGTGTATGATGTACCTTGGCTTGCTGGGCTGACATCAGAGGAAGGAAATTATCCAGCAGCAGGTATCTGTAAAAACTAACTAATTTTGTTTTTAATCGTGAAATAAGATATACAAAAGCGATGTAACATGATTGAAACTGGTAATTGATTTTCTAGTTCAGCATTAATGGATACGAACTGTGTCAAACGTTCACAATAACTTACTAAATACCATTTCTTGGTGGAGTTGGGATGAATGAGGCTAAGGCACCCTTGAATGGCAGATGTATCATTCAATACCTGCACTCTGTTTTATATGATTGAAGCTGATAAATATTAAACTCAGCTCAACATAACTTTCTGATATCAGCTACATGAATTATTTGAAGAAAATAAAATAAATGCTTCTACAGTTTTCCATTTAAACTTCTTTTCATTGTTCATTTAACAGGCAATTTTATGAAATTCCTTGCTGTGGGTTGGTGACCAAAAAGAAATATTGGCAAATGTGAAATAAAGAAGTTAACTGTGAACCACTGTTATAGTGTCCCATAAACAATTTGATTTAACCACCTCAGAACTTTTCTTTTTACTACAGAATTGTTGCTAAATTTGGATTTTTAAGTTTAGTTTCATTACTAGAAGCCAACTTTGAATAATTTCCATCCATTGTGATCTAATACACCATCATATCTTGAACATTTTCTCTTTGCTCCAACTGTACATTAGTCAGGTCAAATTCCTTCCGATTTCCGATTAATTTTTTTTTTTTTTTTTTTTTTTTTTTTTTTTTTTTTTTTTTTTTGGTACTTTGTAAGGTATCCTTCGCTATTTTTAATATTCTGTTAAAATCCGGCCAAGTTTGAGGTTAACTTCAGTACACGATACCACAGGTAAAATCAAGATAACAACACTTCTAGTACAGTAAAGTAAATAAATAGCACATAGCCAACATAAATAAACTGCAATAAATCAATGATATTCCAGCAGGAAATAGGTTATTCCATATAAAAGTAAACTTTCAATACCAGGTCCTAACATGGGTTAGGGAGATATTCTGAACTGATTTAAAAGAAGTAAAATGTTGAATAATAGTAAATAGAGTGCCTAAACAAACTTTTTATCACGTGATGCCGCACTTCGGCTGAGCGCCTCCGTCCTCTTAAACATTCCCTTATGTTTAATTTTACAACTTCTCTACCAAGTGTTTGATTTAAAATCTGAAACGGCAAAAGTTATCGGAGTTTATGGGTGTAGTGTGGTGTGGCCAAATTTTAACTTATCTTTAACTTTAATTTTTATGTCTGACGACATGACCAAATTTGGAATTCTTCCGTTATTACACCACCGCCCGGAATTTTAGAAAATTTTAATTGGCGTGAGTTACAAACATGAAACTATGCTCAAAATGTTGGCCCCGATTTTAGCCTCTCAAAAATATAAACTTTACTTAAATCGGTCACAAATTGATTAAGATATTACAAGAACAGAGATTTCCCAAATTCGCCATATTTATTATTTATGTACTTTTAGGTATAACTCTGAAGGTATGTTGATTATTAAGCCGGAAAAATTACTAATGTGTAGCCTGAATTAAACTGCGTATTTTAAAAGTTACCTCATCTTTGTAGGTGTGATCTCTTGGACACAATAAAATCGTTCTGTTATTTCCACGTGTGTGATTTCCGAGTGGTTTAGAAAATTCTTTAACATCGATGCTACTGCTTTAAATGGCATGAAATTAATGTGTATGAAGCTAGAAGAATGGATCTTTAAGACAAACTACTTTTTAAACCGGAATCTAAGTAGGCTTTTGAATAAGAAAATGTTAAAGTTGAGTGATCCATTTTATGTGTTCAGATGGCATTTAAAAATACTTAAACGGCTGGAAACTACAAGATTTAGATGAATTTAATTCTCTTTAGGACTGTTTTAATTTATTAGTTACTCTATATTGGGTGACAGTGTTTAAAATCAGTGTAAAAGCATATTAGGCCTATGTACGGTGCCTATGGCAAGTTACTTCGAAATTGGATTAATAGACAGAAGGTTAGTAAAATGTCTTTTAATGGTTATAGAAAATTAATTATGTGTGTTTACTAGCATTTAACTGTTCTTAGCACTTTTAAAAAGGTTTAACTTTACTGGAATTACTGTGGAAAGGTTTGATAATTTCGCCTATTTACCGGCTCCCGGTTCTTCACTGATATATCATATTATCCGGATTAAAACTACTTGAAACCTATTAAAACTGAAAGAGAAGATTATTTACTGCCATTTTATCTACTTTTTAAGTCTTGAAATTACTTAAAAGGTCTCAAATCGTTTATGTAAATAGCTTATGCAATATGTTTACAAACTTTCCAAACTGCTTCAAATCTCACTGAAACTACATATTACTGTGAAGTTATAGTTATTGTAGGTGTAGGACTGGCTTTTATTAGCTCTTTACAATCTTTACTGTATAAAAATCTCTTCAGAAATACCAACATCTGGTATATGCCAAAATTTAGGGTTAGATTTGACTTATATTGAAATTATTTATTTATCTCTGGAATAATGCTTAGTAATCATGATAAAAGGTTTGTTTAGGCACTCTATTTATTATTATATAACATTTACTTCTTTTAAATCAGTTCAGAATATCTCCCTAACCAATATTAGGACCTGGTATTGAAAGTTTACTTTTATGTGGAATTACTTATTTCCTGCTGGAATATCATTGATTTATTGCATTTTATAGTTTATTTGTGTTGGCTATGTGCTTATTTATTCATTTTACTGTACTAGAAGTGTTGTTAACTTGATTTTACCCATGGTATCGTGTACTGAAGTTAACCTCAAACTTGACCGGATTTTAACTAAATCTCGAAAATATAGCGAGGGATACCTTACATGCCCCCCGAAGATTGAAGTCATTTTTGAAACAAAAACTGGCTGAACATCTTAAAGAGAAAAAGAAAAACCCAAAAAGAAAGTTAAAATCCCCAAAAATTATTGAAAAATATCCCAAAATTTGGAAAATTCCCAAAACTAAGCTTATCCCTAAACCTATGCGGTCGCTCTGTTTCTTCATTCACACCAAAGTTATCACAAAAATATTGAAGTAGTTACTCATTCACACTTTAAATTATCATCAGTATCAAAATATGTAAAATAAAAAAAGTTATTCATATGAAAGTATTATCAAAATCTCAAAATGTCATTACGCGATTCAAATATGCTTTTAAATTAACCAAACTTAAAAATTCATTTTCACTGATCTGGAAGCTCCAAAACCTTAACCAAACACTTCATGACACTTGTCTCGTTACACTTTTCATTCTGTGAATTTCTGGTAGTACACAGTTAACAGGTTCTTTTTCCAGATAGACTATTGTCTTGGCCAGTAGGTCAGTTTGATAAAAGAGACAAGTCCACCATTTTTACACACTTGGATGAAATATCTCGTGGTGATAGGATGTAATCTCTCGGTGAGCGAATTCAACGGCAGCGGCTCCGTGCGCTGTGGATGATGGGAAGTTTGACGTCATGGCATGATGGCCGACCGGTCTGGCCGGCGCCATTTTCAAGGTTCGGCGCAACCTACCTTCAGACTAACAGTTTTTGGCATGGGTAAATAGAAGATGTAAAGTTCCTTGGGGTTAGTGCGGTCTTGCTCTGTTTCATAATCTGTGATTTTCGGTGAACGATTTATATCCGATTGCCTTTGCTAACTGTGAACTTTTATAATTAATGTGAAATTTTCAAGAATATAATTCAGATATTTAACTTCAGACTTTCATTTCTTTAACAACCCCTCTCTTACAGGAGGTAAAGCTGTAAGTGGCGACTGTGGTCATTTTAACAGTTAGCATCCCGTATGGTTTAACACGGTAACAGAACTTTTCAGAACTTTGATGACTTTTGGAAGATTTCGAGTTCAGGTGATGAAGCCGATACCACCCCGTATACGCGCTTTACCCCTGACAACTTTCTTCAAAAATCTTCATACATTTTTCATTCATCCCAGTATAAGAAACTATACTCTGGTATATGGAAAGGAATCAGTTTACTGCAATATTGTTTCATAAAAAACAGGTGTTATACACCAAAAGATACAGTCATAAAATATTTTGTAATTTAATTTTAACTGTGATGAAGTATATGCCCCAGTGGTAATTTTCATACACACCTATATTTGTTCTTTTAGAAATTTAATTTTGAATTTTTTAATTGCTTTTGCAAAATTGATCCTCACTTCACTTGAAAAATTGATCCTCACTTCACTTGATAATTCATCCTATACCTTAACTCCCTTAGCTATAAAATAAAATATTTTAACTCCCTTACAACTGAAATTTAGTGTCTGCTTATAGTCATTTCACTTTCTCCTGTCTTTCAATGACTCCTAATCCAGCTCCTTTACCATAATAGTTACAGTATGTAAGCATCTTAGAATTTTGGTTAAATTCTAGCCTCTCACCTTTAGACATTAGAGGGAAAGTTTACTCTGTAGTAAAAGATAGTTTTCATTTCATGTTTAGGTTATGGGAGTGAAGCTTTGTATAGCATAGAGATACCGTAACCAAACACACTAAATAAAACACTTTAGGAATAATAAAGACACCCATAATTAAATAAATGCTCTAAATAAACCTTTGATAACAAAAAGAAAACATCAGTTTGGGAGGGAATAGCTTAAATCTCTCAAGTTCAGTTTCAAATAATAGATTTTGATATAGGTTAACTTTGAAGTTTCTAAACCAATTTGAATGCAGTAAAGACCTTTAGTAGTTGCTAAACGCCGAATATAAACTTTGAATAATAATAAACAAACTTTTAATCAACTGAAAATTAAATAATCAGTAATAATATTACCTTGGACTTAGGAATTTCTACTTTGGAGGTATTTTGACATTTTTAAACCGATTAACGAGCAAGAAAGTAACTTAATAGTAAATAAACCAACTAAATCAATTTTCTGTAATGATAGAAACACCTTTTACTAACCTTTAATATGATAATCCATAATAATCCAGTTTAGTACACAAGCAATTTCTAATATTTGGCATTTCACTGTTTTCACACACTTTTGAATAAAATAAAGTAATTGTAGGGAAGTAATCATGCGATTAAAAGATAAATTCACTAAAATTTCGTAGTTTCAGAACGTTTAAATAACTTAAATCAATTTTTTAATACTTCGTCAGTTGCACTCCACTTTTAATAATTTTTATCTCAAAATCCTAGAGAACATTCGAAATAAAAAGTAGATTTCCGGAAAGAACTAAAAATCTAATATCACATATAATAATTTCAAGTAATTCCAGTCAATAGAACCGATGTTATAGAGATCTTAAAATTTATTTTTCATCACGACCATGAGGTCGATTTAGAAATTAATTTCAACCGATCTAAAGTAGATACAGAGATGAGACAACTTTCAGAATACGTGATCTAATTCAGAGAATCTCATGGTAATTTTAGATTTGCGATAAAATTAATAGAAATAAAGTTATAAAATTAAAACTGAAATTGCACTTTGGTTACGCCGTAGTTAAACTTTCCCTGCACCAATCTTAATAAAAATTGCACCAATAAACTCAGGAATTTTAGTAGAAAACGGTAATAATAATAATATTTGCATAAATGGTAGCGTTAATAAAATGACGAAATGTAGAAATTTCCAGCACAATAGTAAATCCCCAGAGTAGAGAAATAGTTCACTCCTACACTTAAAACTTTTAAACCAGTTGCTTAAAATTATTCACTAAATATGCATTATTCACAATTAAATATGTAGAAACACTGCAACACCTAAAGCTTTGGATAACCGTTTAGTTACTGAGATATTTCAGATCTAAATCGTCTATGTGTGAGCAGAAAGTCGCGTTCTGGCTCTGACGTCAGCGAAGGTATAAAATCAGGGCGCGTGGTGAAGACGGGGTCTTTTGTCTTTTCCGGGTTTGAAGTCGTGCTAACAAGATGATTTAAGCGTGTGTGCTGGTAGGTTGGCAACTCCGACTTATGTTGGTAGCTCAGTTCTTCAGTTGGCACTACCGGGTTCGGCCATCATGATTGGGGCGTGGCTCTGTTTACTCACCATGAACTTGTAAACATTGCAAAGGGGTTTCGGTCGGTAGTTTCTCTTCACAATCTGCAAACTTGTGGAACGAGTGTTCGATATGCCTGCTCAACTGTAAATGCAATTTTGAACTTTTGATTTTGAAGAATAAAACCTTGAAGTTTTCTAAAAGTGACTTTGTGTGCTTCAGTTGTTAGCATAGAACCCTTTTCTATATTCGTGGGTAATGAATTTAGTGGCGACCTGAGCATTCAGTTGAGTTACCTTGGCTACATGGTCAAATCCAAATTATTTACCGAGTTTTTAAGAGAACTGTTAGTCGACAAGAGTGTAAGTTAAGGCACTTAGGCGATACTCAACCCCGGTATCGGTCCTAGTTCCTTACAAGTACTATGGTTTTCTGCATAAGTTCACACAAGCAAATACAGCTGCCCTCCTAGACTCCCCCATCAACTCTTTGTTAATTATAACTATATAATTTTTATGATAGTGGTTGTGTAGTTTGGGACTCATATTTTGGTTATCAAATACAGGAGTTGGAGGGAGTGCAGAGGAGGGATGACAGATTTGTCTTTGGAAATTTCCACAGAAAAAAACAGGAACTAATATGATAAAGGAGTGGGACTCACTGGAGGATAGAAGGAGAGTGAAGAGAGTAATAAGAGTGTACAAGGCCTATACTGGTGATGAAGTGTGGAAAGATATTGGTTGGAAAATTAAGAGAGGTGCTTGGGAGGGTAAGGTTGACCATGACCACAAGCTGGCACTTGATTTCAGGCATAAGGGTGTGGGAAAAATTTCTTTCATAGGAAAGGGTGTAAGGGACTGCAATAAATTGCCAAGAGAAGTGATGAATAATTTACTGGAACACTGAAGGAATTTAAAGTAAAAATTAGTGGAGGGCAAAAGTAGGTTGGAAGAGGAAAGGATAAAGAGGGGTGTGTAGGGAGCTTGCCACTAGAGTGGGCACTCCATCACAACTTTATCAATTATATTAAGCATTAAGTGACAGCTATTTTGTTGATACGTATTATGAACAGATCTTTTTTGAACAGGATTGTCATAATATGTTATGTCAATTTCTTCCTGGAATTTAATCTTGTCACCCATAAGACACGTAAGTTGTTGTCAAATCCTATTGAACATCCTTTTTCTAAATATCTGAATCCTTGTCAAATAAATAATAATAGCTTGCTACACTTGTAAACATTATTTATCCTGCTTTTTACTGGTTTTTCAAATGGAATTCGTAACAAAAAAAACATTGTTTACATTTACTCTACCAACATTGTTAAAATTCCCATTAGCAGGAGGGTCTTCTGTTAAGCCCACACATAATTCTTAATTTCTTCTGAGCATTAAATATTTTGTCCTAAATAGTTTAAATTACCATGAAAATTATTACCTATGACATTAAGGAGTAACAAAAAGAAAAACAAACTGTGTTTTATATCATAACCACTCTTGTTGAAATTATGATTACTCTTAATTGTTTTAGCCAGTCACAGATGAACACCCTCCAGTTTAAATTACATTCAAACATAGAAATTTAAAGTCCTCACCTTAAATATATTTCTCTGTAAAATGTGTAGGTCCATTTATGAATAGATTGTGCGATGAACAAAGCTGCATATATTAAGTTTTATCATAATTTAGGGATAAGCCATTAGCTGTCAACCAATTATCACACAATACATAATTTCCTTGCCATGTCATTTTGAATATTTGGACTCCCAACTCATTGTAATCTATCACAATTTGAAATATAAATTTAGCGTCTGATGAAACAGCACTTCCAACATGACATCACAAAATTAATATCATTCTCTCCACCTCCTATTTCCTCTTCCCTCTTCATTTCTCACTCCCCCTTTTCCCCTTATTACATGATGTGGACTCCTGTCACCTCATTAACATGTGATGTAGGTTCTTGATAGCCTCACATCTTACATAAAAATTGTACCAGGAGGACCGATCTTCGCTCAGCATCTTTCAATTTCTGTTCAATATCCAAGATTTCGAATAAAGTATGATTAAAGTAAAAGGCTTGAAGGCTTCCTAGGTGTTTTTAGGCACACAGTTAATCAAAGAGAAGCTTAACTAACATCAGTAGGGTTACTGGTACCTGAACCTTCTACGTAATCAGGTTGGAGCCATTTTTGAGAAACCAGATACAAAAAAATGCTCTTTTTTTTTAAAAGAAAAAAAAAGAATCACGTTAAAAACTTGAAAAGCAAAACGTTATCTATTTATGAAATTTCATCCAAATCACTAGATCAATTTGCGAGACCGCCTCATAAATTGATTACAAAGAAAAATGTTATGTTATCTTAAACAGAAATCTTAATGCCAGTCAGGGATTAATTAATGGTGCGAGATTTGTGGTAATTCAGGGGATTCTACGATAACCCTTGATCATGGATTCTCATGTAACTCGACGAGAAAAATTGAAAGTAAAAAATATTTTTTTTTATATCTTGCTTAGTTCTCAAGATATCGTATCTCAAAATTGATGTGGTTGGTTGAAATGCGACGTGGACCAGAAGATAAATTTTGCCATAGCCAAGTTTGGTGATGAATTCGTATGAAACTCGTCGAGACAAATCGAAAATAAAGAATTTATTTTTCTGACATCTCAAGTAAAGAGTTTAGTATTAGATACGGCCTGGACCAGAAAAATAATACACCAAAACCTCTATGTCTATATGGTGGAAATGTACTTTCATTGTTTTATTTTCTTCCTGGTTATTGTTACGTTGAAATACGGCCTGGACCAGGAGAAACGTCGCTAAAAGCACAAGGAGCTATACCTATAACAGATTTTTGACATGCTGTATCTCGAAAACCAACATTAATTCTTTATTTTTTATGTGTTTCGCCAAGTTCTATAAGAATTCATCATCAGATTGTGATGTCACAGTGATGATAGAACATCATCAGTGCTAAATTCATTCACTCCGGTAAAACTATGCTCATACAGTCATACGTCATGTGAGTATTTAATGACAAACTAACAACCACTTTTTACGGTCAAAAAGTAAATGATGATTACTTTATAACTGGTACTGGTAATATTATTTTCAAAGAAGTTTCTGTAAAGAATCACGTCTGACAAAACCAATGATAAATTTTTAATTATCTTCCTTTTTAAATGTTTTACAATTAAACTTGCAGTGCTAATATTTCCATGGGTCAACCAGTATACAAGAACTGTTCGTTTAAATATTCTTTGAAATCAAAGAAACTATTTGGAGGCTTTCTGGTACCTGAATTGTCTACGAGGTGGCAATAGTGCTGTTTTCGAGATACCAAGTGAAAAAATCATTCGTATTTTTGTAGAGGAGACTACTATTTAGGTAATCTTAAAAGTCAAAACGTTATCTAAATTTCAAATTTCATCCAAATTGTCAAAGCCGTTTCCGAGATCTGAAATATATATGTATATATATATATACATACAAGAATTGCTTGTTTAAAGATATAAGATATATGAATTTGAGTTTTCTGTTGTGTCACATTGTAGATAACTTGATAGGTCGGGTACAATAGTGGATGTCAATTAGAAACATGACATATATTACTCCACTTCTATTTAACTCTTTCAGAGAACTGTCTACCACCATGCATCCTTAAAATTATTGTAGATAATAATTCTTAATTTAGTGTGATTAACAATTACAGCAGTCATCAGTGGAAACATCATCTTTCTTAGTTAAAAAAATCCTTATTTGAAATATTGATTCAATTTTATTTCTAACCTCTCTGTACAGATTTTGTGACTGATGAGGAACTGATGAAATACCTAGAAATTCACTTTGTGGAACTATCTCCATTTCTCTTGGATTACAACTACACGGTTCCAAAAGAGCTGCAAAAAGATATTGCAGAAAAAATTTTATTGCATTATTTAGGAAGTAAGCGTATATCAGAAGAGACGAAATTTGAGTTAATACAGGTAATAAACTAAAAGTAGCTCTAATACAATTAAAACCAAATTTTTCTTCAGTAGTTGATACAATCTTGTAAGTTATGAATGAGAATGAAGTGTAAAATGAAATACATGGAACTGGGTAATGAAACTTGGGCCAGGCTGTTACTGGCATAAGACGGATTAGATTATGTGTATCAAATATGGAAACTGGAAGAGACAATAACTATATTGTTTATTGAAATTATCATACAACTCATTAGTAACAGATTTCATATTGGATGTGTTATGGAGGTAACCGAAAGGCATCAGGAAGGTTGCAGGTATATACATGTATTAATGAGGGATGTGTAATTTGTTGGCAAAGAATCTGGAAGGAAAGAGGTCACCAAGACCATAATTGATTTCAATCATATGGAAGTGGGGTAGTTTGTCATCAATGTAGTTAAGCCCTGGAATAAATTTTCTTATGATATACGAACAACATATCTGTGAGTTTAAAGCAAAAATGACATAAGTAGGCAGTCAAGGATAAATTACATAAGAAACATTGAAATACCATAATTATAATTTATATTGTTATCAGTAATAAATTCAAAGAAATATGTTTAAAAAGTCAAATTTCATAACAATAAATAGTTGCAGCCTATATAATAGATCTGAAAGCCCTTCAAATACATAAGAGTCAAGTTTTATCATTGGCCAGCGTGCACTAGTATCCGTTGCATGGGTCGTAAGAGACTTTCTTGAGGGTTTAAAAAAAGAGATGATTATGGTCAGTGCATGATACTTGTAGTCTGTATTCATTGTGTATATAGCATAAAAAAAGACAATAATGAGTTGATGACATTAATTTTTGTCTAGTCACTTTTCAAATTTCTCCCATTAAGAACAGAATAGGGTAAAATTAATAATTCTGTAACTACATTGTACTGTATTTAGCATCTTCATAAATTTTTGTTAATTTTTTAATAATTGCAGTGTGTACATACTTTAAATATAATCTAATAAATGAATTTGAGATATCTTCACTTAGAGCTCAAGTCCCAAATTAGCTCGTACCTGTATTACCATTACAAGCTCCTGATGCCAAAATCGCAAAAGTAAATTCTCTACAATTTCATGTCTGTCCATAAGTCACAGGTTCATAACTCTGTTACCTTTGAATTGTTTGTGATGAAATTCCATATAATGAAGTGTTTTAAAGGATGCGAAGCAGATCCATATGTATGTACTCAAAAATAATAATAGAATATGGTTAATAGATGATGTAGGTACACTTTATAGGAGTTTCACTAATGACAGTAGAGTAATGATAGTGGGAGGTATAGGGAATAATATTAACAGGAACATGAATTTTAGTACAGAGAATGGCCTGAGGAAAGTAGTAAAGGAGGCTTAGTATACTGGGGATGAACTCATGCAGGTCCTAAGTCATCATGACGCTATAAGATGGGAAAATGTGGAAACGAGGGTGCTACTTGGAAAAAGGTATTAATTCTGTTGTGGGTGTTGTGATTGTGGACACCATTGGTAGCTGAGTTTTCACTAAACATTGCCTATGCTTTAATAGAAGGGGCAAGGGGATACTTTCAGAGTTGTTAGCTAAATCTGTAAGGCAACCAATTTCCAATGATGATGGGGTTGGAACTGTGCCTTTTTTAGGTTAGGGGATGCTGATGAGGGATAGAGATAGATGATAAAAGCAATATTGACAGTAAAAATATTAAAAAAAAAGAAATAGATAAAGCTGTTGGAACGATAAATGAAGTGGAAGGTGAAGGGTAATGCTAAAAATATCACGAAACCGGTAGTAATATTGTTACTGGTGGACTGTAGTAATAGAATTTGAAAACTTGATAGAGGTACATAAACCTCAAGTAATTACAGGATTAGAGTCTTTTGATATGAAGAAGCACTAGACATTGAGGTTTTTCCCAATGGTAACAGAATTTACTACAGAGATAGAGGAACAATTGGTGGAGGGGAATACATTCTGATTAGTAAGGACTACCACAGTCAGTAGTATTAATAGATCATGACCGTGAGTTGCTTGGGGTAGTAAAAAAGAAAAAAATCAAGGTATTGGCTAACTGCCATAGGGGAAAAATGAATGATGGAGATGAGGATCTTGGGGAGAAACTAAATTCACACTTAGAGTTTAGAATTGAAAGTAGAATGGTAATTATTGGTAACAATTTAAATTTACCACACATGAACCCATTATGAAATAAGATTAATAACACATGGGAACAGAGATTTGAAAATACCTTAGTTTAGGAAAGAGATTTTACGCAAGTGGCACAGCAGAACACAAGGGGACGGAATATGTTGGATAACTTCCTAATAAACCTTAGTGATAACCTTGTGGGTTATCAAGTAAATGAAGGAATAAGTAAGTGATCATGAAGCTGCTTTGATGGAGATTAGAGCATTCAGTAAACCATTGGCCAAAATTGAAGGGGCAAATAAATACAATTATAAAAAGGCATCGATTTTGAAGTTGTAGAGAGATTTCAGAGAAGGATGACGCAGGTACATTGGAGTCTAGGTGAGAAGAATTCAAGGAGATAGTAAAAAAATGGGTGAAGAAATATTTATCCCAAAACAGAAAATTGAGAAGTACAGAACCGGCGTACTTTAATATAAAGGTGGGGATTGATCAGAAGAGAACATAACAGATTTAAGAGACAGCTTGTCATGACAAAACATTACATGGGGTTAGTATGTAACTGCTTACCCTGAACTTTGACTGTTTGTGTGGCCTATGGGTATATTGTCATTTGATCTTGCGGTCACGTTAAGCTGATAACCTCAGCTTCAGAAGGTAGGATTAAAATAATGTCTACTGTAGAACTTCCAAATAAATTTCAAAAATTGTATCCTTCAAAATAATTACATCACTTTGAGACCAATCTACAGCATCCTAACTTATTTTCCAAAGTAATTGATTACAGGTATAAACTGTAATACAAGCCACAGTGAACTACCGAAAACACCTAATTGATGAAAAATCAGCTTCATCGAGAGCGAGTCTACTCCATCATTTAATGTACTGGTCAGACAAACATGCCTGACTGGCTAGCCACCAGTATATGATATACTTCCTGTTCCTGTCCACTGCTCATGCCAAATCAGCAGCACAACTTGCATGACCTACTCCCAACGAGTGCTTCCCAAAGACTGGTCCCACCCTGGTTTCCAGGGGTCTATTTGTAGGTGATCTAGGGGATTCCCCAACATCTCCAGGGATTTTTTTGTTCATTTAATCTTATTTTTCCTCCAGTCTATCTCAAATTTTTTATGATGTCAAAATCAATCTCTATTTAAAAAAATCTATCTTTAAAAGCTTAGCTGCAAAAAAAAATTTATTTAAGTGGTGAATCTTAAATTTCCTTTCACCTTCAAAGTTTTAGTACCATGGTGTTGAAACTTGTTCTAAAGTGATCTGCTAATTCTCCCCTTTCTTTTAGTATATAAACCGGCTTATTTTGTATTGTCTATTTTAGTGTAATTCAAAACTCCAACAAAAATCTATATCTTTTAAACTATTAAATCTACAAGACTGAAATATGTTTTAAATGATTCTACGTAAAATTTTCTATAAGATTTGAAGTATTGTATAACTAATCTCATTCATATGATTTCAAAATTCCTTCTTAACCTGTCTTAGATCTATCTTCCGAAATTTCACAATTGGAAGAAGCCATTTACATGAATATGTCGTTAATTTACTATATATATATATATATTTTATCTTGAAAACTAAGGGCTCAGGAATTATTTAACCGTTTATTTCGACTATTGCGCCATGAGGTTGATTCAACTTCAAAAGCAATCATCTCTTCAGTAGCATTTTATACCTACAAAGTGTCATAGGCCTACTTTGTTTTAATCCTTATTATTACTGTACATCTGAAAATGAATGTAGCATGTTCTATTATAAAATAGTCAGAATCCTATATAGCGGTAATGTTTAAAAATGTTTTGATCAAATATCACTATTTACTTCTACACATTGCTTGAAGACGGTAACTTTGATGTTTTATTGAAGTTAGGCCGACACTCTTTAAACAAATGTTTGTGATATATTCAGGTTATATGACAAGCTAGGCAGTACGGAATACTTGAAACTACTAAATAAGGAATTAGCAATAACAAAGGAGGTGGCAATATATCACAAAAATTTGTTTAAAGAGTGTCGACCTAACTTCAATAAAACAGCAAAGTTACAGTTTGATAAAAACATGTTGTATATGCATCTCGAAATTTCTATGGCTATGTTAGAAAACTGAGGTGAATGGATGGTGTTGAGACAGTTATAGACAATGATTGAAAAGAGTTTGATGATTTGAAAAAGGTGGAGAATTTAAGTAACTGGTTTAGTGAGACCATTAGGACTATGATTCAAGAATGAGATGGTGTAAATCAGATAATGAACTTATCCACAAAGTTAGAAATGAGCAGACTAAGAAATTTGAAATTCATCCTGAGGATATGAAGAAACTAAGAAAGCTAAAAAGGAATAAATTGCCTGGTGTAGTTAATATCACTATCAATGTCTTGGAGATATCAGGATGTGATATTGTACCTTATCTTGAAATGTTATTTAAATTGATTCTTGATACTTGCTTCTTACCAGAGGACTGGAAAAGTGCAGTAGCAGTATTGGCTCATAAAGGAGGGGTGACAAGTAGGAATTAAAATTATATACCAATCTAACATGAATGATAGATAAATTAATGGAGAGTGTGAAATGCAATCACATCAGAAATGTCTGTTAGCAACATAAGTGGTTTTCAGGACAACAGCATTACTTTAGGCATGGATATTTATGTGAATATTAGTTAGTAAGTTATATGCAAGATATTTCAGATGAAGTGGGCAAGGGAGGCCAAATTGATAGCGTAGCACTAAATCATTCAAAGGCTTTTAACAGAGTGAGCCATAAATGGTATTAAGGAAGGTAAAAACTATCAGAGTGGATGAAAAAGTGATTTACTGGGTAGAAGAATTATTAATATGCATAAAACAAAAGGTTAGGGTAGGAAATGCAGTATCAAAAGAGGTGACACAGGGTAGCATATTAGGATCATTGCTATTTTTTATTATAATGACTTATTGTGTTGGTGATACATTATCAGTAATTATGTTGTTTGCAGATAACATCTACACTAATGTTATAAATGTGAAAGTAACTCTGTCTGTGTGTTATGTTTTCAGGACTAAATGGGTAATCCAATTTTGATGAAATTTGACTAGGAGATAATGTTTTATAATTAGGAATGACTAAGGGTATTTTATTGTGTAAAAATAATATATTTTGTTATGGAATTTTGATAACTTATTGATCAATGATGGATAGATGCATTGCATATTTAGGATTCTATAATGCTCTGTGATAGTGGGGGCTGCTGGCTCAGTGGTTAAGTCACTTGTAGTCAGCTGTAGCATATGGTGACATCACACTTTTCTTGCTGTGTTGTGTGGTTAAATGCCTATGGAGGTAAATACAAGCAAAATCTAGTAAAATTTAGCAGTCATGGAAGTAAATCAATTTGTTCAAAAATCGACTCTAAAATTCTCTTTTGTGCATTGATATATGTGACCAATAGCAATTGAAATTGATGAGTGGCTATATAGTAAAATCATACACAGCAAGAAACTGTGCATAGTATCCAGGTGGACTTCCTTGTGAATGTTATATATGTCAAGTTAAAATAGATAATAGAATAATTAATGATAAATGAAGAAGAATGCCTCCAAATCCTGAATAAAACCACTCGAGAAAGAAAATTTGTACACAGCAATGATGAAGTGACCAACATTTCCACATTAAATTAAATTATATTGAAATGAAGCACATGCTGTGGTGGCAATTTCCATTCCCCCTTTTCTGCATCCACCTGCATTTACCCTTTACAAATTTTAACTTTAAATTCTTTCAAAGTTTTTGGCAAAACTTACCTAAAAAAGAGAATCTTCCTACACCCTTGTGCCTGAAATCGAGTGCCAGCTTGTGGTCATGGTCTTCTTTTCCCTTCCATGCATTACTTTCAATTCTTACACCAATATCTTTCCATGCCTCATCACCAATATATGCTTTGTACACTCCCATGACCATCTTCACTCTCCTTCTGTCTTCCAATGAGTCCATTCCAGCTCTTTTATCATATCTGTTACTGATTGCATTCTGTGATAATTTCCAGAAACAAATCTAGCAGCCCTTCTTTGCACCTTCTCCAACTTCTGTAGGTGCAAAGCACATACAGGTCTCAAAATAAGACATATAAGACTTAGGTGAAATTGAAAAGAAGGATATTTAAAAAAAATATGAGGTATGAGGAAGATTCTAAATATTATTACATAAATGCAAAGGGGGAAAGAAAAGCTTAAATGTTTGTTCAACCTTGTATGACAACATTTGATTTCTATGGCGGACAGTTGTAGAACAATGCCCACTTACAAATTTTTTTATTTTTTTTTGCCTCCGCCACACACTTTTAGTGAATCGCGGAGTAATAGTAATAGTAGTCTTTAAGCCTCATCAACGTCAAGGTCGTTAGAGGTGGGATGGGATTGAGGACAAGGAATGGGAAGGAATTCAGCCATGGCCTTTTGAAGGAAGCATCCCGGCATTCGCCTGGAATGATTTGGGGAAACCATAGAAAAACCGAATCTGGATGCCCAGATGGGGATTTGAACTCACGTCCTCCCAAATGCGAGGCCAGAGTGTTACTGCTCACCCATGACTCTCGGTCCCACTCAGGCATACTTTGAGTCTAGCTTAAATCTTAATGGACTAATGAATCAAACTAAAATGCGGTGCCTCAAAGAAAATCTATGGGTGGCATCTATAGAAATAGTGCTCCTGCAGGAAGTGGAATGGAATGTGCATTAAATGTCACAGGTTACAATGAATTTAAGAATCCTGGTATTGTCAACCATCTAGGATCTGCAATTTTAATGAAAGAGGGAATTAAAATGAAAGCTGAGGAAATTTTAGAAAATGTAAGAGGGATAGGCCTGCACAATAGAGGGAACACAAGTAATAAATATCTACATTCCCTCTGGAAATCAGAATAGAGAGACTAGAAAACATATATATATATAAAACAGAGATAACACGAATCCTGACAACAAATCTTCTAGGGTTTGCAGCCAGATTTTATTATAAAGCGACAAGCTTTCGGCTACTAGCTCAGTAGCCATCTTCAGGTCGATTATGTATCGGCGATCTTGCCTTGATGGATACCAGGCATTTGCTGGTGTCGCTTAACAACCTCATGACGCTCGCTGTCCCGCTTCACTGTGATTGGTCGAGACGGCGGTCACCCATCCAACTACTCACCACGCTGACCATTGCTTAACTGCCGGAGCTTAGCTATGGCAGTCACCCATCCAAGTTCTCACCATGCTCAGCGTTGCTTAACTGCCGGAATCTAGCTGTTGTGGCACGCAACCAATAGGTACCACAGTTAAAGTCCCCGCCCTGATTGGTCGATTGGGTCCCTCTCACTTGGCTGTCCACACTCCACCGGATCGCCGGCAGCCAGGGAACGTGGCCCGCAAAGTATAGATAACCCTGGTTTTCAAGCGTTGCTCAGCAAATAACCCATGTCACGGTTAACCACGTTGTTATGTAACCGTATTTCTATTGCTTCTTTAACCACGGACTCCCAAAAAGAACGAACATTTTGTCAGCACCTTCACATTGTCAAAATCCATTCTGTGGCCATTTTCAATTACATGTTGGGCAACAGCAGATTTATCCATCTGAAAAAGCCGAATGTAGCATTGATGTTACGCCACATGGGCCTTGATTGTGCGTACAGTCTGTCCAATGTAAGATTTCCCACATTCACACTGTATACTATACACCCCAGGCGTCTTCAGCCCCAAGTCGTCCTTCACAGAACGTAACAGGTCGCGTATTTTGGCAGGAGGACGAAATATCCATCAAGGCAAGATCGCCGATACATAATCGACCTGAAGATGGCTACTGAGCTAGTAGCCGAAAGCTTGTCGCTTTATAATAAAATCCGGCTGCAAACCATGGAAGATTTGTTGTCATTTATTCGCCGGGAAAGCCTGCATTCACATAACACGAATCCTGACAAACACCTGTTATAGTTTCATACCTGCAGGAGATTTTAATAATGGTTTATCTCCAAAAGGACCAGTATCCTAATTTTAACAAATGCCAGTAATCTTGAGTACCTAATAAATAAGCAAAGTTTTTTTTAGATAGTTTGGAAATAAAAAATGGACAAATCAACAGGTATTTATTTATAATTGAGAGCACAGGAAACAGATGAGATAGAATCCAGCAAAGTAACATCAGTGGAGATCTGGCCAGTATCATTTTTGGACCACAGTGCATATCACTGCAAAATAAAATTGCTATGTCAAGAAATCTTTAGAAACATAGGTCAATGGAAATTAAACATCTCCATCTCAAAAGGCAAATAGTTGGAACAAATGGTTGGTACTACTTGGACACAAAAAAAGTACAATACAAATGTGCATAGGTGATCACAATGTGTAATTCCGAGCATCAGAAATACATTGATAAACTTTGCCAGATGTTTGAAGAGATAAGAAAACAAAACAAACTAATTCCTTTTCATGGTCCTGAGCAAATTATGCACCAGTGACATAGATACCATTCAGAATACCAGAAAAATAAATGTACCAATGCCAGATTAAAAGACATCACTAGGAAAAAACTACTACTTTCCCAAAAACGAGATAAAACTTGATCCATTCAACAAGAAGAAATAACTTCTATATTTTATTTCATAAAAGAAACACACTATGCAAGCATGATGCTTGTGAAAAAGTTAAAAACAGCAGAGGGATGTTATATTACCATTCAAAAAGGAATAAATATTGAAATAAAAAATTACATGATTGAATGATACACTGAAGAGCGAATTAATACTGATGAAGTTAGCAGTCTGTTGCAAACCCAGTAATAGCAGAACAAGAAAATGCAATTCTGAATAGAGAAATCTCAGAGGAAGAAAAAAAAATTACTTCTAAAAGTAGTGCAAGAATGAAATCACCTGTCATTGATGGCCTTCTGATAGAGTTTTATATAACATGTTAGAACCTGCTAAAACAGAAACTTATGAAAATGTGTATAGTAAGTTTCTAGCTATGCAATCAGATCCAACTAAAAATGTTAGAAGATTTAGTCATATTACTCCCTAAAAAATGGATAAGAAAAAAGTTGAAAATTTCAGACCTCTAACCCAGCTAAAATTAGACTAAAAAATAGTTGAACGAATTATTTCAACTAGACTAGGGAATAGACCCAAAAATGTGATTGGAGAACTTTAGACTTGCATTGATAGAAGTAAAATGCAAACATTACCCAATATTCTTGATATAACTGCAGTTGCATAGATAGCAAACAAGAAAATGGCTATCTATCATTAGATTTTCACAAGGCATTCGATCACATTAATGATACTCATTTAAAACTGACCATGGAAATGATGGGAATCAGTCAATAAATGTGCAATTTTATTTATATGCTACTACATCAAGCAACATCAGAATGTCTATAAATGGTTCTCTAACCAATTCAGTGAAAATAACCAGATCCATTAGACAAGTATGCCTATTATCCTTGTTATTTTTTGCATTTGCAGTTGAACAGTATTTAGCAGCAGTACGTAATATACTTTCTGGCTTGAAGTACTGAGGAACAAAAACAGTGGTGTATGTTATGCAATGATATCTAAATCATCATTACCAACTAGGAAGACCTAGAAAACATACAACAGTTAAACTCACATTTAAAAGCTTTGAATGCAAAATTAAATTTAGGGGAAGCTGTAATATTGAATATAAGTGCTGGTATCGAACTAAACAACACAATATGGATAAAACCATGTGATGAAATAAAGATTTTAGGCCTAGAATTTAATAATGTGTTTCAAAAAACATTTGTAGCCAATTGGAGAATTATATTAGCTGCTATTCAAAGTAAATTGCAAGATTTCTCCTAAAGAGAACTAAACTCAATACAGAACATACAGTTGATAAACACCATAGCACTCTCAAAATATGATTCATGGCCCACATATTTCCAATACCTAAAGAACTAACTAGAAAAATGGACATGGAAATCAGCTGGTGTATACTGAGGGGACAGATACTGAAGATCCAACATTACGTTTTGAGATGTTGTATGAAAAGGAGGACCAAACTGGTTGATATACATACACAATGTACTGCAAACTTCATGAGAAATATGTATAGTCAATATAGAGCAATAAAAAAAAGCCTTAGAGGATGTATAAAATATGTACAAGAATCACATAGCAACACATTGTTGATGTCAGTTACATAAACGCAAACTTAAGACACTTTCACTCATTCTACGATGAAAATAGCTTCACAAAAATAAATAAAACAGAACCAGTTCCATCAACAACAAACGTTATACAGCATGGTGTAAAGAAAGTTCAAAAGTAAATTAGTGTTCACGTTTAAAAGAAATGACTGGGAAAAAATATGGGAGAATATCCACAGTCAACATATTAGCAGCAATGCACTTTCCATGTGGCACAGAGTTGTACATAGAAAGATACATACCAATTGAAAAAATGTCTTTCCTTATCCCATGTGCTTAAGATGTAACTTGAAAGACACACAAGACACAGTACAAAACTAACTGTTAGAATGTGAAGCAGCTAACGTTTGGAAGTGGACAAAAAACAAGCTGACAATAATAAATATAAGAACCCCACATACTAAATTCATATCAGAGGATATATTAACCCACTTCTGGCTGTTGGCAAACTACACCCACTATGCACAGAAAAGAGGAGAAATGTCCATTGAAAACTACTGGTACTGGTTTACAAATGAACAGCAACATAATTCAATGGAAAAAATATAAGTAAAACTTCGCCCTCTTTCTGTCATATGACCTACAAAGTACAAATAGTGTTTCTCAAGACAATTATTTGATTGAAGGATAAGATCAATACTCTCATAGCATGCAGATCAGAAAAATGATTATTTTAACCTAAAACATTAGTTGATGATGAATAGAAGAAATGTTTCAATGTAAGCTTCATGGGTGTTCAGCCAGATAGCATCATAAAAACACAATAATTTGACAGCTGGATTTGCTGTCTTCATCAGATGCAAAAAGCTTCAGTTTATTTAAGCTATAAGTCACCACCTAGACTGGCTAAGTAGAAGTCTGTTACTTACAAAAAGCAGCTCGGCAAAGATTGGACCCCGTCTGCTGGTGGTTGCTGGACCACCCAATCAGAGCATGGCAGCTGCATATGAAGCCATTCCAGGTATCTGTCTGCTGATGCTTTTAGAACCAACCAATCCATGCACAGCATTTACCTGGCAAAAGTTTGACCCCATCTGTTGGCAGTTGCTAGGCTGTCCAATCAGTGAGTGGCAGAATTGGTAGGCATGATCTGCCAACTGGGTGTGTCAATGTTACCGACTGCATATAGAGCTGTACCAGGTAACCAGAAACAGTCTACCCTGACACTTGCAAAGTCCCTGTACAGCAGAAGCTAGGACAGTATGGCCAGATGTGCTGGTGGTCTGTGATGCTGATCGGCCCATTCTGAATGGTTGTAAGCATTGGTTGGCTTAATCCACAGTATAATTTGCATTTGTGAACATTTACCTCACTCTTTTCGGAGATCTCTAATGATTGGCATCCATGCTTCACTCAGGTAGAGTTTGCTGTCCCTATTGATGTTGTTATCACTTAACCTTATTTCCAACAACTCGCTTATGACTGAGTCCCAGAAGGAAGAAGCTCTGGCCAGAAATACCTTTTTTTTTTTTTTTTTTAAACCTATTCTGTGCTCTTTTTCAAAAGCATGCTCAAAGCATGCTCAGCTATTGCTGACTTTTCCAGTTGCATCAGCCTTAAGTGTCATTTACATTCATTAAGACACTCTTCGATGGTTCTGATGGTCTCACTGACATAGACTTTGCTGCATTCGCACAGTATGGAATTAACAGGAATTCTTAAAGAACTGGATTAAGAATTTTAGTAGAATTACTAAATATGATGGAGCATTGAAATTCTTCAATGCCTATTTTTGCATCAGATGATTTTTTTTTTTTACCTGGTATAGGATAAGAATGTTATTCCTGTAAATGTCTGTAATATGGTTACCAATATTTCATTCGGACATAATTTATAAAATATGAATTAAATATATATAAATTTATCTATCTATAACTTTCATCCTTTTATTCAATCCAACCCACTTGACATAAGAAAATCTCAAGTGGAGCTATAAATAATTTTTGTTACTTCTTCTTCAATGATTTTATCAAAGTACACTGCTGATCAAAGAAATACGAGGTGTGTTAGAAAAGTAATGAGACTGATTTCATACTAACCAAAGTTTTTATTATTTTCTAACAACAATGTTATCCCCTTCAAAGTAGTTCCCTTGGGCAGCTATACATCGGCGGAGTCGTGATTCCCACTCTTGGTAGCAGCGCTGGAAGTCTTCAATTGGTATGGCTTTTAACTGGCCGGTCACAGTCTTTTGAATGTTCTCTAGAGTTCCAGAATGACGTCCTTTTAGGACATGTTTCAATTTCGGGAAGAGGAAAAAGTCACAAGGACTTAAATCAGGTGAATAGGGGGTTGAGGAACAACAGTAATGCATTTCGAGGTCAAAAATTCATGGATGAAAATGGCCGTGTGACACGGAGCATTGTCATGTTGAAGCATCCACTTGTCTGCAATTTCTGGTCTCACACGGATCACTCTTTTCCTCAACTTTTCAAGGACACTTTTATAAAACACTTGGTTGACAGTTTGTCCTGGTGGAACAAATTCTTTGTGCACGATACCCTTCCTGTCAAAAAAACAAATCAGCATGGTCTTGATCTTTGATTTGCTCATTCGACATTTCTTCGTGTTCTCGGCCTTCCAAAAATGATTTGTGCCAGCGGAAAACTTGTGCTCTCGATAAGCACTGTTCCCCATAGGCCTGTTTCAACTTTACAAAAGTCACACTCGGGGATTCACCAAGTTTAACACAAAACTTTATCGCACAACGTTGCTCTAAATTCCGATGCTCCATTTCTGTGACGCACAATGAAAACACAACTTTATTAATGGCGCTGTCAAAACTAATGTGTTAAGTGTATGGAGTTGTAACTCAGAACAGAGGAAGTGGAAGGGATCAACAATCAGATTTAGCATCAGCCAGTAGACACAACAATGCCAGATCTCCCGCAGTGTTGCCAATCTCATTACTTTTCTAACAAACCTCGTATAGTGAAAGTAAACCAAACCCATCACTTACAGATATGAAGGCAGGAGGACAAAGATCAACAAATTTGTCACTATTTTGGCATGAAAACTTATTCATGATAAAAAGATGAGAGATGTATCAAGGGTATCAAATGCATAACACCAAGTCTCCACAAATTTACCTGCAGAGAAATTGGTTTCAAATTTTATCAACATTGCTTTCCAGAATAACTACTCCTAAAATGCATTTCAACAAATCACTCTTCAGAAAATTATTTTTGTCTATTAATTGGTAAATCATTAGATATCAACAAGTCATAAGAGTTAAAAAAAAAAATAAGATTTGGAATAAATCTAACACATTTTCTCACTTTTTCATTTTTAATCATATAACTTTCACCATGTAGGAGCCATTTTAAAAGTCTAATATGGAATCTCCAGACCTGTCAGCTTAACATTTCCTTGTATGAAGTTTAAGAGGTAACTTGTAGGTTTTTAAATCTTCCTTCATGATTTGGTCTCCTAAGTGACAGATGGTGTGAATTTTTTAAAGGCAATTCATATTAAATTTGAACTAGATTGTCAAAGGCTAATAACATACAAATAAACAAAATGTAACTGTTTTATGAGGAAACTCTTAAAGCTGGGATATGAAGGAATTTAGAGTTATAGGTTTAGTCACACTCAGTACTGATAAAAATCTTTGTAATTGGACTTAATACCTTTTTTGGACTTTATTATAATTTCAGATGTTTAGTGACAGGCTGTTTATTGTCGATGTGGAACGTGCTGCAAGGATGCAAGCTGCAATCAACTCTGCACCTGTCTATTTGTATCTATTTAGCTACCGTGGTAAATATAGCTTTTCAGAAAAGTTATCAGGCAAAATAACAGACCTGGGTAAGTAAGGTAGTTGATAAAATGACTAAATTGACATATTGTATAAAACCATCTAAACATCAGAGCCAGATTAAAACAGCACAGGGCCCATAGCATATGGATTGTTTGATTTAAGTGTTAAAGTTTAGGATATATAATAAAACAACACATTCACGAAACTACTTTTCATGATATAATGAGGACATATTTAGAAATAAAACTAGCCAAATCAATATTTCTAAGTAAATAATTTGAGACTTAGATACTTTTATATAAAGGTGTGAGGCCCCCTAAAGGGCAAGGCCTGTAGAATTTGCTAACTATTGTTAAGTCTCTCATACTGTTAAGCTAAACATCCATACATCATTTTAGTTACTCTCCTTTAATTTCATCATAAAATACATATGACTTTACTTGCTGTGAAGAAGCATATTTTCTGGTGACTATTTCCCTGCACACATACTTTGTATTACATATATCTGTATTTTAAATTGTTCAGTGCTTGAGGAAAATAATTTTGCACCACCCTTAATATTTTGTTCTGGTCCATGACTCCCTTACTTACAAAAGTAAACTTTCTCACTACCATATACCTGAAATTAATGGCCATTTCTTATATTCCCTTACACAACTATTAATTTTTCTACCAGTATGGATTGAGGTTTCCTGCAGGTTGGGATGTGACCACATCTTTACCCCAGCCATATGTCTCGCCTCTCACATGATTAAGGCTCATGCTGAAATATTGTGCAATTTGTTTTTTACATTTTCTTCTCACTCTCCTGCCTTCATCTGTGGTAAGTGATGAGTATTTTTTCCCTATCCTGTCTAATTCTTACCTTTAAATAAGGCACTATGCTTTGACACATACAATTCTCTGTTGAGGATAGGTTTGGAAATAAACACTGATTCATCCACTATCATAAACAATCATCTTGTCAACATAAATAATAAAATGTTTGTTGTGTATGATCCGGTTTTGTTCGAAGAATATTGTACAGATCACAATAATTTTTATTGCAGTTATTTGGTCCCTTAATAGCCAGCGAACCTGAATTTTGGTAGCTCAAGCTATTTTATTTCACCTGATTTTTTGTATATATTTGTTTGCTGTCCTATTTAAAGTTATCCATACATATATTTTATTTATTATGTGTTCTTGTTTCATATGTAGTATGAGTACACTCTTTAGTCAACCACATAAGCATAAGTTTTATTCATGCTCTGATCTACAATTTGAAGTTTTGTAGTCAGTTTAGTGTCAGGGCGCCAACCATCACACCTATGCTGTATTCTAAAACACCTATCTTTGTGTGTTAGCTCCACAAACAATATTGTCAAACAGATGCTTATCTTTCTTCCTATTCTTAGTAATTTCTTAATCATCGCTATCTATAAATGTCCGAACTCCTTCTCTTCCCAGTTTCCAAATATTGTCATAAACATTTATAATGTCAGCCCTGTAGGAATATTTTGTGATCTTGCAAAAGCATTTGACTATGTAAATCATGAATTACTTTTGAAGAAAATGGAATACTATGGTATTTATGGAACTGCAGGTAAATGGTTTAAATCATACATGGAAAGTTGAATGCAAAAAGTTTCCATTTTTTATCCTAAAATAAGTAAAGATGCTTCATCAGACTAGGAGAAAATAAAACATGGAATTCCACAAGGTTCTGTCCTAGGACCCCCTCCTCTTGTTGTTGCACATCAATGACCTTCCTGGAAACTTATCTGACAAAGTTAAGGGTGTTTTATTTGCAGATGACACTAACCTGACTGAGAAAAACACCAAACAGCAATCTAGAATTTAATGTAAGTGAAGTACTTAGTGAAGTAGCAAATTGGTTTAATGCAAATTCATTAAAATTAGATTTTTAAAAAACACATTATATTAGGTTTAAAACAAAAAATTATGCACAGCCAGATTTACAAGTAAGCTATAAAAATTACACAATATTAGAAACAAAGAGTACAAACTTCCTTGGTATTAAAAGAGATGAGAAACTCTGTAGGCATGAACATATCACTTCACTACTGAAGAAGTTAAGTAGATCTAGTATTAACAAAACAGGTGTACTCCTCATATTTTCATTCAGTGATGTCATATGGCATATTTTTTTGCAGAAACTCTTCACAAAGTAAAAAAGCTTTCATAGCACAGAAAAGAGCTATTAGGATGTTGTGTAAGGTACAGCCAAGAACTTCTTGCAAACAACTTTTTAAAAAACTCAATATTCTCACAATTACTTCTCAGTATATATATTCTCTCATGTGCTTTGTCATAAATCATCTTAACCTGTTTACTTCTAATTCACATGTACACAATTTCAATACTGGAAATAGAAATAACTTTAATTTAATTTAATTGCAATGGAGCACAGACTCCGGTGGCAATTTCCCTACACACCCAACTTCCCCCTATTCTGCAGCCATCTACATTTGCTCTCTACAAATTTTATCTTTAAATTCTTTCAACGTTTTCGGTACATTATTCATCATTTCTCTTGGTAACTCATTTTAATCCCTGACACCCTTACCCAAAAAAGAGAATTTTCCCACACCCCTGTTCCTGAAATCGAGTGCCAGCTTGTGGTCATGGTCATCTTTTCCCCTCCATGCACTATTTTTCATACCTACTCCAATATCTTTCCATGCCTCATCGCCAGTATATGCCCTGTACACTCCCATGACCCTCCTCATCCTCCTCCTGTCTTGCAATGAATCCCATTTGAGCTCCATTATCATATCCGTCACTGATTGCATTCTGCAATAATTTCTAGAGACAAATCTAGCAACCCTTTTTTGCACCCTCTCCAACTCCTGTATTTGATATGTAAAATGAGGGTCCCATACTACACTACCATATGGTCTGACCAAAGTTTTGTAACCCAATTCCTAGACTTCTCTCGTACATCCCCTCATCACTCTCTCCAACAAGTGCAGAACTTTGAAACATTTTCCTACCACCTGTCCTATGTGTCCTGCCCAGTTAAGTTTGTTATCAAAAGTAATTCCCAGATATTTACATTTCAAGTCTTCAGCAAGCAATTCTTTCCCCACCTTATATTCATAATTATCCTTTTGTTTTTTATTTGTGTATCTAATAAGCTGACTCTTCTTTGCATTTATCTTCATCCCATGTTTACCAACCCAACTATATATCCCGTCCCGATCACCCTGCAACTGTTTACAATCATCTATCATTTTGATTATTTTATATAGCATTATGTCATCTGCAAACAATCTAATTTCAAATAGTAAACAATCAACACAATTATTCATTAGAATAATGAATAGCAATGGTCCTAATACACTACCCTGCGGCACTCCCATTTTTACTTCCCCTTCTTGCACAAAACACAAACATCTCTGTCATTAGTACAAAGAGGAGTTAATTATTCTGGTATACCACTGTTTAATAAACTTACGAAGAGTATAAAACAGTCTGCAGATAATAAAGATATATTTAAAGAAAAACTTAGAGATTATCTTATTGGCAACTTCTTCTACACCATTCAAGAATTTGAACAAATTAATTAATTTGTAAGGAACTAGGCTGCATACCGGGGTTGAGTATCGCCTAAGTACCTTAACTAATAGTCTTGGTAGCACCTTACTGTCCAAAGAAAGTTTGTTGCATATTTTTAATTTAGTTTGACCATGTTGCCAGGATACAACGAGAATGCTAAAAGGTCGCCACAATATTTGATGACCCAAATATTGAAAAGGTATGATAGCAGTTACAGAAATGAAACAGTTCACTTTTCCAAAAATTCTTCACGTTTATTTAAAAGAAATTCAAAGTTCAAACAGCATTCTTAAGTTGCACAGGCTAATCGAACAATCGATCCAAAAATTACAGATTATGGAGAGAGGTAACCCCGACCAACCCCGACGGAGATTTACAAGTTCATATTACGAGAATGAGTACCACGCCCTGGAAGCCATAATGGCCGACTCCAGCAATGCCAACCTAAGATCTGAGCTACCAACTGAACGTCGGAACTGCCAACCTACCAACACACGCCTAATTCATCTTACTAACACGACTGCAACCCGGAAAAGACAATAGGCGTCACCGCGACCTATAATTTATACCCTCGCTGACGTCAGAGCCAGAACGCGACTTTCTGCTAACACTTCTACGATTTAGATCTGAAATATCTCAGTAACTAAACGGTTATCCAAAACTTTAGGTGTGACAGTGTTTCGACATATTTAATTGTGAAATAATGAATATTTAGTGATTAACGTTAAGTGTTTGGTTAAAAAGTTCCCAGCGTATGAGTGGACTACTTTCGTACCTGGGGAACTACTATTATATTGGAAATATCTACTTTTCGTCATTTTATTAATGCCACGGTTTATGCAAATTGTTTTATTATCACTGTGTTCTACAAAAATTCCTGAGTTTATTGGTGTGATTTTTATTAAGATCGGTGCAGGGAAAGTTTAACTACCACGTAACCAAAGTGTGATTTCAGTTTTAATTTTATAACTTTATTTCTATTACATTTATTGCAAATACGAAATTACCACGAGATTCTCTGAATCAAATCACGTATTCTGAAAGTTATCTCATCTCTGTATCTACTTTAGATCGGTTGAAAAATATTTCTAAATCGACCTCATGGTCGTGATGAAAAATAAATCTTGAGATCTCTATAAAATTGGTTCTATTTACTGGAATTACTTGAAATAATTATATGTTATATTAGATTTTTAGGTCTTCCTGGAAATCTACTTTTTATTCCAAATGTTCTCTAGGATTTTGAGATAAAAATTATTAAAAGTGAAGTGCATCTGACGAAGTATAAACAAATTGATTTAAGTTATTTAAACGTTCTGAAACTACGAAATTTTAGTGGATTTATCTTTTAATCGCATGATTACTTCCCTACAATTACTTTATTTTATTCAAAAGTGTGTGAAAACAGTGAAATGCCAAATATTGGAAATTACTTGTGCACTGAACAGGATTATTATGGATTATCATATTAAAGGTTAGTAAAAGGTGTTAATATCACTACAGAAAATTGATTTATTTGGTTTATTTACTATTGAGTTACTTTCTTGCTCGTTAATTGATCTAAAAATGGCAAAATGCTTCCAAAGTAGAAATTCTTAAGTCCAAGGTAGTATTATTACTGATTATTTAATTTTCAGTTGATTAAAAGTTTGTTTATCATTATACCCAGTTTATATCCGGCATTTAACAACTACTGAAGGTCTTTACTGCATTCAAATCGGTTTTTAAACTGCAAAGTTAACCTATTTCAAAATCTTTTATGTGAAACTGAATTTGGGGGATTTAAGCTACTCCCTCCCAAACTGATGTTTTCTTTTTGTTATCAAAGGTTTATTTAGAGCATTTATTTAATTATGGGTGTCTTTATTATTCCTAAAGGGTTTTATTTAGTGTGTTTGGTTACGGTATCTCTATGCTATTCAAAGCTTCACTCCCATAACCTAAACATGAAACGAAAACTCTCTTCTACTACAGAGTAAACTTTCCCTCTAATGTCTAAAGGTGAGAGGCCAGAATTTAACCAAAATCCTAAGATGCTTACAAATTGTATTCAATATGACTTTTGCAAAATTCAGTTGTAAAAATTAATGTTTATTGTTATTCTCTTTATTTGTCTTTGGAACATACCATATACTTGTTTTTACTATGATTATGACTCATATAGTATGTATGTGTATTAACCATGACATGTTTCACATCCCAGAGGTCCTTCCTTAGCAGGGATCCATGAAACAAGATTTCTAAATAAATAAATAATAAATTGCCTTTATAATTAAGATATTTTTCACAGCTGCATATTTAGCTTCATCTCTGCTTCTTCTAATTCATGTTTAGTCATAATGGTCTCAGTACTGACCCTCTTTTTCCTACTCTGCTGTATTATCTTATAACCATCCAACAAAAGGAACTCTGCCAATTCCCAAGATCCCTTACATTTCCATTTGCACTAATATATCATATTGCCACAGCTTTACTGTCCTTGAACACTACCCTGACATGTGCCCCCATGCAATCCCAATAATACTGATTTCTTCATTTAATTGGGCCACTTTATTCTAATAAAAAATCTCTTCTCCTTCAGCTCCACATCTACCATTACACATGAGGCACAACAGTGAACACTCTTCTTTTTCCCAACTGGAAGTCTTCACGCGGAATGCTCTCAAGGGACCTTGACAAAGCTGCCTGAACTGCTGGAATTATGTTGAATCACTTCCTTTTCAGGTCTCTCTTGATTCAGAGGAACTAAAAAAAGTCACTGGAAGCTAGGTCAGGGCTATAGGATGACTGCAGCAGTGTTGTTATATTGAACTTGGAAAAAAACATTGCCAGCGGCGAGCGACTTGTGAGAGGGCACATTGTCAAGGTGAAGAACCCAATTGTTTTTGTTCTCCTGGTGGATGTGATGGATCCAATCCTTCAAACATTGGAGCACTTCAGCATAAAACTGACCTGTGGCTGTCTGTGTGACAGGAACAAACTTTTTTTGAATCACTGTTTTGGCATTGGAGGTATACCAGCACGGTAATCGTATTCATTGTCTTCGCAGCCATCTTTGACCCTCTGTTCTACATGAAAAGCATTACTCATGACATGGCTCCTTCTTTATATGCCTCTTGAATCATACCAAAAGTCACTTTAGCAGTTTTGTTCAGTTTTGCACAGAACTTTAACAAATAACACTTCTACAAATGACGCTGCCTTTTTGACTCTCCGAGTTTTTGACAGGGTTCACTGACATGCACTCACACCATTAGCAATCCCCCCCCCCAATCACCCTACTCAGGAAAGGGTATCAGTCTTGAAAGTTTGTGAACACACCTAGTAATATCACATCCTTACCTTCCTTTGCTTCAAACTCTGTGCATAAATTGCTACTTAGGCACCTCTGTCCATATTATATTGACAAACCTGCAACCGTATCTACATTTTAATAACTGTCACTCCTATCACACCAAATGCTTTCTTGTGAACAGCCTAGAAATCCAAGGCAGACACATCTTCTACAACCATGAATCCTTTACCCCTTACAATGAGACACAAGCCCTTATACCATGTAATCATTCCTCAGAATTCCTACAGCTGAATCAGTTCCCAAAATTCTAACATTATTCTGACCACAAACTAGTTGTGCCTTGAAATGGTCATAATCAAACTGTTTACTCCAAAAATCCACACCACCCTGCTCCTGTCCATACCACAACTCTTAAGACCTCAAAAATCTTTCATAGTCAGAGTCATCAGAGTTCTCTGAAACCACATTCTCATTCAAATTGTCCTGCCAAAACCTTTTCAGTGCCAAACACTCCACAAGCCTTTAAGACTTGATAATTCTCACCTGCCTCACCAAGGTAAATCCAACACTTGCATATATCATATATATTCATTTTTTAATATTATTTTTAAATTTTTGTAACACCTTTTACCACTTATATATGTCAATTTTTATTTTCTTATGATTAATTTCTTATCTGCTTATGACATTTCCATCAATATTGTTTTTTTTTTATTATTCTCATCATTTCCCCTCATTTTGTAACAGTCAAAAATAATAATTCATGTGGCTTAATTGAACTTGGTGCTCTTGCAAGTTTAGTCAGAAGGGCGTATTTTATCAAGAGCATGTATATAAACCAAAATAATTATGTGTGTGTTTCTCTAGTGTTTTTTGGCACTGTGGCCCTCCTCCCTTCAAATTTGAGTGTTGGGTCTACTTAATCTTTACTTTCCGTATTAATATGAATAAATAAAAGTCTACTGCTATCAACCAATTGTTATATATCTATTATCTTACCTAAACCATTCAGCTAGGAGGTCTATTAAATATAATGCATATAGCAAATAACTTTTTTAATCATTTTCTTAACAGTAAAGCACTTTTCATCTCAGAACATAACCTGGTTATATGTCCATTATCTTGCTAAAACCATTTAGAAGGGGGCAAATCTTATATAGTTGTATAGTAAAGAACTTTTATAACCATTTTCTTAACAAGAAAGCACTTTTTAAATTGATTCTAAACCATTTTCATAAAAGACATGAGATTCAAATAAGGTTGTTTTTCAGTCTTAACGAATTTTTTGCATTCATTTTCTCTAAGAAAGCAGAGAATGATGATGATTTTAAGGTGTTTTTGTATGTTTTTAAAATTTATAAAGAATTTGAACTTTTTAGATAAAAGAGCTAGGAAGATAAAAGTAGGTTTAAATGAGTGAGAAAAATTCATTTAATAACAAGAATATAACAGTTCAAAGGTAACTTGAAATTTAAAGTAAGATAAACGAAGTTCTAGTGTCAACATGTGATGGCATCACCAGATGTGACTTTTAGAAATTAATAGCTCCTAAACAAGAATAATTATGAGAAAATGTCATAACTTAAAAGATTGGGAATAAATTAAACTATAACATATTAAATTTTTGTGAAAATCCAAGTAAAATTCCACAGGAATGGGTGATTTTGGTAATTCACCAAGTACTATTGTTTCCCCTTGGGAATATACTGTTGTTCCATGGCAATTCAGCAAAAGATAAGCCAAGACTATAAAAAGCCATCTGGCACAAGCAGTCTGGGATAATTTTTGAGCAATCTCGAACAGTTATTAAGCAGGAAGTTTAGCAGAAGCAGTTTTGATGTAGCAGTATGCGTCATTCTGTGAGGGTAAATTTCAAAATGTAACTACTAACAGTTTACTTATCTTGCCTCAGAAATAGTTTGTGAGCTCTAATACTGGCTTTAGAAGAGGAGAACTTTGTTTAGAAGTTCAACGTCAAGAAATTTGTTATGATGTGTAAAGCTCACTTTGAACTTTGGGGTGCAAATATAAGTATGTTTGCCAGAGTGGATGCTTCCTTACAGTGTTGTGCCTTGGAGGATAATCTGCATCTTCATATGTGATTTCGAAGTTCAATAGTGCTTTAAATGTTTTCAGTAGTGTAATCTGATACCAGTGTTAACTTCATCAAACTTTGAGAATATATTTCAAATTCGTAACTACAGTGACTTTCTTTCATTTATGTATGACCTGTTAGCTATTATAGGGTAAACTAATAGCTTGCAGCTGGTTGAAAGAACTTTAGCATCTTCAAGAAAAGGTATACAGGCAACACGATCAAGTTAATGCGAATGTTGCATATCACCAATGCACATTTTCTTGTTACAAAATTTCGCCTCTTCAATTCCCTGCTATATTATGTAGGTCATTTGATTTATTTATTATAATTATTATTATTTTTGCTTTGAAAAAATTTGTATCCATTCTTACCTCTTTGAACTGTTTGTTCTTTACTATACTGGTTAACTCCTTCCTCATGCTGAATATTTCCCTGAAAAGTTCAAAACTCTCTTCAATTCTGCAATCTTTGTCTTCTAATGATTATACCTACATTCTACTTTTTTCTTGGTCATTGGTTTACTGAACCTTCTTATGTTCATCACATCTGATTCTTGATTACTTGTTGTATATGATGTAACTGACCACCTACATGTCATCAGACCTGCTCAAAAAAACATCCAACTCGAAACTTGTGAATTAGGAAATCACTGACTGGAATTGAGGTAGGCGTTTATCAAATGTGAAAAATTTTAAGCAATAATTCATGCAGTTAATAACTATAATGACATAAAAAATGGTTTTATAGCTAAACTAGCATTTGCCCTCTGCTTCACGCATGTGTGCTTTGGTATGTGTAAAAATTCTTTACCGATTTTATTCTATTACCAAATATTAATGTTAAGAGGAGTGAATTCTAAATGTCTTCTAAAATTTTTCCTTTATTAAGTCATTGCTTTAGGTTCAGTTTTCATACTGATGTACGAGAGTTTTGTTTCATTCATATTTTAATGTTATACATTTTATGAAATAGTAGACAAGCTATCTGAAAAATTAACTATACTAATTTGTAGAGATAATTATTGTGAGAAGAAAAAAAATTGTTTAGAAAGAGTTTTATTTTTGTGATGTAAGTAGGTGTAACAATGTTTAAGAGAAATAAAATCTTACCTTTACCTTACTTAGTAGGTGGGTCACTGTAACACCTCTGAGTTCCATTTTTAAATGCTGATACAGAGGACTGCACGATTTATTATTATTATTAATTTAATTGCAATGGAGCTAATACTCCGGTGTCAATTCTCCCAGTCATCTAATTACTCCTTTTTATTTTATTTTTTAACATTTTCTTTTATAATTGATGTGATGTCCATCACATCTGATTCTTGATTACTTGTCGTATATGATGTAACTGACAACCTACATGTCATCAGACCTGCTCAAAAAAACATCCAACTCGAAACTTTTTATTTGTGAATTAGGAAGTCACTGACTCCCCCATTTATTTTTATGATTTACAAATTTTAATTTTAAATTCCTTAAGCGTTTTTGGTACATTACGTACTGATTACTTCACTTAGTAATTTGTTCCAATCCCTGATACCCTTACCAACAAAAGAGAACTTTCCTACCCCCTTATGAATGAAATCGAGCACCAACTTGTGGTCATGGTCATGTTTTCCCTTACATACACTATTCCTAATTCTTTGACCAATATCCCACCATGCCCAGCACTGCATTTAAGCATAGGCTACATAGGCTGTAGCCAAGGGGCCCACACCACAAGTACTAGTAGAGATAAAAAAAAAAGGCCGCCCATAAATTTTTTGGGGCCGAATTTAGAATTTAAGCCCCTGGTCAGAGCGGCCACTGACGACAGGGGGGCACGCACCACATGTATAGCCTAGGAGCCCACAAAGCCGTGGCCCTGACCATGTCCCATCACCAACATATGCCCTGTATGTATTACCTTGGTTCTCTGGGTGGAGCCGCATCGATTTATTAAAACCTAAAGTTTCTGCCATCTTACTGTGGCTTTCATCAGAGGACTGCTTGTGAGTTGCCACTATCACCTTATATAGTAGCAGGAAGCGAGCGCTAAACTGCCATGGTGACATCACCACGCCCGGTGTAGGCAGTAGGATCGGGCCGTTCGTCTTGGGTTTTCCTGAGCAAGTATGACCAAATATGGTCAAGATGCAAACCATTGTTGGCATTAATGTTGTTTGGCCATTTTTGTATTTCTAATGCTTCTCTTATATACCTAGGCCACCATATGCTTTCAATGGGTATAATGCTGGTCTTATCAAATAAAATTGAATGGCACTAACAGCTGAATGTAGAACTACAGCGGACTTGCTTGAGTCATTATTTTTCAAATGCCTAAAGTGTTCATTGAGCCTCTTTTTAACAGTGCATCCTGTTTCCCGAATGTATACCTTACTGCAGCTACAAGGAATTTCATATACTCCTGTTTGCAAATGTTTTCTCTTGTCTTTAACGCTGGTCAGGATGCTGGATAATTTCCTAGGGGCCTTGTATATGGGACAGATATTATTCTTTTTAAGCAGTCAACCCATCTTATCCATAACTCCTTGGATGTATTGCAGGACAGCTACTGCCTTGTCAGGTGGTTTGTTGTGCTCCACTGATGATGCTGCAGTGTGAGAAAGCGATTAAGGTATGCCAAGGCTTTATTACAAGCAGCTATGCTATAGCCATTGGCTACAAATGTCTCCTTTAAATTTCTCTTTTCAGTGACCATACTTGCTTCGTCGCATACCACTTTTGATCACTGGATGATGGTGAGAGTTGGCGTGGAGGTACCGTTTAGTATGCATTGGTTTTCAGTATACTCAGTGGCCCAAGTATCTATCATCATTTCTTGTAACTAAAACATCCAGGAACAGGAGTTGCTTGTTTGTTTCAATCTCCATAGTAAACGTAATCTTGTCATGGGCTCTGTTTAAATGATTGAAGAAGACATGAAGCGATTCTATTCCATGAGGCCAGATGACAAATGTGTCATCCACAAATCTCAATTTTAGTGACAGTTTGAAGGGGGCATTCTAGATAACGTCATCTTCAAAGGTTTCCATAAATAAGTCAGCGACTAGTGGAGACAGTGGGCTTTCCATGGTGTCTCCTTCCTTCTGTTGGTAGAATTGAATCTTGTACTGGAAGAAGGTAGTTTTCAGGCAGAACTCCGTAAGTGAAGCCCATTCCAGTGCCAAGTTGAGCAATTATAATCGCTCTCTGGTTATATTAATGACCTTGTCTACTGGCACATTTGTAAAATGTGACGTGACATCGAAGCTGATATGAATTTCATTTTCTTCTAGTCATCTTTTTCTGATGATTTCAATGAAATGGGAGGAAATTTTGATGGTGGAGGAAGAGTTCATTTAGATCTTCAACTTTTCTGCTAAGTATCTGGCCAATGGATGCATAGGAGATCGGAGAGCGCTGATGATAGGTTTCAGAGGTACACCATCTTTGTAGATTTTTGGGAAGGCCGTAAAATCTAGGAGGGATATTGTTGGAAATTAATTTTCTCTTCACCTCAGGTTTAATTGATGTTGCTTCACGCATTTTGGTGGATGCAAGGTGTCTAATCTTTTGTAGAGGATTGATTTTTAACTTCTCGTACATCTCGTCCTGCAAAAGCATCTCCACCTTCCGATGGTATTCGTCAGAATACATGACAACGGAAGCGTTGCCTTTGTTAGCAGGTAAAATACCTATATCATCCCTCTCTTTCAACTGACAAAGGGCAATACATTGTTCTCGAGTGATGTTCAGTGCAGATGGCCTTGCAGTTGATAAAATCTTCGCCGTGGATTTCGTGCGCATCATCAGCAGTTAGGCACGAAACAGAGGACTCCACTGCAGCAATCACCTTGTCCAATGGTATTTTGGCCTGTGTTATAGCGAAGTTAAGTCCTCTAGCGAGAACTGAACTAGTAGTGGCGTCTAATGCTTCCTTAGTGAGGATGACCACACACAGCTCCGAAATATTTGCTTGCTGCTGGGGATGCTGCTGATCTGCTAATTTCAAAATTTCATGATTTGCCTCTTCATCATTTTTTCAATGGCGTCGTATGCTTGATTCCATGACAATTGAGTGCCAGTGACGGGACCAAGTTGGTACATATAAGTCATTTTAACTCACACTATTAGTTCTAAAATTTGAAAACCCCATCCAAATTGCTGTCATAGTTTTTGCACAGCTCCTGTTCAAATAAAGAGGCACACACAGCTTGCTTACAGACTTATAATAGTATAGATGAGAACAATTGACATTATAACCCTGTTTGTTCCCAGAATATTAAAACCTCAACTTTGCCTTTTATATATCAATTAAATGAAAAATATTGAGTAACTTGCATTCTGTAGTGGGCAGAATGAGCAGATTTTTATTGCTGCTGTAACAAAAATTTATTTGTAATCAAGCTTATGTGCTTGTGTGTGGCTGATTATACACATGACTCCACATTATGTATTTTTCAAGACGATCTATAGTATAGTATATTTACAAAAATCTGTATTATGGCTTAATGCAAACAGACAAGTTTATGATTTTTTTGTCTTCCTTTTCAAAAAATAAATAAATTTGAAGTTAATTTATTAGATTTAATGTTACATTTTGTGAATATGTACACATCAAAAACCTAGTTTGGTAACTAATAATTCTGATATTAGAAAATGTACACATTATGAAAAAATTAAGACTGAGGAACCCATTAATCTCAATTAGTAGAACTGATAATGTCCTTAATGTATTTTGACCCTATAAGTAGTTGCAGATATAATATATTAGCATTTGCCCACTGCTTCACAAGTGTGGTCCTTGGTGTGTATAGATACGCTTTATTCTTTGTTTTCTAGTACCAAGTATTATCATAGAGAGGCAAAAACTAATTGTGTGTAGTTGGAGACTACAAATAAGACCTATCTAAAGATGGCAAATAGAAATGTTTTCTAATTATAAACAAATTAAAAAGGGGGAAAAATCTGTGATGCTGATCCATTAAAACTGTGTAGCCTTTGCAGTGAAATTCATACAGGTGGACTCAACAATAAACACCCACAATAAAAGATATTATTTTTGTAAGAACAGGAAGGAGAAGTACATCAACAAACAAATTTTTAAAATAGTTTGTATGAACTGTCCATAGTTGAAATGCAGCATGGACCAGAATTAAAACAGATGCTGCTTGTTACAGTTATCTATGATACCAATCCATTCACATTACAAAACCTTCAAGGTGAAGTGTATACAGGTAGACATTACAATGAACATTCATGAATAATAGGTATGGAAAGCAGACATTACACCAAGAACAATTGTTTTTAATTTTATTTTGTATAACCTGTGCATAGTCAAAATGCAGCATAGATGAGAATGATAACTAACACTGCTTGTAATTGAAATTGGCTTTGTCATAAGAGATTGTCTGCCATGCAAAATGCATTAAATTATTAACATGGTAGACAGTTCAATAATTAATCCATGGTGCAACATATAAGCTATCGTCATTCAATGCTACACATTAAAAAAGGGGTGGGGGTGGGATTGGGGTTGATAACTCTCCCTCACATGTCACATGGATGCAGAGTGCAGTTATTTTTCCCAAAAAATTAAGCCTTAGAAACAGCTACAAGTAACACAAACAGGTAATAATATTCTTGTATAACAACTTGTATGGAACTGCCCTATTTCAAATGATTTGTACACATTTTGTATATATTTGAAAGTTATAGTATACAAAACTTTGGTCAGACCATTGCTCGAATATGGTAGTGTAGTATGGGACCCACATTTTGTAGGAAATTTTTTTTTATGGGGGTGGAGTGGAGACCCAATGATCCTAAACTCAATTCTTTCCTATACTTTCTTCTCTGCAATATTTAATTTAATTAGACCGGTCGCCAACCCAAATGGTTTTAATAATGGGATTTTCCAATGAAGGGTAATATCAAAAGATTTTTCTCAACACAGATTTTAAAGTCCAGTATTTTATTGTTCAAAGTTCCAAGACATCTTTACTCTGACAACAGGAATTGTTACCATAAAGACTTCGTTCCCGAAAATTGCAGATTAATGCCACAATAATTACATACACTCCATTCAGACACAATAAAAAGTTCATTCCATTTGAAACCTCAAACAAAATCATACAAATTGTCAAATTTAAACTATGGAAAAGAAGTTTGTTAAATTAATGATCTGTTTCAAAAATTATAGTTACCATCTACGAATATTCCAAGTCCGTTTATTCATGATTGTTCTAACGCGACACCCACACCATGCGACACTGCCATAACGCCCGCCCACACTTCACACCTTCACCCTCTAACCAGTTTGAAACTAATGCGGCCAAGGTCCCACCTCAGGTCTCTTATATAGGTTCCCCCAAGCCTGATGGGAATTTCCACTCCATCTAGCGTCCTCTCTATGCGCTCTCTCTCTCTCCCAGCTCCTCTCAGAAAAGCTTTCCCCCCAAGTTTTCCCGATTTTCCCGAAACTTTTGTGATAACGTAGAGTTCCTCATCCTAAGCATTTTCTATCCTTGTAAAATTTTTCCTATCTGCTCTCCTATTGTTGTTATTAATTTTCGAAGTTAAATAAACCTATTTTCTAGATCTAGTGTCCAACTATTTGTTTTAGCACGAGTGTTCTAATCATCAGAATTTCTTCAGCTTTTGACAATTAATTTGGTGTATCTCACTACCTTCGAAAACCCTTTCATTAAAAAGATATCGCCTCTCAAAGTTTTCATCCCTTCTTGTCAGCCATCATGGAATCCAAATTAAATACTTTGAAATGAAATATCTTATATTGAGAGTGCATTGTTTTGATAAAACTTTCCGCCAAACTTACTTAAAAAAAATTTACTTTCATAAAAATAGGGTGCCTCCCAGATGTTTTTTTTTTCTAGTTTTTTCTTTCCTCTTTGTCAACTTTCATTTCTACCCATTCTCGACAACCTGGTTAGCTACGATGCTTTAACCGCTTTCGCTTTGAAATTACTTTTAAAATATTTCTACTCAACTCAACGATCTCAAACTGTTATCATCTTTTCACAAGAAGGCCTTTAATCAGACATAATTTTATATTGACTACTTATTTTTTTCTCGACTTACTATTTTTTCCTTTATTGAAAAAGTACCTTAAAATTAGTCATATTTACTCTAAATTCCGTTGGAAACCATGTTTTGTACTTCTAAACAAAGATTCGATACTTTCATCCTGGTATCTTAATTCATTTATTACCATTCTTTCATACTTCTATGAACCTGCCGGCTGTTGCGTCATCACTGCCACAAAACGTCTCTGTTCGGACTTAAAGGTTGCTCATAACTTCCTTCCGAAAATTCGTACTACTACCAATGTGAGTCTTACATTCTCTTCTACACCTGATTAGTGTTATCTTTTGGTGGAAATATTACTTTGGGTAACCTACTAAAACCGATACCAAACACTCTTCCTTCTCGTTTTCTCAGTTGTCAATAAGGCCTACTACATTACAATTTTGAGTATCAAATACAGGAGTTGGAGAAGGTGCAAAGAAGGGCTGCTAGATTTGTTTATGGAAATTATCGCAGAATGCAATCAGTGACAGATATGATAAAGGAGCTGGAATGGGATTCATTGCAAGACACTAGGAGGATGGTCATGGAAGTGTACAGGGCGTATACTGGCGATGAGGCATGGAAAGATATTGCAGTAGGTATGAAAAGTAGATCATGGAGGGGAAAAGAAGACCATGACCACAAGCTGGCACTCGATTTCAGGCACTAGGGTGTGGGAAGATTTTCTTTTTTAGGTAAGGGTGTTAGGGATTGGAATGAGTTACCGAGAGGAATGATGAATAACTTACCAAAAACGTTAATAGAATTTAAAGTTAAAATTTGTAGAGGGCAAATGTAGGTGGGTGCAGGATAGTGTAAGTTGGGTATGTAGGGAACTTGCCACCGGAGCATGTGCTCCATTGTAATTAAATTAAATTAAATAAATATTCTTAAATAATTTCGCCCATGGAATGTGTGTACAAATTTTCATTGCCAGAGTACAATTCCATCTAAAAGGTTCACATTATGGGACTGCCATCTGAATGGTCAAGTTTTATGGTGTTGAGGCTGCATTTCAACTTACACGCAAACAAATTCATATTATAGTGCCCATTATGCATGAATAAGATTGCATCCCACTAAATAATGTCTATGAAAATTATTGTAACTAATACAGTTTATGAACAGTTCAAACACACTTTTTTTTAATGTCCTTGGTCTTATGTCTATTTTGCTTTGCTACCAAAACAAAGTTGTAATTACTTTGTCTAAAAATAGAGACATTAAGCACAAGAATGTTTACCTTAAATTAAATCTACAATTTCTGAAGTGTATCTATGAAGTAGAGGTTTGATTAATATATTCCATTTATTTTTACTTTCTGTATTACAAAAACTGTAGAATAATATAACAGAATGTAAACCATACTATAGTAACATATAGTACCTTTGTTGGCTTTTGAGGTACAAAAATTTTTGTGTAGTTTAAATATTTCTTATAGTTATTACGTTAACTGATGCATTCTCTTAATTTTAATGTTTTAAATTTCGGAGAACTGAATAAATCAATAGCCAAAATCAAAAAACCAAACAATCCTAAATTTTCAATTTTTGTTGAAAGGAGTGCTCATCTCAAATTCAGAGTGATCCATGGACCATAATTATTCCATACAGAAATGATTTTAATTACTTGCTGCATCCCTCAGTACATACAAGACTTTAGTTATTTCTGCAGATTTTTAATCTACACCATAAGCTCCAAAAATTTTAAAACACTGTCCCAGTTGTTGTGGTAGTTTTTCTGTGATACCTATTTAAACCTCCAAACACACACAGCTTGCTTCCAAATTTATTCACCATGCTTTCCATTAAGAATGATTTATTTTTGTTAAATAAGATTGTTCTGAAATTCAGATTTCCTTAGTGACTAAGAATCAAGTGTCAAACTAATTTATTACTATTAAGCAATGAACATTGTTATACCACACATGACGGTCAAGCCCTTTAGATCCAAATTCTATTAAACATATTTTGTAACTGACTGTTACACTTAAATCTCCTGTTAAAAATGAATTTGTCATATTAATAGACTGAAGCTTATTAATGTGTATTCAGGTGCCAGTCATGCAGATGATGTTGCATATATTCTGAATATGACAGAGAAACATGGTATAAAAGTTCTTGAGGCAGAGGAAGATAAAAAAATGATGAACCTGATGGTTGAAATATGCCTCAGTTTTGTTAAAACTGGGTGAGTATTTAGGTAATAATTTAATTTTGCTACTTTTCAAGTTTGGTTTAGATATGTAATGTGATAAATAAAATACCATAAAAATTTTTCTTTATACTGGTTAATACATTCCATTCATAATTCTGATGCAACCTACAGTTGCTCATTATTACCAATACTCTGAATATTTAACGTAAGAATGTTAGTAGAACAGCTAATCTGCAATGCCTCTGTAGTTTATATTTAAAATGATTTATATTTACTATGTTTCTTCTGATCTATTTTACAGTAATCCAACACCATCTTCAAGAAAAATAAATTGGCCATCTGTGAAAGCAAACCAGCTAAACATTGACTTTTTAAAAATCCTAAGCAGTGTTGATGTAATGCCAGATAATTTTCATGATCTGGGTGATCGAGGTTTCTGGGATTCTGTTGGTATTAAAGAACCACAGATAAGAATAGGACAAAATCAAAATTCAAGAGAAGAACTATGATGTGTTTACTAAAAGGGATTTTTCAAAAGCATGATTGAATGATACATTTGTTTGTGTACAATTATTTAAATTAATAAGATTACCATACTCAGTTTTAATAAGTAATTATTAATATGACAGCGGAATAAAAGAAAATAAAGTAGTATCAATTTACTTACCTATCACTTTCCACAGAAGAAGGCAGGAGGGCAGCAAAAAATGTATAAAGACTAGAAGTGATTTTGAAGTGTACCACAGAGATAGAGGGACAATCAGTGGAGGAGTTTTCATATTGGTTAGCAAACACTACTACAGTTCACAGGTGTTCATAGATATTGACCGTGTTACTTGGGGGTAACTTCAAGGTGAAAAATATCAGAATACTACCTGCTTACCATAGTGGAAGAATAATGGATGAAGATGATCTTGGAAAGAAACTGAATTCATATTCAGAGTTCAGAAATGAGATCTGATTGCTCATTATTGGAGGGGGTTTAAATTTACCAGGTGTCAACTGGTAGCAAATTAGATTAATAACACAAGGGCATTAAAAAGTTCTAGTAGTTAACTGCAGAAGTGTTTGTAATAAACAGCCTGAACTCGAAAACGTTATTCATAGTACAGATGCTGATATTGTACTAGGCACAGAAAGTTGATTAAAACCGGATATAAGTTCCACCGAAATTTTTAATAGTAACATGAACATTTTCCGTAAGGATAGGTTGCATTCCCAAGGAGGTGGTGTATTTATAGCTGTTAGTAAGTACCTCCCATGCAGCGAAATAGATATCCATACTGTCTGTGAAATCATATGGATCAAGCTCAACGTAGCTACAACAAAACTTGTGATAGGCTCGTTCTATCGTCCACCCGATGCAAGCGTAAATATTGCCGAGGACTTGAGAAATAATGTAAATAATATAGCACGGCAATTTCCGGGCCATGCAATAATGCTAGGAGGTGACTTTAACTTGCCAGATATCGACTGGACTAATTACGTTCACGTTACTGGGGGCAGGGATAAAGCAGCTTGCGAAATCATTCTAGACCTCTTCTCAGATCACCATCTTGAACAGCTCGTAACTGAACCAACGCGATGCCTCAATGGTAACGAAAATATTTTAGATATAGTTGTTACAAATAGGCCCGAACTATTCATGGATATTTCTACCACCGCAGGAATAAGTGATCACAAAGCTGTAAACTAACAACCACACGCAGAAAGAGAAAAGAGAGGATTGTTTACAGATTCGAAAAGGCTTCAAAAGAGTGTTTTAGAGAGTATTTGAGGCATAATTACCACACCTTCTTAGCAGCAGGAGGCACCGTTGAAGAGAGGTGGCAATCGATTCCTACATATACTCGGGGAAGGTATGAACTTGCATATACCGAAACAGACAATCAGGGAAGAGAACGATCCCCCATGGTATACACGGGAGGTTAAAATGTTACTCAAGAAGCAAAGGAAGATACATGCATGATCAAAAAGGACAATGCATCAGGTCTGATTTAGATAAGTTAGAGGAGATAAGGGGACGTGTTAAGAATGCGATGCGTGAGGCATTTAATAACTTTCATGAAAATTCTCTCTCTAAGAGCCTCACTGAAAACCCTAAGAAATTTTGGTCGTATGTAAAAAAAGTTAGTTGTAGTGGGAACAATAATCCAGTTCTAATAAAAGATGGACGGGAGGTTGAAGACAGCCGCGACAAGGCTACCGTATTTAACACCGAATTCAAAAATTCATTCACGCAAGAAAACATGGAAAATATCCCCACTTTACCACATCGTGTGGAATTAGAGATGGGTCCTGATAGAAATTGATAGCGTAGGAATTGTAAAGCAATTAAAACTCCTGAAGTGGGGTAAAGCGCCGGGTCCCGATGGTATACCGGTAAGAGTATTTTCTGAATACGCGGAGGATATTGAACCATTTCTGTCAGATATATTCCGTAAATCACTAGAAGAGAGAAAAGTACCTTCTAGCTGGAAAATAGCCCAGGTAATTCCCGTTTTTAAGAAAGGAGATCGGAGTGATCCTAGGAATTATCGACCCATATCTCTAACATCGGTCTGCAGCAGAATTCTGGAACATGTCATATGCTCGAACATAATGAAGTTTCTAGATGAGAACGAGTTACTTACACCATGTCAACACGGATTTCGGAAGAAGAGATCGTGTGAAACACAATTGGCCCTATTTTCCCACGACATAACGAAAGTTATCGATGCAGGTTCGCAAGTTGATGCAGTTTTTTTTGGATTTTCAGAAGGCTTTTGATTCTGTGCCACACAACCGACTCTTAGCGAAGATTCGAGCTTACGGTATTTCGGCTCAGATTTGCGAGTGGATACGGGATTTTCTAACTGGTCGATCACAGTATGTCGTTGTTGACGGGGAAGCCTCTTCTAAGATAAATGTTACTTCGGGTGTTCCTCAAGGAAGTGTAATAGGTCCACTTCTTTTCTTAATATTTATAAACGATCTAGGTGACAACGTCAAATGCTGGTTGCGATTGTTTGCCGACGATGCGGTTATCTATAGGGAAATAAGGTGCTCGACGATTGCTTAGAAATTCAGCGTGATTTGGATGCTATTTTCGATTGGTGCCGTAAATGGCAGCTTACACTTAATTGCAAAAAGTGCAAGGCAATGCGGATAAGTAACAAGAAGAATCAGTTTGTTCACGAGTACAAAATAAACAATTCACCTGTTGACATGGTTGATTCCGTGAAGTATCTGGGGGTGATAGTACAAAGCAACATGAAATGGGACATGCACATAACTTCCGTCGTAGGCAAGGCAAATTCTAAATTACGATTCATAGGTCGTATTTTGAGGAATTGTAATGCTCAAACAAAGGAGATAGCGTATAAAACACCTAGTGCGTCCGCATCTGGATTACTGTTGTGGGGTTTGGGATCCGTATCGCAAGGTTCTGATTGACTCAGTTGAGAGGGTGCAGAGGAGAGCCGCTAGATTCGTGACTTGTTGTTACAGCCCTTATGAAAGCATCACAGAATTGATACATAGATTGGGCTGGGTTAGTTTGGAAGACAGACGACGTAGCTTGCGTTCGAATTTATTGGAGAATATGCGAAAAAATTTAAATTTCGAGTGCAATGGAATACTTCTTCCGCCAACCTATTTAGGTCGCAAGGACCGGAGGGATAAGATTAGAGAAATAAGATGCCGTACTGATACTTATATGTATTCCTTCTTTCCTCGCACTATTCGGGATTGGAATGGGCGGGTTTAGGATTGGTGCTTAGCACCCTCTGCCACCCACAATGTTTGTGATTTGCAGAGTATGAATGTAGATGTAGATGTAGATATTTGCAAATATCTTAGTAAGGTAAGGGACAAGTGGGTGAGCAGAACACATGTTGGATATAATTCTAATAAAGTCTGATGGTGATAACCCTGTGGGGTGTCAAGTAACTGAAGGAATAAGTGATCATGAAACAGTTCTGATGGATATAAGAGGATTCGATAAACCAGTAACCAGAATTGAAGAGGGGACATAGGCACAGTTACAAAAAGGTGAAAATTTAGAACTGAGGATATTTCAGCGAATGGTTGAACAAATGGAAGGGTGGCACAAGTATAGTAGAGTTGAAGTGAAAAGAGTTTAAGGAGATTGTAAAAAAGAGTGAAGAAATATTTATTCCAAAACAGAAAATAGAGGAGTACAGAACCTTTATACTATTTAGGGCGGTGATTAAGTTGAAGATAGTAATCAGAACACAAGTTAACTTAAGACACAACTAAACAAGGAATTATTAATAGTTTTCACCAAACCAGATCTAAAGATTCTTTCAACTGGTGTAACCTCAGATGGCAAAATAGAGATACTGACCACCGAATGAAAATCATGCACCATGCCATTAGTGTATAAGCCACCAAATGCCAAATTCAGATTCACAGAATCATGTATCTTCCACTCCCAACAAACAAAGATTGTCATGGATGACTTCAATTCCTACAGCACATCCTGGGGATACAGGGAGACTGATAAAAATAGAGAGGACCTTGAAGAATGAGTTGAACAAATGGGACATTGATCAACAGGCAAAGAAGAATGTTATGGAGCCAATCCAATGTGCACAACACAGACCAATTATCTGCACTATTGAAACTGTAATGATGCCAGAGGCTGCTCAGTTTAAAAGATAATTTAATTTCAGTTGATCACAATTGGGAAAGTTCTCACTAGAACTAGAAGAAAAAGTCATAAAACTTTACCCATCTCCAAAGACATACGGAAAATTTATTGAAATAGTTAAAGCCATCTCATACAAACATATTCCTCGAGGCTGCAGAACAACTTATATACCTGGACTAGATAATGACTACAAGTTTCTTCTTGAGTGAACCTATATGAAGAAAATCCTTTCTCTGAAGAAACCATCTGGACAGGCGAAAATCTTCTACATGCTGCATCTGCTTCTAGAAGAGATAAATAGTGCAATTTAATGTCAAAGTTAGACATGAAACAGAACAGTCGTAAGGCTTGGAAACTATTGAAGAACTGCAATATCGATCCAACTAGCTCTCTGCCTAGCCTTTTTATAGTTAATCCAGATCAAATAGCACACCAAATGCTGCTGAATGGAAAGATTAGAAGAAGATCTGAAGACAGGAAGCTCCAAAGACACACTGGCAAGCAAGACCATCTTGGGACTCCATTTTGTCTCATGGAAATGGAAGCCATTTTGCAATATTTGAAGATTAATAAAGCTTCTGGCTTAGACGATCTGAGAACAGAGCAAATTAAAATGTTTGGCCCAGGTACAAAGCAGTGGATTTTGAATTTAATGAATGCCTGCACCTCCAACTCACAAGATCTGTTGGAAAGCCAAAGTTTTGGCACTACTAAGGCCTGGAAAGGAACCAACAGATCCAAAAAACTTCTGACCAGTTTCACTCCTTTGCCATTTATACAAAGTCTTTGAGAGATTGCTCCTCAACTATATCTCACATTGCATTGACAAAATCCTCACAAAGGAGCAGGCTGGTTTTTGACCTGGCCAATCATGCTGCAGCCAAGTTCTTAACTTTGACACAGTATATAGAGGACAGGTATGAAAGAAACATTCATCGATCTCACAGCAGAAACCCACAAATTGTTCCTAAGTAAGAAATACTCCACCACAAAAGACTACCACTGATACAAGTCGTCCAGTGTTTACTACAAAACAGAAGATTTTATGTCATCCTTGATAGTAAGAAGAGTTGCTGGAGGACTCAGAAGAATTGCCTTCCTCAGGGTAGTGTGCTCCGCTCTTGTACAACATATACACAAATGATCAACCAATCGTCCCCAGAACAAGAGCATTCATCTATGCAGATGACACAGCAATTGCATCTCAAGGCACAACCTCTGAAGTGGTGGAGATGAACCTGTCAACAGCTCTTGAAGATATGGCCTAGTACTATGATGTTAATCACTTGACTAAAACTTGGAAAAACCTTGGTCTGCACATACCACTTGAGAAACGGAGAAGCCATAAGGAAATTAATAATCAACTGGTGGGGACAACAACTATTACATTGGAATACTCCAAACTCTCTTACATTCATAGCCTACTATGTGGATCTGAAACTCAAACTATCTGCCCAGAACAACATCACCTGAAAACTTACAAGTACCACCTGGGGAGCACAGGCATATGTACTTTGTACATCTGCCCCGGCACTCAGTTTCTTCACAGCAGAATACTCAGCACCAGTTTGACAAAATTCTGCATATTCTAAGCAGGTTGATGTAGCCCTGAATGATACTGGTTATATTGTAACAGGCTGCCTGAAACCTACACCTGTCAGTAAAATATATCAAATCATGGGTATAGCAACAGCAGATAATCAAAGAAAACCTGCTGCTGTAATGGATAAGAAGAAACAGGAAACAGACCCTAGACACCATTTGTTTGGATACAAACCTCAACTCACAAGGCTAAAGTCAAGAAAAAGCATCATACAGACAACTACAGCCATAATACCTTCACCTGGATCTCGCTGTGTAGGACTAAGGCAAAATTTGTTACCTGAAGGGCACTGTTGGTATGTCAAGGAGGCACTGGCCGTGGGGTGTAATCAGCCATATGCAACATGGAAGGTACTAAATAGACTGAGAACTGAAGTGTCCTGATGCAGATCCAACATCAAGAAATGGGGTTACACTATGGCAAACAAATTATGTGATTGAGGTGAGCTGCAGGACCCAAAAAATCTCCTGGTATGCAGAAAACTACATGAAACCTGCAAATGAGATGGCCATCAGGATTATAGAATTCTGGTCTACACATTCAATTAAATTTGTTACTGTATTCTATAATCTTGATTGTAATTAATTAATTTTATTTGTTTTAATTTGTTTCAACTTGTAATGTTATGTCCTGGACACATGAAATAAATAATAAGTAGCAAAAAAGGAGGCTACAGATTGGTTCTTGAAGAATATTATTGTTGCAGGGGAATCTAGAAATTTTTCCCGTTTGATAGAAAACTGTATAAAAACTTCTCGGGATTCAAGCCGCATCATAATTGAGTTGTCTGGTGATGTTTTGAAAGCTTGCACTGCTTCCATTGTCAATCCCCACTTAACATCAGAGAAGTCTGTTGCACAGTAGTCTACTATATAGGACCAGCAGCTGGGAGTGGAGGGGAAAGCACACGGAGGGGCAGTCTAGTTGGACACTGCTCGCTTGGTGACATCAAGCAGACAAAAGAAATATCAGCTATGGCTGAACATGGCATTTAGTATGGACACAAGCCATGCTTCAACAAAATGACACGCCTTTGTAATTCAAATAACTTTTAGGACAGGGTTGTCATGGAGGCTATTGAGATTAGGCTTAGTAATAATGTTATTAATCATGATCAGAGCCTCAATTTAAGTTGAACTTGGAAGTCAGTAATTAGATTATTACAAGCCACTCAGGATTGAGCCATATTAGAGCATAGAAGTGGCCCAATCATGACATCACCAAGCGAACTGGGCCCAACTAGACCACCCCTCCAAGCGCTTTCCCCTCCACTCCCGGCTGCTGGCCCTATATAATGGACTACAGTATGGCAGACTTCAGTGATGGTAAGTGGGGATTGACAATGGATGCAGTAAAAGCTTCCGAAACATCGCCAGATGACTCAATTACGACGTGGCTTGAATCCTGAGAACTTTTTATACAGCATTGTCGCCGTGAGAACGTACATAGTTACAATAGAAAACTGATGGGAAGGAAAGGTATCCAGACAATGGATTTCAAAATGCAGAGATATTGAGTGACATTTAATAAGATCACTGGGGTCTATAATCCTGGGATGGGAGGAAGTAGTTTAAAGGAACATATCCATATTAGTAGAAATGAGCAAACTACAAAATTTGAAATAGCTGCTCAGTAAATTATGAAGGAAATAAGAATGCTAAAAAAGCGAAAAGAGTCAATGTAGATAATATTACTACAGATGTATAAAAAATAGCAGGTTACATCATCGTCTCGTACCTTGAAAAATTATTGAAATTGAGTCTGTAGGCTTGCTGTTGACTTGGGGATGGGAAAATACAATTTTAGTGCTGGTTCATAAAGGAGAGGCAAAAATAAACTTTAAAATTACAGGCCAATAAGTTTTACATCAGTGATAGGTAAAATGATAGAGAGAATAAATGGTATCTACATCAGAAATGACTGAGAGGAAAGAAACTGGTTTGCAAATAGACAATGTTGATTAAGGTAAAAATATTCACGTAAATCTCATTGGTGGGCTATACGCAAGCCTTTTCAAATGAACTGGACAAGTGGAGGAGGGTGGGGAGGGGGAAACTTGATAGTGTAGCACCAAATCTTCAGGGCCTGCATATAATATGGATATGGGGGTAGCAGTAACATGCCAGCTTGTGGTCATTGTCTTTTCATATATAATACCACTTCTCTTAAATCTTCCACCAATATCTTTTCATGCCTCATCACCAGTATACAACTCGTTCACCTCCATGACTCTTTTCAACCTCATCCTGTCTTCCATTGAATACCAGTCCAGACCTTTAACCATGTCAGTTACTGATTGAATTCTGCATTAATTTCCATAGGCAAATCTAGCATCCTTTCTTTGCACCTCCTCCAACTCCTGCATTTGATACCAAAAATGTGGGTTCCACACTACACCATCCTATTTAAGCAATTGAAGATTTGTAACCAAGTTCCCTCTCACTGAGCATGGTAGGTGAGTGGTAACACTCTGGCCTCACATTCAGGAGGACATGGGATAATATCCCTGTTCAGTCATCCAGATTTGGATTTTCTGTGGTTTCCCAAAATCACATCAAGCCTGTATCATTCCATCAAAGATCCTTAACCATATTCCATCCCATTCCTGGCAAAAAAAAAAAAAAGATAGTAATAATAATAATATTAAAAAAAAAAAAAAGCTTGTACATTTTCTCATTACTCTCTTCTTTAAATGATCGGAAATCTCTTACATCCACCTGCCCAATCTTCCCTATACAGCTGAGTAAACTATTAAATGTTATACCAAGATATTTAGGCTTCAGATCTTCAACTATCTCAGCAGGGCCGCATTTAGGATCTGCAGGCCCCTAGGCTATAGCTGTGGTGCGGGTCCTTCAAGATCTACAGGCCCCTAGGCTGTAACTGTGGTGCAGGCTCTTAATAGACCTTTTAATGCAAAATATTGAATGATGTAATGATAGTAAGAATATACGAAGTTAAATCAGGCCCCTAGGCTGTAACTGTGGTGCAGGCTCTTAATAGACCTTTTAATGCAAAATATTGAATGATGTAATGATAGTAAGAATATACGAAGTTAAATTACTGAAGAATCGAAATGTGTTTTCCATAACGTTTCCGAAACTGAAGTTAACAAGATTATCAAATGAGGCTCACATGTTCAATTTTTTGCCTCATGATCGATAGATAAAGTGCTGCCTTTTGTGTTGATGCAACCAAACACCCTCAGTAAAAGCCTGTGGATTTACAAACTCAAAAGTTTTAACAACCATATGAAACAGTAGGCTTACATAATAAAATAAAATAAACGATCAAGATGATCAACAGCACCAAAGCACGCAATAAAGAAAGATCAAAAGCACAATATTGATTATTAACTCATGGATGTCAACAGGAAGACAGCGACTAACATATTTTATTTTTACTTTTGCATGTGGTGCATGCCCTTTGTGGTGTGGGCCCCTTTGTAGTGTGGGCCCATGCAGCACTATATCCCAGCCTATGATTACAATCAACCTTTAGTTTTTAATCTATGTAGCTAGATTTCCTGCTTAGGTACCCCTGCAGCTGTTAAAGCTTCTGCTTGAGCCTACTATATAACATTACCCCATTTGCAAACAACCTAACTTCTGACTGTAAACCATTCACACAGTCAATCAATAGAATAATGCATACCAATGGCCCCAACACACTACCTTGGCGGTAGTTAAGTGAGGTTTATTTTCAATGTGTTTGATGTAACTTTTGCCAGCTACATTTTCAAAGGTAAGTGCTACCATAAGTTGCTTTAATGGAATTTTTTGCATATCAACTACTAGCCCTATATGTAACCTTTCATTTAATTGTAGATCTGTCTAGGTATTTGAACTAAGACCCGAGTTCTCCTTCAAACTCACTTTAAGGTATTGGCACATGGCTTTTCAAGTGTGTGGTATTCCCCTTTCATAATAAAACTAGTTGGTTGTATTTTCAATTCCAACAAGTTTTTTTATACTTCAGATTACTAGATATAATAAAAGAAAAAACCAGAAAGTAAATTGGACCCAAGAGGAGCTTAATAAGGGTCTTGATGCCACAAAATCAGGAAGAAAATTAAGAGTAGTATGAGATTGTCAAAGCTACTCTGCGTACAAGAATGAAAACGAAAAATACCAAGGGAAAGATGGAGAACTAGGGTACCGATGTGTTTTGGGTATTAGGTAGAGCCATGAAGAATATAATGGCTGGAACATTTCAAAACATTACAAGTGTCATGTTTGCTATACAAGAAAATGCACTCTTTTCACGCCTATAAAAATTTTTTTTACAAAACATCATTATTTTCGTCAATAATGTACTGTTTAGTACATGTAATTAATAAACTAAACTAATAGAAAATAAAATTCACATGTATTGTCCATTTTTATGCATTGTTTGTATTGCGTGTTACTACCCCATATCATGCGTGTCACTCATTACCCTACGGGGTGGGGAATACCACGCATTTGCACTTTTTTTATTTTAATTATAAAAATTAAGGTAATGTTCATAATTATATTCCATCATTTGGAATATGTCGAGAAATGTTCATAGTAAGATATACATTAGTTTTGGTAGATATATAATGATATAATGAACAATTTTTTCTTAGGTGCGTGTATTTCTCCCACTCTCCCTTACTTCAAAAAGAAAAAAACACTGCGACGTGATCGTCAAAAATTCTGATTGGTAGCCCTGCACAATAATCAGATGTTTGGTGTAATTACTTATTAGTAATCATGCGGCAATTGCTTAGCGACAGAATCAAATCACAGAAAAATCAAAATGGCACCCCAAAAGATCATTGAAAAGTATATAAAACACAGATTAAATGTTAAAACAATCCCAAAGAAAATATTGGCGATGTCAAACGCAGTTTGTGTCCAGAGAGAGAAAAAAGGAAAGGTCTTACAAAAGTTAATAGCGGTAGTCATATATCACACATATTAAATCTTTAGAGACTGAAAACTATCACAGGCTCGTGACAAAATTAACGTAGATTCTGTGACGGAATTTCAAAACAAATGAGATGGTGGCAATAGAAAGTATCATAACCACACATTATAAATGTGAAAGTACCACACTGAATTTAAATTTTGAAAAATCTCCTGTGGCAGTGCACATTGACATTCTTTTAGAAACACAGCTTTAGCGAAAAACATAGTCAGTTTAGTACTTATCTGAAGATATGCTGCTTGAAGAGATGCAGCAGCAGTTAAAGTCAGCTGTTTCCTTGAAACAGCTGCTGATGTGAAGTGACGTCAGAGGTCGGCGTCGTTTGTAGGAATCGCCATCCTGTCCTGGACCCTTGTCTCTTCGGCATCATGATGTGTTCGGCCGGCGTGGGCAGACGACGATGCCGTCAGAAGCGGCATACGTCAGCAGGAGGCGGGGTCGCTGGGGGGGTGACGTCTCTGTGGGGCGGCGTCTCTGTGGGGCGTCGTCACTGTTGGGCAGCGTCGGAGGTGGCGTCGCTTGTGAGTGGTGCAGCTCAGGGGCGACGTCGCTTGGGGGCGGCGTTGGAGGCGGCAATCGTCGCTGAAAGCGGGGTCGGAGGTGGCGTCACGGTGTCAAAGAGTGGCGAATCTTGAAGATGCGCGTCGACTGACACAATTGGTTAAGAGATTCTCGTCGATTCTCATCTCAACACTAGTCGCTATGTGAGAAAGAAATCGACAAAGTGCTTCGGTCGACAGCTAATTTAATTTAATTTAATTGCAATGGAGCACAGGCTCCGGTGGCAAATTCCCAACACACAGATTTTCCCCTATCCTGCACCTACCTACATTTGCCCTCTACAAATTTTATCCTTAAATTCTTTCAAAGTTTTCGGTAAATTATTCATCATTTCTCTTGGTAACTCATTCCAATATCTGACACCCTTACCTAAAAATGAGAATCTTCCCACACCCTTGTGCCTGAAATCGAGTGCCAGCTTGTGGTCATGGTCATCTTTTCCCTTCCATGCACTACTTTTCATACCTATTGCAATATCTTTCCATGCCTCATCGCCAGTATATGCCCTGTACACTCCCATGACCCTCCTCATTCTCCTCCTGTCTTGCAATGAATCCCATTCCCGCTCCTTTATCATATCCGTCACTGATTGCATTCTGCGATAATTTCCAGAAACAAATCTAGCAGCCCTTTTTTGCACCCTCTCCAACTCCTGTATTTGATACGTAAAATGAGGGTCCCATACTACACTACCATATTCGAGCAATGGTTTGACCAAAGTTTTGTAACCCAATTCCTAGACTTCTTTCGTACATCCCCTCATCACTCTCTCCAACAAGTGCAGAACTTTGAAACCTTTTCCTACCACCTGTCCTATGTGTCCTGCCCAGTTAAGTTTGTTATCAAAAGTAATTCCAAGATATTTACATTTCAAGTCTTCAGCAAGCAATTCTTTCACCACCTTATATTCATAATTAACCTTTTGTTTTTTATTTGTGTATCTTATAAGCTGACTCTTCTTTGCATTTATCTTCATTCCATGTTTACCAACCCAATTAGATATCCTGTCCAGATCACCCTGCAACTGTTTACAATCCTCTATCGTTTTGATTATTTTATACAGCATTATGTCATCTGCAAACAATTTAATTTCAGATAGTAAACAATCAACACAATTATTTATTAGAATAATGAATAGCAATGGTCCCAATACGCTACCCTGTGGCACAACCATTTTTACTTCAACTTCTTTTGATACTACATTTCCTAACCTAACTTTCTGTTTTCTACCTTTTAAAAATTCTTCTACCCAGCAAATGACTTTCTTATCCACTCCAAAGGTTTTTATCTTATTTACTACCATTTTATGGCTTACTCTGTCAAACGCCTTAGATAGATCTAGTGCTACACTATCAATTTGGCCTCCCTTGTCCATTTCATCTGAAATATCTTGCATATATCCCACCAACTGAGATTCGCATGAATATCCTTGCCTGAAACCATGTTGCCTGCTTGAAAACCACTTACGTTCCTCACATATATTTCTGATGTGGTTCCATATCAATCTTTCCATTAATTTACCTACCACTGATGTCAAACTGATTGGCCTGTAATTCTCAACTCTATTTCTCACCCCTCCCTCATGTACCGGTACTACTATTGCACTTTTCCAGTCCTGTGGTAAGCAGCAAGTGTCTAGACTCAATTTAAATAATATTTCAAGATAAGGTACAATGTCACATCCAGCTATCTTTAAGATATCTGTAGTAATATTATCTTCACCAGCCCCTTTATTTTTTTTTCAGCTTTCTTATTTCCTTCATGATTTCCTAAGGATGGATATCAAATTTTTTACTATCGTCATTTCTAAATGTGTTGTTAGCTCGTTCTCTGAATTAGACCCTCCTGTTTCTGATTAATTGTCCCTAATGCTTTCACTGAACCAGTTACTTAAAATCTCTGCCTTTTTCAAATCCTCAGTAAGTTCTTCTCCATCCTCATCTATAAGTGTCTCTACATCCTCCCTTCCCCTCAGTTTCCTGATATAGCCATAGAAATTTTTAGATGCATCAGTCAATGGTCCTCCTGCACTGACAATACTCTTCATAAACCCATCTTTAGCCATTTTCTTTGCTGTTATTAAGTCCTTGTTTAGTTGTTTTAAATATTCCCTACTACCGTGCTGTCTCTTAACTCTGTTATGTTCTTTTCTTACCAACCTCTTTAACCTCCTCACTTCCAAATTATATTACATAGGTTCTCTACTTCTCTTTATTTTCTGCTTTAGAATAAATTTTTCTTCCCCCTTTCTTATTATCTCCTTGAACTCTTCCCACCTTGACTCTACTGTACCTGAACCTTCCTTCCATTTGCTGAAATATCTCTTCAAATTTGAAACCTGTGCCTTTTTATGATTGTACCTATTTCCCCCTTCAATTTTGGCTGCTGGTTTACTGAATCCTCTAATATCCATCAGAACTGCTTCATGATCACTTATTCCTTCAGTTACTTGATACCTCAAAAGGTTTTCATCGGGCTCAATTAGAAATATATCAAAAATATTGTGTCCCCTAATGTTTTGCTCAACCACTTGTGTAAATCCTCCTTCCCTTATTAAGTTATTTGCAAATCTTTGTTCCCTTGTGTTATTTATCTTATTCCCTTCCCAGTTTACACCTGGTAAATTTAAATCCCCACCGATACTTGCTCCAGTACTGGTGTTTGTGCTGGGTCTTCGCCAGCTGTATGCTTGGGCGACTGTGGTACGAGCTGCGCCACCGCTGGTCCGGAGGGCGTGGCTGGCCGCGGCAGCTCCGGGCTGTCCGGCGTCGTAGCGGTGGGCGTGGCCCGCCGCGGTGGCGCCGGGCTGTCCGGCGTCGCAGCGGGAGGCGTGGCATGTGGCGGCGACTCAGGACTGTCTGACATGCCCGGGTTGTCAGGCGTCGCAGTGGCTTATGATGGCAGGTCTGTTGCGTCTGGCGTCACTGTCTCCGGTTCTGGTGGGGGCAGCTGTGTGTCGCCGCCTTCTGGTGCTGATTCACTGGCCTCGTGGTGTTTCCCAACCTACGACCTTCCAGTCGCTGGTGGCGGCGTGTTGTTGTTGCCTCCTCCTTTTCCTCTTACGCCGTCCATTAGGCTTGCTGAAAAGTTTCTTCCGGCAGAAAGAGGCCTCGTAGACAGAAGGCATGTTCTCGATGCAGGCTGGTCTTGTGGATCCTTCCTTTGCCGCATCGTCACGAACCAATTCCACTAAGATGTGGTTTGCGGGGTCCAGACTGCGGCCCTGAAGTCCTTGAAGCTTGTTGGTAGGCGCCAGATGAATAGTTGCCCATTGTGGCGCAATCGCAGCTCGATGTTGTTGTAGCATCGTGTAGCGATGCGGTCCTGCCATCGTTTTAGTGGGTAGCTGTACTCATGGTAAACATGGACCCATTCTCCTCTCTCGGCATAGAAGAAAAGGGCGTCCCGTTCCATGAAGATATCCCCGTCGCAGGAATCGCCATCGCTGTAGCCGCTTTCCGAAAGTCTTCGTAGCCGAACATTTTGAGCCATTTTCAGCTGCATGTTTGTGGCTGGCTCACTATAAGGCCCGGAACGTCGCCCAGGTCAGCTGTCCGGCGTACAGGCCCTGACTAGCCGTGAGCACCATCATCTCGCCAAGAAGCTCCCCCCTGTGGGAGTCGCGGCGTGGCCGGAGGCACTTGTGTTTCCGACCCCGCTGGCCAGTGACTTCAACTGGGAGGATTACGTCAATCACATCAAAAGAAGATTCAAGACCTACGCTTTTGATCCAGCGCCCGGCCGAAACTTCAAGGTGACGCCGATAAGGGAAACCTCATCCCCCTCCTCGCCTGAGTCATCACCAGCAGACTCCCCTGCCTCACCTGAGTCAACACCAGTAGACTCCCCTGCCTTAAGGGAAGGTCCAGTAACACCTATCGCAGTCAACTACGCAGGGAATCTCTGCGAGTTACTGGCTCTGCTGCAGTGTTACATGAAGCTGCCCATGTTTTGCTGGCCAGACCATCAAGGGATGAAGATTCTTCCGTCCTGCCCAGACGGAAGTAATACAGATCCTTCAGCGAAGCCACATGTCATTTGACATCATGACTCCTGGTCGTGTGAAGAAGAAGTCAGATGCCACCATGCAGACAGTAGACAAACCAACGACTGCAGCGAAGTCGATCTCACGAAGGCTGGTCCAGTGTTTCAGGTGCCAGAACTTCTGAATGCACTGAACCAGTCAGATGTGTTCGCTGCGGAGGCGGTCACGAACTCGCCACCTGCAAGAAACCACGCGACGAACCCACTTGCAGCAACTGCGGGTCTGGGCACGCTGCTTCTTACAAAGCTTGTAGATCATGGAAGCTACAACGTAAGAGGCATCCTCAGCAGCGCCGCAAGACCACTACAAGCACACAAGACTCCAGGGCCTTGCCGACGGAGACCACTCGCCACCATGTTACTGTCACCAGCAGTCTTCAGCAGAGAAATAGTCTCCGTCATCTTGAATCCAGCCGTACCGAGAGCAGACCCACCCAGTCGTCCAACAGCCACAGAAGCAAGAAGTTGCGGACACAGAAGACGACTCATGCAGAGGAGCACATCAACGGCTACAGCAATTGCCCACGACCTGCAGCGACCGGCCCAGATCTACTCGAGACGGCGAAGCATTCCGCTACAGACCACTATCGGCCACAGGCGAACTACAAGAACTCCAAAAACATAAGCTTAGGCTTGATAATGCAGATGCTCCATCAACAAACAATGTTACTGACGGAAGTCATAACAAGTTACGCAAATAACCTGACACCACCGTGACGACGAACCTACAGAAATGTCGTGAACCATCTAATTACTGCTGGAGGCAATGTCTTCGGACAATATCCTCCACCTCCACCTGCCTACAAAGATAAGGCAGTGACGGTGATGTGCTGCTGCTGCTGCTGGCCCAATTGACGCCCGCAACCGAAATCTTGTGGATGGCTCAATTGACGACCGCAACCAATGTGTCGCGGATGCTCCACCATTGGCGTCTAACTCGTGTCTGAGGGCATCATCATCATCATCATCATCATTGTCATTTGACAGGTGGACGAATCCACCTGTCTGGCTGTTTCACCGTGTCGCCGGTCTTCAGCCTCGGTTGAATTTTTTGCTGTCGGTGTGGTAGTAGTCCCGCCTGGCTCCGCAGGAAGCATGCCGCCCTCGACGTTTGGTGGATGGATGGAGAGCTGTCGGGAATGAAACAAAGCTACTTACGGCGTGGTGGCCACATTGCTTGCGAGTGCTGCTGCAATGGCTGCAGCAACTTGTTGTGGGAGTGCCAGGACGGCGCTCATGACGGCGTCCAGCCCAGCCGCGTGGTCGCACCCTCCTGCACTGCCGGATGGCGAGGCTGCTCGCCCCCTCCACTCGTCCCGCTTTGGTGCAGGGCGCGCACTGCCGTGTGGCTGGGCGCTGCTGCTGGCTGCATTGTTGTTGGTGGGCAGCACCGTCTCCCCTTTCTGCTTCTCGCTCGAGTTGTTGGTTCGGCGCTTCCTGCGCTGCTTGTGGTGTTGGGCCCGATGTGGTTGATTGGTGGTCTGCTGTTTGGCTGTGGTCGTCTCAGGCACCCTTTTGCGAAGTTGGAGACGAGCTGGACATTTTGCCGCGCAGGCGGCGTGCTTCAATCCGCAGTTGCAGCATGTAGGAGAGTCTCGTGGTCGTTCACATTCCGAAACTCGATGCTCCCCTCCACATCGGACGCAGCGTTGTCGTTCAGTGCAGTTCAAGGCCTTGTGTCCGTAATTGTTGCATCTGAAACATTGTTGGTATTTAGGGGCGGGCCTCTTCTTGAGTTCGACCCGCACCTTTTGTCCCAGCAGCTGTTTAACCTTGTGGACTGCCGGCTTTGCAGCCGCGTCCGGTTTGAAGGTGAACAAAGGTAACGGTTCGCTGCCTCCGACCCTTGTCATCTGCTGGATATCGCTGACGGTGAGCCCACCATCTGCGAATGCTTTGGCAATATCCTTGGTGTGGGTGGTGGCTGGTAGGCCTCGGATGACATGCCGCTTTTGTTGTCCCGGGACCGGTGTGCCGAAGCGGACGTCACGCTCTTCCAAGTATTGCATGACCGTCCTCTTGTCGGTCGGGCAGGACACACTCAGCTTGAGGCCCTCGCCTTCAGGCCAGATGAGAATGGGCAGCTCAGTCAGGAGTCGTATATGGTCTGCCATGGCAGCCCAGTTTCCGGTGAAGTATATTTTGATTGGGAGTACTGGTCCTTGCTCAAGTACTGGGTCTTCGCCGGCTGTATGCTTGGGCGACTGTGGTACGAGCTGCGCTACCGCTGGTCCGGTGGGCGTGGCTGCCCGCATCAGCTCCGGGCTGGCCGGCGTCGCTGCGGTGGGCGTGGCCCGCCGCGGTGGCGAAGGGCTGTCCCGCGTCTCAGCGGGAGGCGTGGCCGGTGGCGGCGACTCTGGACTGTCTGACATCCCCGGGTTGTCAGGCGTCGCAGTGGCTTGTGGTGGCACGTCTGCTGCGTCTGGCGTCGCTGTCCCCGGTTCTGGTGGGGGCAGCTGTGTGTCACCGCCTTCTGGTGCTGATTTACTGGCCTCGTGGTGATTTCGGCCTGCGACCTTCCAGTCGCTGGTGGCGGCGTGTTGTTGTTGCCTCCTCCTTTTCCGCTTACGCCATCCATTAAGCTTGCGGAAAAATTTCTTCCGGCAGAAAGAGGGCTCGTAGACAGTAGGCATGTTCTCGATGCAAGCTGGTCTTGTGGATCCTTCCTTTGCCGCATCATCACGAACCAGTTCCACTAAGTTGTGGTTTGCGGGGTCCGTGACTGCGGCTCTGAAGTCCTTGTAGCTTGTTGGTAGGCGCCAGATGAACAGTTGCCCGTCGTGGCGCAATCGCAGCTCGATGTTGTTGTAGCATCGTGTAGCGATGCGGTCCTGCCAGCGCTTCAATGGGTAGCTATACTCGTGGTAAACATGGACCCATTCTCCTCTCTCGGCATAAAAGAAAAGGGCGTCCCGTTCCGTGAAGATATCCTCGTCGCAGGAGTCACCTTCGCTAGAACCGCTCTCCGAAAGTCTTCTTAGCCGAACATTTTGATCCATTTTCAGCTGCGTGTTGTGGCTGGCTCGCTATGAGGCCCGGAACGTCGCCCGGGTCAGCAGTCCGAAGTATGGCCCAATTGACGCCCGCAACCGAAATCTTGTGGACGGCCAAAGTGTCACGGCTGCTCCACCAGTGGCGGCTAACTCGTGTCTGAGGGCAAATCAATGGCTGCTATTTATAGAAACACCCGTGGGAAAGCGAAGACTTCCGGGTTCCAAAAAAAGTAGTCTGGTAAACTGATCAGATGTCAGAACTCACGCTTACAACTTGCATCATCCTTTTGACCTTGCCGACTTAAAATATTGCTATCGCTCGGAAATTTAGTAATGTAGTATCAAAAGAAGTGGAAGTAAAAATGGGTGTGCCACAGGGTAGCGTATTGGGACCATTCCTATTCATTATTCTAATGAATAATTGTGTTGATTGTTTACTATCTGAAATTAGATTGTTTGCAGATGACATAATGCTGTATAAAAGAATCAAAACGATAGAGGATTGTAAACAGTTGCAGGGTGATCTGGACAGGATATCTAATTGGGTTGGTAAACATGGAATGAAGATAAATGCAAAGAAGAGTCAGCTTATTAGATACACAAATAAAAAACAAAGGGTTAATTATGAATATACGGTGGGGAAAGATTTGCTTGCTCAAGACTTGAAATGTAAATATCTTGGCATTACTTTTGATAACAAGCTTAACTGGGCAGGACACATTGGACAGGTGGTAGGAAAAGGTTTCAAAGTTCTGCACTTGTTGGAGAGAGTGATGAGGGGATGTACGAGAGAAGTCAAGGAATTTGGTTACAAAACTTTGGTCAGACCATTGCTGGAATATGGTAGTGTAGTATGGGACCCTCATTTTACGTATCAAATACAGGAGTTGGAGAGGGTGCAAAAAAGGGCTGCTAGATTTGTTTCTGGAAATTATCGCAGAATGCAATCAGTGACGGATATGATAAAGGAACTGTAATGGGATTCATTGCAAGACAGGAGGAGGGTCATGGGAATGTACAGGGCATATACTGGCGATGAGGCATGGAAAGATATTACAATAGGTATGAAAAGCAGTGCATGGAAGGGAAAAGATGACCATGATCACAAGCTGGCACTCGATTTCAGGCACAAGGGTGTGGGAAGATTCTCATTTTAGGTAAGGGTGTCAGGTATTGGAATGAGTTACCAAGAGAAATGATGAATAATTTACCGAAAACTTTGAAAGAATTTAAGGATAAAATTTGTAGAGGGCAAATGTAGGTAGGTGCAGGATAGGGGGAAGATGGGTGTGTAGGGAAATTGTCACCGGAGCCTGTGCTCCATTGCAATTAAATTAAATTAAATTTAAGAGTACCTAGCTCCTTTAATAAGTGTTAATTTTAATCCTTATAAAAAATTTCGTAGCTTCAATAGTTTTGCCATAAAAAAAATATTTTCTGAGTTTCCTACAACCTGTTAATAACTTTTACAATTTTGCATTTATGAAACTGAAACAACTTTTATGTTACTTTTAATTAACTGCTCTTTCATTTGCTATCAAGCAAGGCATGGGCAAGGGTGAAATTTTTTTTTTTTTTAATAAACAACAGAATTTAACTAATTGCCATTTTCTAAGCTATTAAAGTTATCAATCTAGAAGCGCCTTTAAACAATTCTATGTAATCAAAAGTGACTACTAAGCAAATTTGATTACTTTATTTGATCAATTATTATTTTTTTTGTAAACTACTCCAAGTGAATGTTTAGGCCTGATGCAACATAAAATACTATCTGGATCAAATACTTTCTCAAAACTGTAAAAACCTGATTTCTAGCTTGAATTAACTTAGTAGTCGACTTCAAAAATGATTTATAATGTTATTCGATTTGTCTCGCGGTCAAAATTTTGTTACGCAGTTATAATTTTACCTTACAGTATAATAAGGTCCTCCCCTGTAAATTGGCAATGGGCCACATGTTCAATGACTCCAGCCTTAGGAAGTATTATTTTACTATCAGTTTGGTTCATGTGGTCATCGCAACAGGTAAACAAAATGTAACGATGACATGGCATTGTAAACAACCAATTATGCATAGCAGTTAGGAATGGGCTGTCTAAAATGGATATTTCGCACTGGCAAGTATTACGGAAGTTATTGGTATTCAGACAAAAGTGGCGGGAGGGGGGAGTTCCCTGAAAGTTTATTTGGCTATCATCATGTAATTTATTTAGTAATATATTTCTTCAATAGATTTTAACTGTGTATAAAACATTTATTATTATTTTTTAAATTAATCAGTATTAATTGTGTAATGCAAAAACTGTACTGCCCTTTGCTTGTTTGGAAATAAAACGATACAATATTTTTTTCCAAATCAAGTGCGTCAATATGGTTGCTATATATACGTAATATTGCAATGTTATTTAGTCGATCTTGTAACGTTGTCGATCTTTTGTAATTCTTGTGTCGGCTTAAGACAGAGAAACTTCGTTCATTTGAACAGGACGATCCAGGAATCGTGATGAGTTGTCTAAAGAAGCGCACAAACTCTGGAATGAGTCCTCTAGTTCATTTCTAATTTCTGTAAAAAATCTAAAATCTGCCTCAATTTTTTTTGCCTCCTCATCTCACATTTTAAAAAATTAAAAACATGTCACTGTCACTAAGCAATCTTTCTTGGTCAAAATCATAGTTAAAGAAATTTATAATTCTTTCTACCTTGTGTGATGAGACAGTGGTTTGCTGATTTAGAGCTCTATAGTTAGTTAAAACGGGTTTGCGGTTGAATATTTATTGAGGCTGCTACTTTTAGGGATTAGTTGGAGTCAAGAGAAAATATTTTTAGAGGTTAAATAGCTATTTTGAATAAGTCTACTTGTTTAGGCATTCTAGAGACTTCAAGAGGCTGTCTGTTCTAGACGCGCTTTGAGAGTGGCAGCATAGGGTTGTCGTGTCGTAGCTAACATGTGGCAGAACTTGTGACTTTGGAGATGAAATTTTGATGTTCTTATCAGTTAGGCACCGTCAAATAATTCAACCATAGTGGTGGTGAGTTATTTTACGTGAATAACAATCTGTGTGTTAAAATTTCATAAAAGCTAACTTTTCTATAACGCACTTCCACTCAATAAATTTACTGTACGCCAACCCCGTGTTGCGCGACGGTTGATGGATTGTCCAGAGTGAATTTTTCTAACGATTTGAAGAAGTGGGTGGAATCGTTGTTGAATAGACTCTTTAACAAAATTAGTACTTACTTGATCATTAACATAAAAATAAGATTTTCGGAAAAAGTCTTGAGCGGTTTCGACTTGTGGTTTGTCGATCGATTTCAAAGTCAGTACTTTCAAATTTTGACTCTCGAGCACAGTACAAAACATCAGTAGTTGCTTCTGTCTTCTTATGCGATGCGATATCATATAGGTTCGATTTCTGTACATTTGCATTCAACATTTCGACCAGATCAAAAAATTCTGTCATAAATGTTAAATAGAAGATACACTCAAATGTAGGAGAAAATCCAGAAGCTTTATAGGCGCGACAGCGCTATATACTTCTGTGGGTAAGAATGATCGTATAAAATTGGCAGCAGCTGCTGATAATTTTCTTTTTGATTTAAAATGGATAAATACAAAACCATAATTTAAAAAATTGGATTAAACTTGTAATATTTAAAAAATACCTTGTTGATCAATAGGCTTCAAGAGAAGGCAAATCATCATAAGTTTCTTTTTCTATTGCGATTTGCATTTTCTTAAATTGTCCAAGTCGTTTCGACGAGTTTATCAATTCTTTTATTGTTCCAATAAATTTTCTCTCTGTTATAGCTCTCTCCGTTCCCAAATCAGTCTAGTACAGTAGTTGACTTCCACTAAAAGAAGATCCTCTTAATTTGTAGCAAACAGACGCTCGCAAATATTCTATGTTGTCACTATTAGTCCGCAAGTTTTTGTCAGCTGCGCCTAACAGTGTTGTTAGCGAAAAATTGTTTAGCGAAAGCTGCTTTAATTTGTGATGAAAAAGAAGCTATTTAAAAGGAGAAAAGGCTGCTTAACTTTTGTTTTTAAAATATAACTTGCCGCTTTTAACTTTTGAATATTCATTACAGTAATAAGAAAACTACTACTTAAAAGTCAGTTACTGACTAATTGATTCGATTATTAAAATAAACATTATTTCACTTATTGTCTTTATTAAATAGAAGTAAACTGGGCACTAAATGAAGATTCTGTGACGCTAAATGACATTTTCAAATAACTTTGGCTTTTTTCTGCTTCCATAATGTCACTTCCGTTACATCTCTAGTAGGCCCTACACACACGTGAAGATTCAAAACATACACACTTATTTGTGTAAATAGTTAAGAACAAGTATAAGAATTTTACTTTTACTTTCACGATTTTGACCTTCAACTGACTTTACGATGCCATCTTTTAGAGTTCCAGTGGATTCTACGTCTAAGGACAATGTAAATTTATCCTCCACGTTCTACTGTCTTCTAGCATTATCTTCACTCAATTCGTTTCTCCTTTTCAACCTCACAATGAATTTATCCATTTCATTTTTTTTTTTCTTTTTTTTTTCGAGAATACATACGGAATCAGCTGAAACACCTTTCGAAGTTCGGTGATGCAGCTTTCACAGTTTCACACACAAATGTTTTGGACGTACGATATTCTACTGTAGCATTCTCGTTTTAATTCAAAATGAGCGACAGCTGGGGTGGGGGTATCTATTAAGCATCAACGGAATTTAGCGCGTTGCTAATGGCGTTGTTGTGGGTACACAGTCTGTAGTATACATATTTTGAATAATTAAACTAACATGTTTAGCTGGTCTGTTCTCTTTTTCTCTTAATTCTTTCCTCTATGCACGCTCAGTCGCTCTCAAATTCCTGGTGGGTAAAATACCCATCCAGAATTTCTCGGGTGGGTAATGCTACGCACCATACCCACATTTTCCGCCGGCCCTGATGGTGAATTCAATTCGCATCCATACAGGATTTCATACGGCGTACAGTTGGTCGAAGCATGTATTCTGCAGTGTAGGCTGAAAGGATATACAGGAGAATTTTGGTCCAGTTCGTCTGGGACTTGTTCATATTGCAACTAAGTGCCCTTGTAATGGTTATATATACGCACAGTTATAATATGTATCTTAATCTGTACTCAAAATTATATGTTAATTAGTTCTTATGAAAGAGAACTTAACTCCTCATTGAACACGGCATCAACGGCATTGAACTCTCCATCAGTCCCTCCACTTCCTCACACCTTTAATTTAATTTAATTGCAATTGAGTGCATGCTCTGGTGTCAATTTCCCTATACACCCATTTTTCTCCCTTTTCTGGATCCACCTACAATTGTCCTCTACAAATTTTAACTTTAAATTCTTTCAACGTTTTTAGTAAATCATTGATCAATTATCGCGGTAAGTTATTCTAATCCCTGACCCCACTTCCTACAACCTTGTGCCTGAAATTGAGTGCCAATTTGTGGTCATTGTCATCTTTTTCCATTCATGCATTACTTTTAATTCTTACACCAATTTCTTTCCATGCGTCATCACAAATATATATGCTTTGTACACTCTCTGCCTTCTAAGTTTTCTCTCTGCTCGGCTGTTACCCGGAAAAAAATAGTTCATACTTTCCCACTCATCTAGTTTGGATTTCAACACTCGCGTTAGAAACTGATTGATTCTATGGGGAATGTTTTTTCATAAAATTCGCAGCTCAATTAAGAGGCTGTTTTGTAACATTCTTTTTATAAAAAGAAAATACATAAACAGTGGAACGATAATAGTACTTTTGAGTGACATTAAAGCAATAAGATCTATTGAAAAGATCGTTTCAGTTGTTCTGGGCAATTACCCGAAGTAAAAAATTACTTGGAGATAGAAAGTACGATGAAGAAGTTAGGAAAATGACAAAACTGTTGTGAAGACATGAGAGGAAAGGAAACGCGGAGAGAAATACTGTTAAGGAAAACCCTTGATATTGCAAAGAAATAAAATATTTATAACAAAAGAATAAAAAAGCTATTTTGAATACGAATAAATAAAACACCATAGAGCTGGGCCGGCGGTTCGGCTAGGTCCGGGTGGGTAGTCAAGCAAATTGAAAAGGGGGGGGGGGTGTTCCCCTGAAAATCTTATTTGGTTATCTTAGCTAAAAAAAAATAATTATAATAGTGGTAATGATGTAAACAGATCCATAAGTGTGAAAACAACAAAATGAATTTAATTTAATTGTATTCAAAAATTCAATATTATTTTATTTTCTTAAATTTAATATAAGTATTAACTTAATAGCACAAAAAACTGCACTGCACTTTGCTTGTTTGAAAATGAACTGATTCAACATTTTTTGCAAACCAAATTCGTCACTGAGTTAACTACACACAAGTAGTATTTCGATGTTATTCAGTCAATCATGTAAGTTTGTCTATCTTTGGTAACACCTGAGTCGGTGTAAGAACGGAAAACTTCATTCATTCGAACAGGACGATCCAGGAATCGTGACGAGTAGTTGAACGAAGCGCACAAACTCTGGTTGAGTTCTCTATAGTATTTGTACTTCTGTAAAAAATCAACCTCTTCTCTCAAATTTTTGCCTGCTTTTCAAAACATGCATCTATCACTCAGCAATCTTTCTTGGTCGGAGTCATGGTTACAGAAATTTTATAATTTTTTCAACATTTGTGGGCTGTCCCAGAGTGAATCTTCTGAAGATTTGAAGAAGTAACGACATCACTACTTGATTATACAATTCAAAATAAGTTTTTTGGAACAAATATTGAGCTGTTTTGAACCGGAGATTCTCGCTCTTACCTTGATCGAGGCTCTTGGGAGTTTTACACTGATGTCGGATTTGAAGTTCGTTGATTTCAAAGTTATTATCTTACTTTTTCGCCTAATTTCTTCGAATTTTGAATCTGGAGCACTACAAAACATCGGTGATTGCGTCCATCTTCACATACGATTCAGTATCACATAGATTCGATTTATGTAGATCAGAAATAAAAATTTCCACGCGATAAAAAATTTCTATCATTATTTGGGTGGGTGCGCAGACTTGCGCGGTCGTTGTCCATGTTTCTTGGTTTTCCGGGTTAAACCGCGTCAATTTATGAAAACCAGACGTTTTGGCCATCATTTGATGGCTTTCTTCTTCATTTGGTGGCCTTCGGAGGAACAAGGTGACCAAATGATGGCCTAAACGTCTGGTTTTCATAAATTGACGTGGTTCAACCCGGAAAACTGAAGATAGCCACCAAATGATGGCCGAAACGTCAGGTTTTCATAAATTGATGCGATTCAACCCGGACAACCAAGGCAACTTCTATCATTATTGTTATGTGGGAGTAAACTCATGTTCTTAGCAGCGACATCACTATCTACTACTCTTGCTGTAGAATGGTTGTATAAAAACTGCATTAGCTGCTGATCATTTCCTCTTTTGGACGTCCATTAATTACGTGAGATAAAATGGGGGAGGAGGGGACCGGCGAAATCTCACCAAGGTGAAGGAGCGGGTCGATGGAAATCTCACGAGAGCTTTTGAAAATCTTGAAGGACAAAAGAGCTAATAAAAAAGTCAAAAAGGTAAAAAAAAGTCCAAAAAACTACGAGATCGATTAGCAGGAGAGGAAGGATGCCGGCAAAATCTCACGTCGTCTTATGGAGGGGTTCTATCGTATCTCACCAGAGGGAGGGAGGAGGGGGGTTCGGGATTCCGGAATAACACCACACATTATTAATGGACGCCGCATTACTGATTTAAGAGATACACAGACGGAAAAAAAAATCCAACACCAAGAAAGACTTGTGTTAGATAAACGAAATTTGGTAGGCGTGGTTTATACATCTGAAAGATGACATCGATTCAAATTTCGCGCTTCGCGCATAAGTGTGGCGCTAGTAGCGCTACTCAGAGCTTGCAAATCAGGTTTGCTTTAAATACGCGCTGTAAAGTTTGTGAACGTTATTTACCGCTGAGATTTGACATAGTGAGTTGATGTTAGCCAAGAATGCCTTTAAGAAGACGAAGAAGCCATTATCAACAGCTCACCGAGTTTGAACGAGGTCGTGTAATAGGGCCTACGAGAAGGTGGATTTTCTTTTCGCGATATTGCAGAAAGACTTGGCCGGAATGTATCCACTGTGCATGATTGTTGGGTGCAGTGGTCAAGGGATGGTACTGCCTCAAGAAGACCGGGTTCCGGGAGGCCACGTGGCACTACTGAGAGGGAAGACCGCCGTATTCGGCGTACAGCTGTGGCGCATCGTACTGCGTCTGCGGCAGAAATTCGAGCTGCAGTTGGTACCACAGTGACACAACGAACTGTTAGAAATCGGTTACTTCAAGGACAGCTCCGAGCCAGGCGCCCTGTAGCGTGCATTCCACTGACTACAAGCCATCGCCGTTTGCGACTCCAGTGGTGTCAAGCCAGAGCTCATTGGAGGACGGAGTGGAGATCTGTTGTGTTTTCTGATGAAAGCAGGTTCTGCCTTGGTGCCAGTGATGGCCGAGTGTTGGTCAGAAGGAGGCCAGGGGAACGCCTGCAACCAAACTGTCTGCGGCCTAGACACACTGGACCTACACCTGGAGTCATGGTCTGGGGAGCAATTTCCTATGACAGCAGGAGCACTCTTGTGGTTATACCAAACACACTGACTGCAAATTTGTACGTCAGTCTGGTAATTCAACCTGTAGTGCTGCCATTCATGAACAGCATTCAAGGGGGAGTTTTTCAACAGGATAACGCTCGCCCTCATACCGCTGTTGTCTCGCAACGTGCTCTACAGTGTGTCGACATGTTACCTTGGCCTGCGAGATCACCAGATCTGTCTCCAATTGAACACGTATGGGATATCATTGGACGACAACTCCAGCATCATCCACAGCCAGCACTGACCGTCCCAGTATTGACAGCACAAGTACAACAAGCATGGAACTCCATACCACAAAGTGACATTCGAAACCTGTATGACACAATGCATTCACGTTTGCAGGCTTGCATTCAAAATTCTGGAGGTTACACCGGCTATTAATTTAACAGTATTTCACATTTGAAATGCATTTTCTTGAGCTTAAATTAACCTGTGATCTTGAAAATTTAATCAATTAAACATGTTAACTTGACAAATGCATTGTCCAAATTTCATTACTCTACAATAATTTTTTCTTGGTGTTGGGATTTTTTTTTTCCGTCTGTGTATGTTACTTGTTAACCTTCTGTAAAAATGAATAAATTTGTTTGCAAATACAAAACCATAATTTAAAAATTATATTAAATTTATAATCTTTATAAATTCTTTGTACAACAATAGTTTTTTTTAACTGATGGGTTTACACCTCGTCGACGTTAAGGTCATTAAAGGCGGGATGAGTCTGAGGACAAGGAATGATAAGGAATTCGACTATGTCCTTTTGAATGAAGCATACCGGCCTTCACCTGGAGTAATTTGGGGAAACCAGGGAAAACCCAAATCTGGATGCCCGCGGCGCGGCGTCCTCCCGAATGCGAGTCCAGAACGTTGACCGCTCACCCACCACGCTCGGTCGGATACTAGGCTCCAAGAAAACGCAAATTTATCATTAGTTCTTTCCATATCTATCTGCTGTTTCTTAAACTATACAAGACGTTTCGGCGAGTCTAGCAGGAACTTTGACAAATATTTTATTGTGCCAAAGAATTTTCTCACTGTTATAACTCTCTCAATTCAATTTTTTACTGCAAAATTTAGATTATGAGCATTACAGTGCACAAATAAAGCTTGATGCTCTTCTTATAGTGACTGTAATACCGTTATTTTCTCAAAAACATTGTAAGACCCATCAGAACACTGGCCTCTGAGTTTTGAGTGTGACAAATTGTGCCTCGCGAAAATGTCAATGACCGGATCAAATATGGTTTCTGCCTTAGTGTTCACAGTTGAAAACAACCCAATAACATATTCACTTGCACTGAAATTTCCTGAAACGATTCCCAAAGCTTTTGTGAGCAACTCTTTCTGGCCACGATTTCAGTCACATCTTCAGCTATACCCTTTGAAAATGTCATGAAATTTGAATTTTCATCGTTGTTGGCTGCTCTCACAGACCCTCCGCCCATCGCAACAGTATATGATCGAGAGAACCATGTTGTCGTTAATTCGTTTATTTTATTGGAGACCTTTTCCCATAGGATGTAATAATAATAATAAACAGAACGGAACAGAATGATGGTCGGCGCCATGGATAAGAGTGGACAGAATTGGAAATAGTATGCAAACAAAAGCTGTTATAACTGGATATTGTGGGCCATTTCCTCAATTGCAAGTTAATCAATTTTTATAAAGGTGAATAACACGCCAATGCAATTGAATTTTGTTTTATTTTGGTGTCGTACGCGTTTCGCTCTATTTCAAGAGCATCATCAGCGACATATGTTACTTTTTTACATTTTACTCATCATCAGGGTTAGCTTCTCTGTGTAGGTTTTGTAGAAAACATCTGAATGTATAAATCACTACACTGCACTGACCAAATTTCACATTAACACTATTATTTGCTGTTACTATCGTTATCAAAACATGATAGAGTAAATACCACGCCATGTTTTTCACAGGTCCTACACAGAGAAGCTAACCCTGATGATGAGTAAAATGTAAAAAAGTAACATATGTCGCTGATGATGCTCTTGAAATAGAGCGAAACGCGTACGACACCAAAATAAAACAAAATTCAATTGCATTGGCGTGTTATTCACCTTTATAAAAAATTGAAAACCTGTTATAATTTTGGGTTCAAACGAAGAGAATATATTTTGCACTGATCCCCGAAAACCATATTGAAAGATAATTTTCTAAGTAAAAAAAAATCTAATGTGTAACTTGCCAAATTTTCTAAAATTTTACCCTACCAGAAAGTTATGAGCATGTGTTTGTACCACAGACGTACATAATAGGTCATGCTTGATTGACTGCATAAAAAATATCAAAACCGGCATAGAGCCACTGCCATTCTGTGTCTCCCTAACAGGCTATTAAATGCCAGTGCCTATATTAGTGTCATCGCTATGAGAGAATGAGCTCAGCTGTTTTCCTCTCTCTTTGTTTCTTCGTCTCAGTTCTTTGCTCTATACACGCTCAGTCGCTCTCAAATTCCGTGTAACTAAAATACCCACCCGCAATTTCCCGGGTGGGTACTGCTACCCACCATACCCATATTATCCACCGGCCCTGCCATGGAGCTTACCGAAATTTAAAGAGTTTAAAACCGCAAAAATAAACATTTTATGAAAGAACATACAGAAACAGTCCTTGATTGGTAAGAAGTAGAAGAAAAAAGAAAAATATGGCAGCAACTGCATGAATTTGATAATTCATCAAATTATCGGTACTAAATACGACAGAAAAAGTTATAAAAACACCCTTACCTAAAAAAAGAGATTGGAATGAGTTAACAAATGATGAATAATTTACCGAAAACTTTGAAAGAATTTAAAGATAAAATTTGTACAGGGCAAATGTAGGTGGGTGCAGGATAGGGGGAAGATGGGTGTGTAGGGAAATTGCCACCGGAGCCTGTGCTCCATTGCAATTAAATTAAATTTAAAAAAAAAAAAAAAACAATATTAATACTGAATGAATAGAAAGAAATTCTTCTTTTGCAAATTGAAATAAATTTAATTTTTAAAAATATGAAGGTAATCAGCGAAGACGTTGTAATATCGATATATGTAAAATAAAACTATAAAAAGCCATTTTCAGTTCAGTTCAAGTTAAATCATGATGTATACAATTCCTGCAGAATGTAAAGCGAACAATTCAGATACTATCGCCAAAAAGGCATCTACCAAGACTAAATCCCAAGAATTAAAAGAGGAGTTAAATTGTTCAGTATTTCTTTAAAGATCAATGAATTGCATTCATCTCTTTTACTGATAAGAAGAAGAGCAGCACATTATCAGTAAAAGAGGATAATATTGCTGTGCTTTTTGCAATGAAAGAACTGAGAAAAATTGAAAGATCTGTAATGGAATTGCTGAAGAGAGAATGCATTGGTTCCAATACAATTATAAAAAAAAATCTTTGACATAGAATTCGTAGAGACGAAAGAACTTTTTCTAGCTTGTTAAACGGCAGTGCTTTAATACTCCAATAATCTGGAAGTTGTGTGTTTAACGTATTCGCGTTGAAAATGTAGTGTCCCCATTCAAAATTGCAATGTAGTTGAGAATTTTTAGGGAAGTTTCATTCTCCACAGATGAAGGATCACAAGTACCCATCTCAGCCAAAATTCAGGGGAATCGGAACAAGGAAGGGGAAGAAATTCTGTCATGGTCTCTTAACGGAACTATACCAGTTTTAACCAGACTGATTTAAGGAAACAATCGAAAAAGGAAATATTAATGGCCGGATGGGAAATTGAGACCGCATCCTGTTAAATGCTAGGCCAAAATGATATTGCTAAGGTTGTTTATGATTGAAGGGTGGGGACAGAACTGCTTGTTAAAGGCTTGAAGTGTAAATAACATGGCATAACGTTTGATAATAAAATCAAGTGCAAAAGACACACTGAGTAGGTGGTAGGAAAAGGTTACAAAATTCTTCATTTACTGGAAATGGTGATGAGACAATGTACCAGAGAAGTTAAAGAATCGGGTTACAAAACTTTTGTTAGACCAATGCTTGAATATGGTGGTGTAATTTGGGACACACATTTTGGTTATCAAAATGGTTGGAGGGTGTGTAAAGGAGGACAGCTAGAGTTGCTTGTGGAAATTACGGCAGGACCCACTCAGTAACTAACATGATAAAGTTTCTGGATTGAGATCATTGGAAGCCAGGAAGAGGGTGAAGAGTGTACATTGCGTATGTTGGTGATGGGCCTTGAAAGGATATTGGTCAAAGCAGCAGCGGCCTTAACCATTGCGAGACTACGGGCGGCAAATTTTCGTGAGGCCATTGTCCTTTGTGCAAAGTATGTGAACCGAAAGTAGATAATTCTGATGATTGACAAGAAATACAAAAAAATATAAATACATAATCTTTGAATTTTAAAATATTGATTTATAAACGTTAACAAAACATAAAGACGACAAATTATTAGACTAATGATGATAAACTAAGGTATATAAATAACTTGAAAGATATACGCAGGGATTTAAAAATAATTTTTGCGGCTTTTCCTAAAACTAAAATCTTTAATTAAAGCACAAAATCTCTTTTGATAGCTTGTTTCCATTTTGAACTACCCAACTCAGTTTTTCTACCGGTATCACGATCGCGCGAACTCATTTCATAAATCTTGTTTTGAACATAAATCTCAGTAATAATTTACAAGTAGTTTTACACTTTTTTAACAACTCAATCTTTACTGTAAGTACTGTTAATAATAATGTAATATTCACTAAATATCATTTAATGTTTATTTATCTACTGAACCAATTTGTAACGCATACATGTTGGGCCACACTAAACTGATACTGGTCGCCAAAGTGACAGCAACGACACTTTTCTTATTACTCGATTGAAGTTAGTTCAAACGACACCGTGTGTCGTCTGACACACCGCCATCATTAGTTTGGTTTACTTTTTAACGGTTTGGTCCGGTGTCGGACTAGTGGATGTGGAGAAGCATATATGGAGGTGGTTCAAAATATTTTTGGTCCTTTAGGGCTAAATGGTATTTTCGTGTAATCGATTACCTTAAAAAAATGTCCTTTCTCCAACTTCACTTCCATGTTCATCAGATGATATTGTCATTCTAAGCTATAAAGAATTCGTAAAATTTCATTTCATCACCCATCAGATACCGTGACAAAGGTAGCACACTATTTTGTGTGTGTATGTGTGTTTTGGGACAGCTGAAAAAAATTACTTCGTATAGAAAAAGAGTACATTGTAATTCCACGTTAAATAGTAAGTCTCCTTTTCCTGGATGGATTACCACAGTAAGTTAGGTGGCTACGAGAGAGCTGCACTATGTGACTAGGACTTTGAGACTAGATGAAATTTTAAATAGCATCTGTATTTAAATTAAAATATACAATGATCTATTATGGCCAAGCCATGTTCTAAGGCAAGAATTAATACCAAGTATTGGTCTGAGCGAGAAACCGTACTATATACGGTCACCGGCATCTCATCTGATGGAGGGCGCACGAGAGGCCATTTTAGGTCAAGTCGGCGGTTCTTTTTAGGTAACGCTTGAAGCTCATTACCAAATGAAGTCATGTCAGAGGTGTGAGTCGAGTATATAGGCCGAGGGATCAGTCGAGCAGTTAATCAGTGGATCAGTTACTCAGTTAACCAGTTGGTCAGTCAGTCGACGAGTCGGGAGTCATCTTGACCCGGCCCGGCTGGCCTGGATCGAGCCCATGAACCGGCTAGCCTCTGCACCCTCTGTCGCCGCCAAATGAAAGTATACCATCTAGTTCTAATGGGCCATGATCAATTGTGAGGATGTACCTAGTAACCTTCCTATTCATGTACCATTGATCTCTATGAGAGTATCAGTAAAGATATTTCCTTACGCTCAACCCTGTGTCATTGCTGGTTACCATGGCTACCATACTGCCAGCGGGATGACTGCTGAGGTAAACCTATTAGTCATAGTCTGTAGAAGTGACCTGAGATCCTATGTTGGAACAGGACCACAACAGATCTCATTCTTTATTAATAAAAAATATCGAATGAGTCGAAAGTAACCACAAACAGAACAAACACGTCAAGTGCGAAGTGTTTAACGTTTGACATTTCATTGTGTTTGCGTTCATAAACGCGAGAATTTTTCAATCCAGTATCGTGTCCGAAAGACTTTCAATGATTGTTTGTGAAAACTGCGTTTGAATAGCATTGAGGTGACAATGTGAGTCAGGTAAAGAACGTATTTTGACGTACTTTATTACTTTCGTAGATTATAAAGTAAGCTTACGCAACTCACTTTTAGGGAACTTCTTGAACATTGATTCCGTGAAGTAATCTCGTGAAAACGTTAAGGAAGACTGAATACTGAAGACTGAGTGGGGAACATGTCCGCTACACGGACAAGCTACGGGCAAGTGTGAACACGAGAGTGGCGAACTGTTACTCGGCCGACTGTCCGTGCTGTGACGGTGGGGACCAGCCCAGTATCGGTCAAGTGTGGCTCGAACTAACAGCTGCTAGCTAATCAAGCGTAAGGTGACAAGAGTGGGCTAACGAAATGAAACACGGTAATTGCCCGAGCGTAAATCGTCAACACGATGAAAGTAACAAAACCTAGCGTTCATGTGAGTGCGAAATACGAATAGTAATAAATTTTTCAATCACATTTTACAATAGAATTACAAAAATATTTTTGTTGCTAAATTAATTAATTTTGTTATCGTTAATCTTACTTTTAAACGAATGTGATATCGAATAAATCTAAATGAGAAATTTTATTTAGGCACTTATTATTAATAATATATACTTTACTACGAATTAACCAACTTTTAACTAACTTGTACTAATAGCTAAAGATAAAATAAAAAGTTTTTAATATAATTTTTTTTTCTAGTCGGGTTGTTGTTCCTGGACTCTGAAAGAGCTAGGCCCCGGGCGATTCCCTACCCGCTACCCCCTAAGGCCGCCTATGGGTCAAAGAATTATGGAAAAGAAGACCATCACCATAAGCTGACACTCGATTTCATGCATAAGGACACGTCCATTAATTATATGAGGTGTCTTTTTTTCGGAAATTCGGACCCTCCTCTCTATTCCTCTCCCTCCTCCCCTCTCCCCCCACCATGATGAGATTTGGTGAGATTCCCCCTCCCTGCCAACGACCTTGTAGGTTTTCGAGATCTTTTAGGATTGTTTGGATTGGCGTCTTTTGTAGACTTTTTTTAGCTTTACTGTTTATTAAGGAATTAAAAAGATGATGTGAGATTTCTGTCCCCACGACCCCACCTCTCCTTCGTGAGATTTTACCAAAAACACTGAAGGAATTTAAAACTGAAATTCGTAAAGAGCTAAAGTAGATGGTGGAGGAATTAAACACTAAATGAGTAAAAGATAATAATAAAAATACTTAGGAACATGTAATTAGATGATTAAGGCAATAACCAATCGAGCGTGCGCTTCGTCGCAATTTAATTCAGTTTATTATTCACATGGCTCATAAATACGATATTCTTTATGTTATGGCTACACAGACCAATCAAAATCACAAAAAGATCGATATTTTCACCAACCACTGTCACTTTTTTTTTAACTGCTTAATGTCTCTCAACAGCGAGGTCTTTAGAGACGGGAAAGGATGGGGGGCAAGGAATCGGAAGGAATTCGGCCATGGCCTTTTGAAGGAAGCATCCCGGCATTTGCCTGGAGTGATTCGGGAAACCATGGAAAACCCAAATCTGGATGCCCGGGCGGGTATTCGAACCGCCGTCCTCCCGAATGCGAGGCCAGAACGCTAGCCGTTACGCCACCACGCTCGGTACCACTGTTACTGATTCATTCTAAGACGCTGACTTCAGAGCTGTTGTGATAATCAGAATATCAGCATCGTCCACTGCTTGTATTGAAACAATTTTTTGACTCCTCAAAATTTTCCATTATCATATTTATCAACCGGCTCTTGTTTTTGGAGTTTGAAATGAAACTCTGCTGAGATATAGTGGGGACTTAATGATATCGCAGCACTTTGTTTTCTGTGCGCTCTTCCCAATGTTTCTATGCACTTGATACTTTCACGAGCTTCGTCAGCGTAGCCATCGAAAATGACAATGGTATTTGGTTTATAGTGTGACTTAATATATGAGACATAACTGCTGCAAATTTCTGCATATGTTTGGCAGTGGTGCCATTCGAACCGATGTAACAAAAACCATCCGTCAATAACATATTTTGTATTACTCAAGTACGCCTGTTCAGTTGGCACAAAAGCCCAGTATAAGCTCGATTTTGTTCCTTTCCTCATTCCATTCTCATAAAAAAAAAGAGAGAGGGTAGGGGCTAAGTTCATAACGCAAAAATTCTCTCAGCTCTTCATCTGAATGTTTCACGATGATCATTCGTTGAAAATGTGTGATCGGATTTATAACTACAGCCTTGTCTTCTATCTGAATAGAGCTATTCATGATCGCAAGAGGCTGCACTCTTTCGATTCGTTTGAACTTTACAGCGTGAAAATCACCACCATCAATGCGATGTATACCTTTCATGTCCATCTTCTTAGACAAGTGGCAATTGATCCTCCCCTCTGCGACAACACCTGTACTTAGTGACATCAGGTCAGTGCTCTCTGGGAAAGGAGGATGCTCGTGGAACCAATCCAGCAATTTATCTGCATTGCGTTTGCCTAGCATCTCTGCTTTAACGTGTTGTCCTCACGTTTCTAGTTCTCAGTCTCTTGACAGACATTATGCAGTGCTTTCATCCCTTTATTCCATCTTTCCACAATACCTGCAGTTACTCCACGGCCAAAAGTGAGGCCTCCACTGGTCTTCATTGGCTTCAATAGAGTTTGTTCAATAGCCATATCGCTCCAGGTACCACACCACAGTTTTTCACTCCTACGAATGGCGAAACCTCCACCAGAGATGAAATGCTCGTATTTTGCAGAAGACATTGCGGTTTTCAAGGTATGCATGTAAAGGTGGCTGCATTTGGAAAACAGATTATGTCCCGTGACGTGAAAGAAAGGGAGCATTTCATATATGTTTTGGAGGTGTAGAACCCCGTTGCTGCTTCTTTCTGTCTCAATAAAGTGCTTCATCAAAGTCGCCATTTCAAAATATATAATCCAGTGCTTTGCAGTATGGCCACGTTCTGCTAACAGTTGAAGCTCTGCTTTGGATTAATGTTGTACATCTTTTACAGTCCCCTTCATTTGAAAAAATCACGTTGAACAAAATCTCCTCCAATTCATGCGGCAATCTTATAGTTTTTTTCCCGGGCTTGGAATATTCCTAGATCCTCCAGTGATGGAGAGAGGCAGATGAGTGGGGAATATCCCTCGTGAGCCCTTCTCAGCCGTCTGCGCACGTGCCTGTTCATCAATGCTGCCTCATTTACAGGATTAAATAATAATGAATAAATTATTCTGTGATAACTTATAGAAAGTATAAATGTGTCGTATGATATGTAAGAAGATCATATACTGAATAAACGCGTTAGATGTAATAGTAGAATAGGTGGTTACAGGCCCACAATTAGGCCTCGGAATTGAACCCGTAAAAATCAACCTTTATTAAAAAAAAAAAAAAAAAAAAAAAAAAAAACACTAGGAGGAATTCAATAATATTAACAGCCTTTGATAATAAATTTGAGTTTTGGAGTGGAATAAGTTGGTTTTTGCGGAGATAGACGAAATACGCCAATTTTCAATTAGCTCTTGAGAAAAAAAAAAAAAAACTTTAATGGTGAAATTTGTAGGAAATTTTATGTACTTTCATTTTGAATATGGAGGTTATTTAAGAAAAGTTGATATATTTAGAATTATAAGCAAAGAAAAAAACACAAAAAATGAGATTTTTGGTTCTTTTTTTCATTTTTTTTCAATGTTCCGTAACGAAATTTTGTTAGAAAACTTCAGATTCGGATTCAGCACCCCAAAAACATATAGAATGGAAGAAATCAAAACTTTCCAGCTAGAGGCCCTTTTGAGCACCTATTGACCAATGTTTTGTCTGAGATAAGTGTAATTTTTTTTATCAGGCCGACATTCGAGATAGTGCCGGCATTAGCCACGACGGTTGCGAGAAGTCCCCTGAAAACAACATTCAGGACGGCCGGTACGGGCTTGTGCTTGGTCCCGTTGAATCTCTCCGATCAAATGTGGGCCGCCTTAGCGCTATAAGCAGCACTGGCGGATGTTTTGTACGGTAATACATTGGAGGGAGAATTACTTGTTGAAGCAAAAATTTAATTGCTTTCAGATATCAAGAGTAAGCTGTGCAGGGCAAACTGGAGAGATTGGAGGTAAATTATTCAAAGTATGGCATGTGTTGGAAAGGATGCTAAGAAAGATGCATTACAGAACTTTGGTCAAGCCCTTACTATAGTGTTGTTGGATGGAATGGGACATACATTATAGGTGTAAAATACTGGATTTAGAGGAAGTATAAAGGAGAGAAGTTTACATTCGTAACGAGATTTCTGTAGGATGCACTCTGTAACTGAAATGACAAAGGAGATGCGCTGGAGTTCATTGTAAGATTAGAAGGTGAATGATGAGAATTTTGGTCATGTATAAGACTTTGATAGATATTAGAGGAATACACAGAAGCAGCATATAGAAGGTAAGAGAGAAACATAATAATAAATTAACATTTTATTTTTTATATATATAATGGAACAGAGAAGTTTCAGTTTGAAGGTAAGAGAGTCATAGACTGGAGAGAATTGCATTTGGATGTGATTAACAATATGCCTCCGACTGTAAAAAAGTTAAAACTGTCTATCAATAGTAATTAGGTATGCAGGAAAACTGCCACCGAGGCATGAACTCCCATCGCAATTAATGATAATAGTAACAAAATATTCGAAATTTTTCTTAGGAACCCATGATGTAAAGTAATGCAGAATACAATAAAATTGGTAGTTTATTAATTCAAGTAGTTACATCATATCCGAGGAACAATAAGACTGAGATAAAAAAAATTACATAACAAAGCGAGGAACGTTATGTAGGTCCTAGTTAGACTTGTTATGCGTTTTGGAAGCCGAGTATCTTATCGTTTGCCATGTTATATATAACATTCTAAAGGTCGTGCGCCTATCTTCCAACCCTGTAGTTTGACCCTGAACTGATCTGTTATATCAGAAAAGTTAATTTCATGGGTATGGAACAGGTCAATAAGGCTAATCTTCGTATGGGAGGTAAAATAAGAACTAGCTACCGAGCGTGGTGGTGTAACGGATAGCGTTCTGGCCTCGCATTCGGGAGGACGGCGGTTCGAATCCCCGTCCGGGCATCCAGATTTGGGTTTTCCATGGTTTCCCCAAATCACTCCAGGTGAATGCCGGGATGCTTCCTTCAAAAGGCCATGGCCGAATTCCTTCCCATTCCTTGCCCCCATCCTTTCCCGTCTCTAAAGACCACGTTGTTAAAAGGAAACGTTAAACTGTTTTTTTAAAAAAAAAAAAAAAAAAAAAAAAAAAACTAGCTCAACCGAACCGCAAGTATCATTTTATCGATAATCGTGATGACCTCATTTCCGTTATTCTGTGGTAAGGCAAACGAGTGTTGTAAACAGCATGAGTCGTCAAAAGAGCGGTGATTTCCATGTAGCTTGTTTTACAAAAACTCTTTCATAATTTTTATTTAGAACCATTTTTGTCCATTAGGTATGGTGCACATAACGATAGTGGAAATAAATCATCACAGATTGAAATTTGTGCAGTATATTGTGAACTTAACGAAGTCTTCAAGTACAATCTTTATAACTCCTTTCAGAAAATGAGTAACGTTTGACGATATTAGTGTACTTTTGTCTCAAGGGCAGTTGAGGTGAACTTAATTTGTTCATAAAATATATATTCGAAAAATATATATTCAGTAAATTTTAGATGGGTTACTTTTGTTCATCACCATCCATATGTAGGCTATACTACCTTACTCTTGTAGAGTAAATAAATATTACAGAAACTTACGGATGTCCATCATACTAATGAAACATTTTATCGAAGAATCATTAAAATTTAATGAGCTGGAACCGTTTCTCAAGCTTCATACAACCTAAAAACGAGGCAATGCTTTATCTTGATGAAGTATTTCTGCGAATCTCTGGTTTGTTGGTCTAAGTTGGATTATACCATTTGCTAGTTATGAACGTAACGGATTGATTCTATTGGAAATGTTTCTTCATAAATTTCCCAGCTGTTTGGTGATATTTTTTACAAAAAGAAAAGAAAAAAAAACAGTGTAATAATAAAAAATACTTGTAAAGTGACATTGAAGCAATAAGATCTAATTTAATGGGTGTTTAGGTTCCATTGGGCAGTTACTTAAAGAAAAAACTGTTTGGAGACAGAAGTGCCAAATTAATAATTTCAGAAAATGAAGAAACCTCTGTGAAGACATGAAAAGAAAGGTAAAGTGCAGAGAAATATCCTATTGAAATCACAAAAAAATAAAAATTATCAAAGAATAACACACCAGTTTTTGATATGAACAAATAAAACACCATGATCCCATAAAGCTTACCGAAATGTAAACAATTTTGAAACGCAAAAATAAACATTTGTAAAAGATATTAATTTGAGAGAAAGAACATACAGAAACAGCCCTTGATTATGAATACTTTCAAATAAAAAATTGCAGAAATTGCATGAATTTGATAATTCATCAATCTACTAAATTCAACAGAACTATCTAACCGAGCGTGGTGGTGTAACGGATAGCGTTCTGGCCTCGCATTCGGGAGGACGGCGGTTCGAATCCCCGTCCGGGCATCCAGATTTGGGTTTTCCATGGTTTCCCCAAATCACTCCAGGCGAATGCCGGGATGCTTCCTTCAAAAGGCCATGGCCGAATTCCTTCCCATTCCTTGCCCCCATCCTTTCCCGTCTCTAAAGACCACGTTGTTAAAAAGGGACGTTAAACTGTTACAAAAAAAAAAAAACAATCTATTTTTTATAAAAGGCTGCTATGATCATTATGTTGTCATGTCCCTAACGCTCTGCCTTCGGTACCGGACTAATTGCTTGCTGCCAGAGATATTACTGTGAAATTGAGGTTATGGGCATTAGTTAATAACAATTCTGTTTAGTAAGGCATCCACGAATTAATAAATTTCCAGAACACTGAAAAAATATATGTATGCGTTTAAATTAAATTAGTAATTATTAGTAGCATTTGTTTATTTACGTTCATTCGACATAGATGCTTTCTTATACTATGTGACCTAAGATATATCCGATACAGTAAACTAAGAAATATGTATCACACTACATCATTTTAAGGTTATAAGTGTTATTTGCTGACAATTGTATTTCGTTACGCAAGTACGAAAAAATGAACTGGCAGAAAAATGTTTTCAACCCGTTATTTTATACGGGCTTACTAGATATTGTCTTTACATTCGCTGTAGATGTTTCCCTTATATTCTACGTCACTGTTATAGCTAACTCGGAGAAATTAATTTCAGAACTCTGTGATCAATCCAATATTTTTAACGAGCCTATGAGCTACTCTATACTAATAAAACATTAACCTTGGTCACGATGTAGCCATGTCTGTCACACTGTGACGTCAAGCTGTGACGTCACACTTCCCGCATTCGCTTGAAAACTAACAGTGATGAGAGACATTGTTTCAGGTAATAGCGTTACTTAATAGTAATTCTATTTTGCTAAGCATCCGCGAAGAAATGAATTGTCAAAACACCGAAAGAAAAGTATGTATTGCGTTTGAATCAACACATTAATTATCATTTGCTTTTTGTTTATTTACATTCAGTCGGAGTAGTTGTTTCTTATACTCACATATTCAGAGAGATCGCTGTTATAGTGAACCAAAAACATGTACCAAATTAACTCATTTTTATAGTTATGAGCGTTATTTAATAATAATTGTTTTTAGTCAAGCAACTGTGAATAAATGAACTGCCAGAAAACTGCGCTCAACACAGTGGCGTAGCTAGGTCAACAAGGGCCCCGGTGCAAAAAATTTATTTTGGGCCCTCAGGCCAGATGGGCGACTTTTATTTTGCTTTGTGTTGCTGGTAGGGGCTCCCTGAGCTGTGGATGGGAGCCCACTGAGCTGAGGATGGGGGCCCTTAGTTGTGCTTAGGCGCCCCTAAGCAGTGAGGGCCCGTGGTGGGGGGCCCCCCTTAGATGACTGCAGAGCAAAAAAAAAAAAAAGAAGAAGAAAGGTCGCCAGTTTGCCATGAAGGCTCGTGGGCCCTCTTCAACTAAGCTTGGGGGCCCCCAGAGGTATACTTGGGGCCCCCTGAGCGTAGGGGCCCCGGTGCACTGCACCGCCTAGCCCCATAGTAGCTACGCCCCTGGCTCAACACATTGTTTTGGACGGCTTTGCACGTTACAAGTGGATGTTTCTGTTATATTCCAAGTCATTGTTATGCTGGGGCTACACTAACGTTAACCTCTGGGGCACCGACTTTTAGAAAACCTCGTGGGTGATCATGCTCATTTGATGACTCAATTTAAATAAAAAAGGTGTGATCTAGTTTTGACGATACTTTCACTGGCGGGTTGCTGATTTGGCACACAGTAACATTCTCTACTTTTTATTCCGGAAATATACTAATTTTGAACAATGAATAACGGATATCTATGATAATAATAAAAATAAAATCATTATATTAACGGTATGTAACATATGTATTAGTACCTACTTAATATACGCAGCTTTTAAGGTCAACAAATCAACATTAATATACTGTTTTAAGAAGCTACATTTATAATTTATATAATGATATCAATTTTTTCAATGCAAACATTTATAATTTTCAATGGAAATGTATTTTGTCGAACTACAGCTCTATTTATATATGTATTAATAATTTCTTGTAGGTCCAAATCAACCGCTATTTCACGATTTACTACCATGTGATCATTCAATCTTTGCTGAGTTGCAGTACTCCTGAAATAAGTTTTTGTTATCTATAATCCTAAATATGACCATTCTGCGGTGTATTCCGATACTGAAATAGTTGGAACAATTTTTAACAATCTGATGATTTCAGGTATCATATCTTGAGTAGATTCGCAATACGAAATTATTTATATACAGTACACTGAAGAGCCAAAGAAACTGGTACACCTGCCTAACATGGTGTAGGGCCCCCGCGAGTACGCAGAAGTGCCGCAACACCACGTGGCATGATCTCTACTAATGTCTGAAGTAGTGCTGGAGGGAATTGACACCATGCATCCTGCAGGGCTGTCCATAAATCCGTAAGAGTACGAGGGAGTGGAAATCTCTTCTGAACGGCCCGTTGCAAGGCATCCCAGATATGCTCAATAATGTTTATGTCTGGGGAGTTTGGTGGCCATCGGAGGTGTTTATAATCAGAAGAGTGTTCTTGGAGCCACTATGTATAAACGCTTAACGTTATTACTAACGGCATTAACAAATTACGTAGTGCACTAAGTCCTGGCTACACCTGCGTGTAATGTCAAATAACGCGATAATTATTGGACATTAAATGTTGGTGTGCCCCGAGCATAATTGTAAATTCGAATAAATCAATTGTCAGGCCACTGAAGTTAAAGTATGTATTGCATTAAAATTAACATATTAATTGATTTTAGTTACTGATGTCATTATACCAGCCGCATTTAAATAATTCCAATTGATCAAATTTAGATTGCAATAGACTGAATGTATTCATACGAGGGTAATATAAGTTATTATTTTCGAACAGAAATATTAGCGGAGATTGAAGTTAGGTTGTAATGCCGCCACTACCAGAATGACACATGACACATTTTGTTACAGCATAATTTTCTAGTTTTATGAAAAATTTAAGATGTCTCCATCAGGGTAATGTTACTGAAATTATTACTTCACGCGGGTGGATGTAGTTCCATATTTATCTTGCTGGACCAGGAATAACACTGATGTTAAGTGGTATAGCATACAGTTTTTTTTAATTTTATTGGGTCCATACTTTTGTCGTCATTAACTCATTGGGTGTTCCAACTGTATCGCTATGTAAACTACAACCGAAACATATATAACATTACAAAATCGAAGTTATGAGCTTCTAATAATATAATAAGCAACTCTATGTCATTTATGAAGTCGTCTATCACGCTATGACGTCACTCTATGACGTCGCCCTATGGCATCATGCTTTTCGTCTTTTTGTGTCCAATTTACGATCAGATATGTTGTTCTAGGTTCAGTTTAGAATCATTAAATAAATTAATTGTCAGAACAATGAAAGAAAAGTATGCATTCCATTTAAATCGACATATTAATTATTAGATGCTTTTCTTAGTTAAAATTCGATTGATTTATATTTTACCTATACACTTGGACAGTGGTATTGTTATTACAGTAAGCTAACATTACATATCATTTTCAAGATAATGACGAAAAAAGGAATTGCGTTATTTTTGACGAGTTTACAAGATATTTATATCCAATGTAGATATTGTAAGTCACTGTTGTAATATACTGGAAAGGCAGAAATAAATGTATGTACTGCGTTTAAATTAATATATCTATTAGTATAATAGACAAGATGTAGCGTTGTCGCACCTACGTCATGTCACGCGGTGACGTCAAGCTATGACGTTGCCTATGACGTCACGCTTTACGATATTATTTGTGGGAGTGCGCGTTATTTAATATCATTTCCAAGCAACAGTGAATAAATTAACTCACAGAATACTGAAATAAAAGTATGTATTGCGTTAAAATCGATATATCAATCATTAGATGCTTATATTTACGTAATATTCTTTTGATATATTCAAGTATTCCTTAAATTCTTTGTCCATAGATATTGTAAGATAAAAGCTTTGTATTTCGAGCATCAGTGCTGCTAAATGTTTGGTTAGAGTATAACTAGCATGGATTAGAATTACAAGTTTCATTTGACGTTAACGCAGAGGGCATGAATAATTTAGTTTTTTTTTCAAAATTTAAACTGTGTCCTATTACTGAAATTATTTGTGTTTAAATTGGCATATTAATTATCAGTTTTTTTACTGAAACATTACATGGTTCAAATGAAAGAAGTTGCAAATTGTTCGCGATATATACGGCCTAAACCACAATGAAATATTACATGGCATAGCTTAAGTTGTTATAGCATCCTTCGTTCTTGCTGGAGTCATTATTTCAGCAGATGTAAGCTTTCTTAGCCGTTAAAATATCGATCTTCATCATAGGTAGCTATTAAGAAAGAAATGTGTCAGAACCTGTGAAGATTTGGGATCAAGTTTATATCGCGATGCATGGAATGTATTAAATTGCGTGTGATTGAAGCTTTGCTTTTCTATCAGAAATTTTAGCGGATATTATGGTTAAGCTGAAATGCAACCTGGACCAAGATGACAACTGAAGCTTTTTGCTACAGCACAATGAACGATAAATTACAATGAGCTTTATTTTGTAACAATTCTGATTAGTTAAGCAACTGCAGAGAAATATCCACGTTATTTAATAACATTTCTAGGCATCCACGAATAAATTAACTGACTGAACATACTTATTAGTTGCTTAGATTTATTTAATATTAGTTTATGTAGAAGTATTCGTTGATATCACATATATGTAAGTTAATTTTCGCAATGTTAGCGGCAGTTTTGATAGATTGTTATTAGAATTGGCACTTGAAGTTACAGCAGAGGGCATGCGTTTTTTTTTAGTAATTTTTTTCTGTTACTTAATTCATTACTTCGTTCTAACGAAAGTATTGCGGAGCGTCTTACGTTTCAGAATTTTTAATTTAATTCATGGCGACGTTTCGGAAAAAAGGAGGGTGCAAATGTGAAGAAGATGCCATTATAACGAAGCAATTGATACAAATTTCAACAGGGCAGTACCAGTTTCCGGCCGGTGGAAAATATCACCTTCCACCCATTAAAACTAATATTACGTTGGAATGACGTAAGCTGTTAAGATTTATTTTTAATTTACTTTGGTTTTACTGATGCCTTATTTCAGCCGCATGTAACTGTGTCAGCTATTCAAATGTGTTAGTATAATTCTGAATAACGAATATAAAAAATTAAGATTGAAGAACCCTTATAGATTTTTTATTTGGTTTATTTCGCGATGCAATGTGACCATTGAAATGTGATAAGTATATGTATTAATATGCGTGTAAAGTAAGTATTGTTTCTCTGGCGGCATGTTTAGCACATGGAGGAAGGAAATATTTCCTCCATGGTTTAGCGTAGTACTGTACGTGGTTATGGGATTCTACGATAACCGTGAAGCCGCAATTTGTTGATGGATTCTTATGTAACTCGACGAAAAAAACTGAAAGTAGAGAATAAAATGTTTTGATATCTTACTTAATTCTCGAGATATTGTATCTCAAAATTGACGTGGTTAGGTTGAAATGCGGCCTGGAACAGAAGAAAAATTTCGACATTGCCAAATTTGATGATGATATCGTATGTAACTCGAAGAGACAAATCGAAAACAAATAATACATTTTCTTTCCATATCTCGCTTAGTTCTCGAGATATTGTATCTCAAAATTTAGGTGGTTTGGGTGAAATCTGGCCTGGACCAGAAAAAACAAATTACCAAAACCGCTATATCTACACGGTGGAAATGCACTATATGTGTTTTATTTTCTTCCTGGTGGTTGTTGTTAGGTTGAAATACGTCCTGGACCAGAGGAAACTTCACCAAAATCACAGTTATAATTGATTTTCAACATGCTATATCTCGAAAACCAAGAAAGATATCAAAAAATTTTATTCTTTATTTTCGATTTATTTCGTCGAGTTCTACAAGAATTCATCATCAGATTGTGGCACCACGGTAATGATTGAACTGCCTGTTGTTAGATTGAAATGCAACCTGGACCAGGATAGCAACAGAAACATTTTGTTATTGCGCAAGGCAATAGGAATTATATTATGATTTATTTTTGTGTTTATTTAAGCGATTGCTAAGAAATGATTTGCCAGAATACTGAAGTTGTTATGATTTAATTTAGTATCCTTCGTTTTCACTGTGGTCATTATTTCAACTGTAGGCTATGTAATTTATGTCATCCGTTAACACATCGATCTTCATCGCATTATTAGCGAAGATTGTGGTTTGACTGAAATGCGACCTGCATCAAGTTGACAACTGAAACGTTTTGCTACATCACAAGGGATGAGAAATTACAGCACATTGAGCTTTATTTCAAAACAATTCTGTTTAGGTAAGCAACTAAAAAGAAATTAATTGCCAGAATACTCCAAACCCGTCAATTTTGACGGGCTTTGTGGCTAGTTAATTATTAAATGCTTTTTTTACTGATGTAACTTTATCATACGTCAAATTTAGATCGCAATAAAATGAACGTATTCGTACGCGGATAATAGAATCCATGAATTGAACACCAATATTAGTAGAAGTTGTGGTTATGTCAAAATGCAGATAGGACCAGACAACTGACACATTTTTTTACAAACTAAGTCACGATGATTTTTTTTAAATAAATAATTTAAGCTGCTTTTATAAGCTCCGAGTTACTGAAGTTACCGTATTTCTATACGGATGGAAGTAGTTCCGTATTTATCCTGCTGAATGAGACTTGGATCAGGAATAAAACCCATAACACGCGCTATAGCATATGTCTTTAGGTTTCCTAAGTTATTTTTAATTTAATTGGTTACCTAATTCTAACAGCATTTATTCAGTAGAACTTCCAACTGTGTCGTTGTATAACTACAACCGAAATATGTACAAATTACAAAATAAGGTTATGAGCATTACATAAAAACAATTCTATTTCTTTAGGCAATCGCTAGAAATGAATTGTCAGAACACTCCATTAAACCCGTTACAGTGAAAGGCATAAGAATTTTTTTTTAAAGAAATGAGTAATTTACATTGTTTTCGTGAGTGTTTTGTTACTTGTATTATTGCTTCGTTTTAACTAAAGTAGTTCCACACTGATCGCGATCTATACAGCATGCACTATAATTAAAACTAATATTACATGGAATGATATAAGTTGTTAAGATTTAATTTTAATTCCTGTTGCTTTCACTGATACCATATTTCAGCCGCATGTAACTCTGTCAGCCATTAAAACATTGTCATAGTGTCGATACGAATCACGAATATAAAAAAAGGAAGGTGTGAAGATTTTTGATCAGGTTTGTGTCGCCATCTATTAATATGTTTGTGACAGAAGTATTGTTTTTCTGGCTGCAATTTTAGCGTAGTTTGTGGTTAGGTTGAAATGCTACTTGGACCAGGATAACAACTGAAAGTTCTTGGTACATCGCAAGGCTCGAGGAATTACATTGAACTTTATTTTGTAACACATCTGTTAAGTTAAGTAACTGCAAATAAATTAATTGCCACAACACTGAAAGAAAAGTAGACTATGTATTTTGTTTAAATCGGCATATTAATTATTATTTTCTCATTTTTACTGGAATCATTACTTGATTTGAATGAAATTATTTTCAAATTGAACGTAATGTATCTTTCGTTTTCGCTGACTTCATATTACTGGGGTCATTATTTCAGCCACACTAAAGCTGTGTCAGCCGTTAGAACATTGATTTGCATCACGGATAACCAAAAATAAAAATATAAGAATATGTGAAGATTTTGAATCAAGTTTATATCGCGATGCATGATAACATTAACATGCGAGGGAACTTATTAATTCACGTGTGATTGCAGCTTTGATTTTCTAGAAGCAATATTAGCGGAGTTTGTGGTTAGGCTGAAATGCAAGCTGGACCAAGCTGACAACTGTTTTACTGCAGCACAAGGGACGAGGAATTACACTGAGCTTTATTTTACAACAATTCTATTTAGCTGTGCAATTGAAAAAAAAAATGATTTGCTCCATTCAGCCCGTCATTTTTGACGGGCTTTGGGGCTAGTTATATAATAATTCCTTAAGGCCCATTCACACTAGCGGTCAGCTCATCTCAGGTTAGCTCAGCTCACGATCCAGGATAGCATTCACACTAGCGGTCAGGTTAGCTCAGGTCAGGACAAATCAGGTCGTAGACGATGCCCATTTTATATGAGTTGCTCACAGCCAACGATGCCACTTTCTACTCTAACGTTAATTAAAATCGCAATGATTTTGGATGAAGAGAATAGGATCAAAAAGACGACGGTTCAGATGAATCCAGAGTTTGAAATCGCAAACAGATCAAGAGACAAAATTTTATCTACTGGCTATGCCGTGCGAGACTAGTGGTGGGAAATGTTTTTGATATGTTAACTTAAACATTCCGAATTTAATTTAGCAAACTTAACTTTGCTCCAATATTAATTGATAACATAATTTTAACAACATATATTTTGCATAATTGTTTACAGAAGAATAAAATTTAATGTCATGTAGTGAATCTCAGGATGAACGAGAGGAACCCCTTTTGATACAAAAAGTAAATTCACGACATTTTTTACTTCGGTACCTTTGCAATACGAAAATATTTGAATTTATATTAAAATTTTGCCAATTTTCTAATAATCAGAAAATAACATACTTTTAAAACATTTATATTTTTATTTATTTCTCTTTTTATTGCTTATGAGCAGAAGTTTCTAGACGTTCGTCGCCCCAAGTTGATCTGACTCTACCTGACTGTTGCACGTTCACACTAGCGGTCAGCTCAGCTCAGCTCAGGTTTATTGATCGGTGGCGGCGCGATCTTCAGTTTGACCTGCCTTGCCCTGACCTGAGCGGACCGCGTAGTGTTAATGCTCCCATTGGATTACGTGTATAGCGAATTTTGATCTTAGCTGAGCTGAGCTGACCGCTAGTGTGAACGGGAATTTACTGTTAATCAACTGCAAACAAATGAATTGCCAGAATATTGCCCTCAATCCGAAAGTTTTGACGTGCTTTGTAGAAGCTAGTAAGTTATAAGAACTATATTAATACTGAATCAGTAGAAAGAAATTCTTTCGCAAACAGAAATAAATTTAAAAAATATGAAGATAATCAGCGAAGACGGTTTAATATCGATATACATAAGAATAAAACCATGAGAAGCTATTTTTAGTTTGCTTCAAGAAAAATTATGAAGATGTAAAGAGAAAACTTTAGTACCTATAGCAAAAAAAAGGCACTTACCAGACCAAAATCGCCAGAAATAACAGAGGAGTTATTTTATTCAGTACTACTTTAAAGATTAATTGATCGTATTTTTATAGATTATCAGTAAAAGAGAATAATAATGCTGTGAATTTGCAATGAAAGAAATGTGGAAAACTGTAGGAGCTCGAATGTAATTGCGTAGTCTAGAATGCATTTGTTCCAATCTCTTTACATCTATATAAATGAGAAAGTCTGGATGTATGTTTGGCCTCAATCACGCCTTAATTGCTCAACAGATTTAAATGAAATTTGGCACGAAGTAAGTAAATTGTATGTGAAGGGACATATCCCTCAAAAATGAATAGACCCTACTTTCTTTAGAAATTGCCGTTTACTACTTCGTACACGGCAGTGCCATGTTTACCCATTGCTTTTTATGTACATCACAAACACTTTTCAGAAATAAAAGAAAAAAGCTTCTAATATATGCATGTGTGTGTTTAGTCTAAAAATAATGTACTTGACAAATAACACTGATCAACAAAGAAAATGGATGGTGCTCTTAGCTAAGTCGGGGGTTCGGAATTCGAAAATGAAATCGGTTTTTGCCTATCGGGCTCAGTTTTCTTGTGACACGCTACCCTCTGTCTATCGATATCGGCATAAGTCCTTGAAAACACCTCTTATTGGTTATTCTCCTGTGGCTTAATTTAATTATTCTACTGATGTAATTGATGAAAAACAATCGAAATATGTAAAACTAACTCCCATAAATTATTTATTTATTAATTTATTATTTATTTACGGACTTAACGTCCAATCAAATTAAATTTAATAAATGAGTGGCGCTTGTCATATATTTTAGCAAAGTTAGTCTGAAGGCAGTGCTTCTTCACAATGGAAACAAATTTCATTCAGTTCCTCTAGCTCATGCAGTTAATATGCGGGAGACATGAGAATTTTAAACTGCTTCTCACTCATATCTAATATGAGAAATACAAATTGCCTATATGTGGCGACCTCAAGGTGATTGCAATTCTGCTCGGCACGCAGCTGGGATACACAAAACATTGCTGCTTTCTATGCGAGTGCGATAGCAGGGACAGAAAAAACCACTATGTTAGGAAAACGTGGCCTGCTCGGAATGAGCTACTGCCTGGACAGAAGAATGTGGTAAATAATCCTCTTGTTGACCTCAAAAATGTGTATCTACCTTCACTGCACATTAAATTGGGTCTAGTCAAAAACTTTGTGAAAGCCATGGATAAAAGATCACAAGGATTCATGTACTTGCGAGAGAAGTTCCCAAATATCAGTGAAGCAAAAATAAAGGAAGGAATATTAATAGGACCACAAATTAGAGAACTAATGGATGATGATAATTTCCTTGATGTCTTGAGTGATGTTGAAAAAGAGGCTTGGCTGTCTTTCACAAGAGTCTGCAAGGATTTTTTAGGCTATAATAAGTCAGAGAACTATCGCGATATTGTACATGAATTACTGAGACCATACCATCGTATGGGATGCAACATGTCACTCAAACTGCATTTCTTGAGCAATCATTTGGACTTCTTCCCGGATAACCTTGGCACCGTTAGTGACGAACATGGCGAACGATTTCACCAGGGCATTTCTCAAATAGAAAAGCGTTATCAAGGCATTTGGAGTGCGCCAATGCTGGACTTGACGAAGAGACGTTCCTGAGGCAAAATATCGCAGAAAATCTCAAAGGTAACATTTTTAGATATATTTCTTACTTTCCTTTACTCTTATGTTGCTCACTTCTTTGATTCTTTTGTGTATTGACATATATATTTTAATGTTCACATTTGGAAATGTTGTTGTGAGCGCATCTTATTGGTAGATCCATATAATACACGAGATGGTTTGATAAATTAACACACCGCCATCTGTTAGAAACTTATGATGGCTTGGAATAGACTGTAGCATAAATAAATCGAAACACAACACCATCCACTGAATGGTTACCCAACCTGTGAAGATAAATTAACACACCGCCATCTGTTAGAAACATGGAATTTACAATCCATTTTCCTATGGCAAACGTTTAATTCGCAATAATAAATATTGAGGTCAATAATTGAGATAAAAACTATCCTATATTTTAAGTTGAACCAAATTACACACATTGAGCCAAATTTCATCAAAATCGGTAGTTTCGGGGTTCATCCCGGACAAACATTGTGACACGAGATTTTTATATATATAAGATAGGCTAAAGTGAGCGTATATAAAATGAAAACTGAGGCCGATACGGTAATTCTCAAATTAGATCTGGTTTTATGAGTGCATTATCTTCCAGAAACAGTTAATTTTGTTCTTTTAACAACAAAAAAAGTGTTTGTATTTCTTACCAGTGTAATAGTTAGGAAGTGTAAATTTGTACTTAACCTTATTTTTTTTTTTATCGTATTGTCGGTAAGTTCACGAAGAGACTTCTTCAGTAGCATGCATGAAATGGTATAATACCTTAGGTATCACACCGTAATTCCATTCGTAATATATGCGTTATAATATACGTGAAAAATCAAAGCTTGAAAAAATTTACAATAATTTTTTTTAACTACATAATGTTTCTTAACAGTGAGGTCTTTAGAGAGGGGAAATGATGGGGAGCAAGGAATTCGGCCATGGCCTTTTGAAGAAAGCATCCCGGCATTTGCCTGGAGTGATTTGGGAAACCCAACTCTGGATGCCCGGACGGGGATTCGAACCGGCGTCCTCCCGAATGCGAGGCCAGAAAGCTAACCGTTACACCACCACTCTCGGTGTGTACAATACTATGAGTACACCAGCACAAAATTCGGTTACTTAAAAGTGACAAAATGGTCGTGTGCGAAATGTTTTTGTATGTTAAATACAAATATGTAACAGTTTCGATTCGACTTCGGTTCAATTTATTGCCTGTGTTTCTTTTTTCCTTCTGCTATACATTCTCTGTAACATTAAAAATTATTTTTACGAAAATTTAAAACTTAAGAGAAGATAACAAACCCATTTTGTACAAAATTTTTGTAGAAAGCATATCAAATAATTGCTTATGATAGACAAAAATGTGTTTTTTGCTTGCTGTTCAATATTCTGCAAATAACTATTAAATCTTTCACTTTAAACGAATGTATTCAATGGTCTAAGTAAGAAACTTTTCGTTTTGAGAAGCCATATTAGGAGTATTTTACATCGCGATACACGTCGTCACTTCAGGCACTTCAGAATGTAGTTTATTTATTACTAATGATTAGGTCTACTAAATTCCTGCAGCTTCGTGCTATAACAAGAATGTTCTGGTACAGGCAGCATTTCAACCTAGCCACTATCTCCGCCAATATTGGCAGTACAAAATCAAACGATATGGACACACCTTAGAACATTAAACGAATCGAAAGTAATTTCTAGTTGTAGCACCATTTTCTATATGAGATTTCCTTATTTGCTTAGCATAAATAATCACAATTAATTTCATTATACACCGTCAGTATGAATTGCATCTGGACTAAAGCATTCGCACTAACAGAATCACTGTATTGCGATGTAAACTTGACCTGCACCATTAACGTAATCTGTGTTAAGAGTTGTAATGAATTTTGGACTTTCTGTTGTACAGCGTAAGTTACGAGCTTTAGTACGAGTTTTAGTATACATTTTTAAATTACGTTATTTTAATAATTGTCATGATGCTGATGCCATAGTTCATGTGACTGGATGTAGTTCGGCGTGTAGTTATTATTTACTTCGTTTTTATGACAACCATATTGCAAAGGTAATTTTTCAGACAGTTTTTAGCGTTTGCTTTGATATCACGATCTGAAATTGTGGGTCAATTTTATATCGCAATTCATGACGTCACTAACAACCAAATGGTGAATGTATTAATGTGCGGTTGATAGAACCCTTGATTTTCTAGCTACAATATTGGCGGAGTTTGTGGCTTGGTTGAAATACAGCTTCAACCAGAATTACAACTGAAACTTTATTAGTAATTTAAGATGCTGTCATGAGCGCCAATTTAGTGACATGTATCGCGTTGTACTTAATTGTATCAAAACATCAATAGTAATATTTCCAGTGCAGGAAATTAACTCAGGTATCACACCGTAATTCCGTTTGTAATATATGTGTCACAATATATGTGAAAAATCAAAATTTGAATCAAAGTACTGATTTCCAAGGAGCTGTATTAACGAAAGTTGTGTTGAAATGCAGCCCAGAGTGATTTCTAATATTCTATGATGCACAGTGGATTTGGAAAACAGTAGGCGGTTGCCAAGTGAATTGCCGATAAGGGGGCGTCCAATAATTACATGAGGTGAAATAAGTGGGGGGGGGGGATCCGGCAAAATCTCGCCAAGGGGGCGGGGGGGGGGGGTTGACGGAAATCTCACTTGTGAGCTTTCTCGAAACTCCCGAAGAACAGTAGAAGTAAAAAAAGGCCAGATCTCTCCACAAGGATGGAGTGAGGGGGGGGGGGGGGGAGATTCCGAGATTCCTGAAAAACACCTCACGTAATTAGTTTACGCCCCCTAAGTGAGTAAAGATGTAACCGTACCATTTAGCACGCGTTACAACTTTGGTACGTTTGTGCTGGCTTTGAAGTACACTTTTAATTGAAGAATAAAAGCCAAGGAAGCAGTTGGCCATTTTTTTCTGCTGGTCGTACTCTAAATAGTAACAAAAACTTTTATACCATAACCTACTTTCAAGCGGACGAAGTCGCAGGTAACTGCTTGTATACTTAAAAAGAAATCTATGATATAGAATTAATAGAGAAGAAAGTACTGTTTCAAACTTGTTTATCGGCAGTGCTTTAACGCACAGATAATCTGGTGGCTCAGCGTTTGAGGCATCCGTGTTGAAAATCCTGTGTCCCCGTTTCAAATCGCAATGAGATTGACAAGTTTTACGGGCAGTTTCATTCTCCACAGGTGACGGCGACGGGCTGGTGCAGGGTCACAAGTACCACTGTCAGCCAAAGGCGGGGGGATCGGGGACAATGAATAGGAAGGAACTTTGTTCTTTTAAGAGAACCATCCCGACTTTCACCTGGATGATTTCAGGAAACCATCGAAAAAGAAAATATCGATGGTCGAACGAGAAATTGAAACCGCATCCTCTTTTTTTTATTTTTTACTGATGGCTTTAAGCCTCGTCGACGTCGAGGTCATTAGAGGCGGGATGGGACTGGGGACAAGGAACGGGAAGGAATTCGACCTTGGCCTTTTTGAAGAAATCATACCGGCGTTCTCCTGGAGTGATTTGGGGAAACCATGAAAAACCCAAATCTGGATACCCGGACGAGGATTCGAACTGGCGTCTTTCTGATTGCGAGGCCAGAGCGTTAACCACTCATCCACCACGATCGGTCGCGTCCTCTTAAATTCCAGGCCGAAGCGATATTGCTCAGGTTGTTTATGTTTATAGTGTGGGGATAGAATTGCTTGTTAAACGTTTGAAGTGTGAATAGATAGGCATAACGTTTGATAATAAACTCAACTGGGAAGGATCCATTGAGTAGGTGGTAGGAAAAAGGTTACAAAATCCTTCATTTACTGGATAGAGTAATGAGAAGATGTACCAGAGAAGTTAAGGAATCGCGTTACAAAACTTTGGTCAGATCATTGCTAGAATATGGTGGTGTAGTTTGGGTTATAAAAATGGTTTGGAGGATGTGCAAAAGAGAGCAGCTAGATTTGTTTATGGAAATTACCGCATGACCCACCCAGTAACTAATATCGTAAAGGAGCTGGACTAGGAGTCATTGGAAGACAACAGGGGTTGAAGATAGTGCTGGGAGTGTACAAGGCGTATGTTTGTGATGGGGCTTGGAAGGATATTGGTCAAATAATTAGGAGTAATGAATTGAAGAGAAAAGATGACTGTGACCACAAGCCGGAACTCGATTTTATGCATAAGGGATTGTGCACAAACAATGTGGCTCGGTCTAAGGGGGGGGGGGGGAGGGGTTGACTGGAAGGCTACGCTGGGTTACGTGGGGGAAGGGGGGGCTTCCGAGCCAGGCCACGTGGCTTTCCTTTCATAACATTTTTCACATTTAAAATGAGGAACATAACACACAACAGCATGTGAATAATTATTTCCCTCAGTTAATTATTTCCGTATGTAATTTATGATAGTCTGATGAGAGAAAACAATACAAAATGTCTTCTGGAATCAAAATTGAATATTTTTTTTTTTTTTACTGCTTAACGTCTCCTATAACAACTAGGTCTTTAGAGACGGAAAAGGATGGGGGGCAAGGAATGGGAAGGAATTCGGCCATGGCCTTTTGAAGGAAGCATCCCGGCATTTGCCTGGAGTGATTTGGGAAACCATGAATACCTAAATCTGGATGCCCGGACGGGGATTCGGACCGTCGTCCTCCCGAATGCGAGGCCAGAACGCTAGCCGTTACACCACCACGCTCGGTAAAATGGAAAAAGATACGTGCTACGTTGGGGGGGGGGGGGTTCATAGGAGGCCAAAATGGAGCTACGTGGTTTATGCACGCTCCCTAAGAGAGGACAAAAATTTTCTTTTGTGTTTAAGGGTGTCGGGAATTGAAATAAGGTACCAAGGGGAAGTGATTAATAATTTACCAAAAACGCTGAAGGAATTTAAAATTAAAATTCGTAAAGACCAAAAGTAGGAATATTACACTTATTTCAAGTCAAAATCGTTGCTTTTACAATTGTTAGAAACCCAAACAGTAGGCCTATTAAGAGTAACAGAACAAAACAGAAATATAGTAAGAAAATAGTAACAATCAACACCATTGAATTAAAATATATGATCAAAAGTGAACAGCTTATATAGCGTTGTCACTGGTGTTAAGGGGCGATTGTATAAATATTGGATGGTCTGTTCTGCCACACACTCACACTCAGTAATTAGATCTTCTTGATAACGCCATCTTGCTAGATTATCCTTTGTCCTAACCACTCCACTTCTCAGCCTATTTAGCGCTCTCCACATCTTGCAGCTGATTGGCACCTGGCGGTAGTGCCTCTACAGCAGGTGCCCATTGATTTCACATGAGACATTCTTGTTAGCCACAGACTGAGCCTTGCAACTTTCTGCGGTACAACCATCGCAGCTGTCATCCTCAGGAAGCTTTCCCTATATTTCAGCCTTTGTCTGGGTAGCTGGTGCCCGAATAATGGAGAAATTACCTTTGGAGCGTGCGGTCCGTCGCAATTTAATTCAATATTTACGTGGCGCGGTACACCGTCACCGTTTAATGATATCCAACATAGTTCCGTAAAAGTCCGTCCTCGCAGTGACGGCGCTCGAGAGCCAAGCTTGCGTGGCGTCTCGGCAGCCGTCTCCAGTCGCGATGAGTCGCTCGTGGTTGGTGGTTGTGGCGGCGCTGCCGCTGCTGGTGTCCTGCGCCCAGCCGACGGTTCGCGTTGAGCAGGGAGCGCTCCGAGGCACCACGCTGCGCTCTGCCGACGGACGGCAGTTCGCAGCCTTCATGGGCGTGCCTTACGCCAGGGCACCCGTCGGAAAGAGGCGCTTCAAGGTGCGGGGAAACTCATTAGCCCTTTCATTGCAACTATTTTTTTTAAGTGAAACTGCAGATTATTTCGTAAACTTCATTTCTTTTAACTCTGTATTAACATCTCAGCCTATGGTGGTTCGCCAGTGCATGTTTAAGGACTGCAGTAGTGGACACAGAGACAGAGACAGATCTACGAATTTTCCTATCCAGGTCAAAAACCGAAGATTGCCGCCCCTTCGAACATTATTTTGCTGTCTTGCCGCCCGGACACTTGTCACGGATTTCTCCTTCCCCCTACTCCGGCACTGCACAGAAAGGGACACGCTGCTTCACATCTGCACCCCGTTGTACCGGTCCTCCTGATTCCGGGATTTAGACAGTTTGCGGTGGTCACATAGTCGAATACTAGAATGGTAGTCATGTTTCTTCTAAGATAGCTGTCAAAACTTGGAGGATTTGATAAAAGGTGGTAACACCCGGCTCGGCATGTCCTCAAGGAGTGTAGCCTCCAGATGGTACGATACCGGTCATTTTTTAATGAATTTCAGTGGCCACGTGCTTGGGTCGTCAATGTTTATGACCTACAGGTACACTTATTAAAAAAGAATGACGTAACAGGCATTAGTACTATCTTAAATACCGGTCTCAGTCGGTACCACTTGTTGCCTTTCCTTGTAGTACCTAGTACGTAAGTACGTAGCTGTCATTAAAACGCAAACATCAAAACTAATTTCTAAAAGTGCTGATTACTAACTCGAAATGGTTAGCCGACGAACGCATATGTCCATCTGTACTCGAGCACTATCCCTCTATGTTTAATGACCAGTGGTAAACAGATGGAAAAATATTCCTCTGTTACTTTCAATTACTATGTACGTTCACTCAGTTTATCTAAATGCAAATTATCCGTTATATAGTTAAGACGCGTTTACTTTCATCTTGACCTCACTATTCGCTGCACAGCTCGTATTAGTACCACAAATAAGTCACAATTCCCCATTTTAAAAATAAATAAATAAACCACCTGAACAAACTTTAGGGTAAGCTCAACGTTGCTAAAAAAAAAAAAAAAAGTTGCATTACTACGTTTACCGTAAGAGAGTAAAGCTCCTCAGAAAGTTTCTTAACACAACTTCGGAGACTGCATTTTTAGGAAAACTGACCTTACGTAACTAAATTTCATTTTAATTCGTCTACACTAACATGCCATAGACCATTGGAATATTACTGAACATTACTTGGTAACTCAAGACGACATGCAAGAATGCAAGGATCAGACTCCTCAATAATTAATGATAATATTTTTAATTGTTTGTTATGCAACTACTTTACTACAGTTGATAGTTTCGTAAATTTTGCTCGAGACACATCCCTTTGTAGCTGCGGTGAACTTTTAGTTTTCGCATGAACAAACTGCGTACAGGAACCATTAACAAATTTCGCTCAGCTTTGATAATAATTGCAATAGTAAGTGCCGCAGTCTATAAGATTTGGAAGAGGATATGACATACTGATTTGGGAAAAACATTCAGAGACCAGATTAAAACCAGAAGCGAAACAGACGAACCATAGTTTAAACTGTATTGAAAATGTGACGGTATTAGAACTTCAAATAACTGGTGACACTGTCTGAGAATTGAGGTAAGGGCAAGCATGATTAGAATAACAAACGATCATAAAAAAAACAGTGTTGTGTGTCATTTCCATGCAGAACTCCGCACTTGCCTGCTAGCGCCATTAGTTGTACAACTGTTTTCACGACAGGCACTTTCGGTGCAAATATTTCAAAGAAACTTGAAACAACCTGTTCACGAAACATTCATGTGGAGGCAAGCAACAGTGGAAAAATGACTAAAGAACACAAGAAACGTTTTCTAACTTCAGTCCTTGGCGATCATGTAACAAATTAAAAGAGCCTGTTGTGTGATTCCTGGTCAGGTCATACATATCGTACCCTCAAGATTCAACTTTTCCAAACAAAGACGTTATGCTGAAGATATTAGCACCGAAAACAACAAAATATTGCCAACCCCTTGGTGTTTACTTCTTTCGGCAATATAAGTTCTATTTCGGTAGGATTACTGATTTTGTAAGACTACAATGTGCCAGACCCCAAGTGAGAATACATGATCGTTATTTCATCATGAAACTTCACTCTGTGATTTACAATCAATTTGCTGCACCTAGGTATAAGCCTATGTTGCAATATGCTTGGTGAAACCTAGGTTATGACAATGACATACCAACATCATTTTAAAATGTAATTAGTGTGGCTTTAGATATTGGACTGCGTGAATGCGGAAGAGATTTGGAATGTGATAACGTGGCTTTAGTGAGGTGTGAACATTGTTCTCTTCCAATTTGTTTTAACCACTTCATCGAAATCCAGCATCTGCACTTTGAGGACTAATATAAGCACTATCAAGTGTGTGGTATTGCTGTATATGCGTGTTTTGTGCTATATTAAGTACTTTAAGCAGGGAGTTTATGGCACTGTTGATTGAAAATGTAATGATACATTGACGTCATTGAATTACGCATAATGTGGTTCGTATGGTATCGATATCTTGTTACCTTGTTCCTCTCTATTTAAATGTACTTGGGGTAGAATGCAACGTTCTGCTTTGAAATGACACACACCACTTTTTCTATATGATCGCTTGTTATTCTAAGCATATTTTCGTGCGGTTCCGAGCGTTCGAGGTCAAAGGTGTCCCTTGTGAAAGGAAAAGAAGATGCGGTTAGGAAACTGAAGAATGCATCGATGTCGTGAGAGAATTTAAACTGCAAATACTTCCAGTCTTCCACTTTTCATATATAGTTTGCAGTGAACAAGAATCGTGAAACTAATAACTCATTTATTCCCTCTGGCGTAAGCTAAATGAGGATCGTTTACGTAGAGAGATAGCCATTAAATAAAATTATCATAAAAGCACTTGGCTGATACTTTTCGCAAGTAATATTTAGGGACGCAAAAATGATTTTTTTGTGGTATTTTTTTTTTTTTTATCTTTTAGCCAAACTAGCTACATTCTGAATGATGATTTGCACATTATCTTAAAGCTAAGAAGAGCGGTTGGACTCGTGTGCATATCAGAGTAATAAGTCCCTTTGGAGTAAAATAAAAGAGAAAACACTGCTTTTAAGATACTTCGCACTGGCCCTAACTACACCCATCTACAATACTAGTAACTAAAAATGTTGCTTTAGTTACAAATACTCACACCACAAATGGATTTCCTTTTATCCACAAAGCCTTCTGAAATTAGGCAGTCTTGGTCAACTAATATTATTTTCCACATAACTTTAAACTGTCACTTACTATTATTTCCCTCCCGTGCATAAAACAAGACCTGTTTATTATTTTGATTCTTTTGGTCAGTATTATTTTGAAAGAGGCAACTCGCAAGTTGTATTAGCTAAGCACGCTTCGGAATACTGGGCTACTTCCGAGTCCTATCAATTCACTGGCGGTTGTGAATTAGCAAAACAATGTTAACCTAAGATCATGTGATGTTTCAAATTTTCCAGTGAGCGTCGAGAGATATCTGCTAGTGATAAGATCAGCTAGCATTGTTCTAGAAAACTACAGTATATTTTCATATACAGTTCCGGCCCTCCTTCGCACTCTCCGGTTTGTGTGGTGACACAATAATTTTGTTTTTTTTTTCTTTTCTTATTGTAGTTATAGTAAATTTATAGTTTGAATAATACGTAAATTCATTAGAGCTTCAGAATTATATTGAATATGAGAACCTCTTATGCTCCTTGTTAACTTTCTTTGTTATTGAATATCTGAAGGATAAGTATATTAATTCTATATAAAAAAACTGTCTTCTAATGTTAGTAATCACTGCATATTATGTGATAACTAGCCCCTTCCTATTACTGCACGTTCAGAGTTGTACGAGGCAGTCCCCCATTCAAGGGTGAGCCTAATAGAAAACCTTTAGGACTTTTATGGGGTCCTTGCTTCACAAAAATTCTATTGGTATCTTTATTGGTACCGAACGGTACTGTTCAGGCTTGGTCACAAAAAAGAACGGCTCATCCATCTGATTTCAATTTTTTATGGCTTCTCTAAATCAATGCAATTAATGCCGGACATTTCTTTTCATAAAGATCGTGGCCGATTTCCTAACCGTTCCTCTCCCCCCGTTCTCAACGGATTGTAATGACTTCGTCGACGAGCTGTCAGGCCCAATTTTTTAAGAGAGAAATATATTATTTTAGTGTAAAAATGTTGTTAGAAGGGACTTACTGTTTAAACTGTTTTTAATTTTGATTCATGTTGCTTGTTAGCTATCTTTATTATTGCAAAGTTAATTGTAACAATTCATTCCTTTTTTACAAACATTCGAGCACTTATTTTCAAGTAATATTTTACTGTATAGGGTCATGCCAGATTCATTTGCACTACTCGATACTAGCTGCTTAATTAGTCATGTTCTGTCCATATTCCGATCTTCATCCCTTTTTAATGTTTATTTCTTTTAGATTTTAATACAATGTTTGATCGCATGTGAAGGAAATCTTGAAGACATTACATCGATCTCAAATCCACATTTATTTATTTATAAGTAAATAAATATGGATTTGAGATAGATGTAATGTCTTCAAGATTTCCTTCACATGCGATCAAACATTGTATTAAAATCTAAAAGAAATAAAAATTAAAAAGGGATGAAGATGTCCTCAAGATCAAATCCATAGTCACAACAAACGACTACAGTTTAATTACTTGGCATCTCAAAACCTTCCCACATTTCAATTACATGCCGTTACGCTATAGCTGTTAATTTTTATATTTCTCCGTAGTTTTCTTCCTATTCTCAAACTAAAATGAACATTACCATGTCAGCAGTTTTACTAAGAATCTCAGGTAAACATTCTTCTGTCTAGCATAATTAGTTAAAACACCAAAAAGCATTCACTTTTGACTTAAAGTTGACATGATTTTGAAAGGAAATTCTCGTGATATGATAGGACGTAAATGTATCTGTGGTTCTGATTCGATGTAAAAGTATAGCTCCATCCACGATAGAAAAGGAATGAGCAGTAGATATAGAAACTGTCCCTTGGAGTCCGCACAATCCTTTGTGCCATATGTATTTACATTGAATATAGAAGCTGCATAAAATTTTACCCGCTTGACGCAATATTTGATTTTTATGTGATTTTTATTTACTCCTAGTAAACCACGTGTAGAGGGCGAGCGGTCTGACCTCGCATTCAGGAGGACGCAGCTTCAAATCTCCTTCCGGCCATCCAGATTTGGGTTTTCCATGGTTTCTCCAAATCACTACAGATGAATGCCCGAATTCCTTCCCGTTCTTTTTCCCCATTCCTTTTCCGCCTCTAGTGATCTCGACGTCGTCGAGGCGTAAAACCATTTAAAGAAATCCTCTTAGAAATAACGTAATATACGAGTACGTCCCAGATTGCCATTGGAATGAAGTGTTATAATTCTTCTCTAGCCAAAGACAGTAATACGTTCTGTCATAGTAATGGTACCAAAAAACTAGAAACAGGAATCCTAACGAAGCCTTTGCTGTGTCCTTTCAGCATGCCATCAACTGTCTCTCTTCTCTTTACCGAAATTTTAACTTTCTGTCTGTCATCACTAACTGAAGAACCCTGGCTAAATTTTCATGATTGACTGTCTCCTTTGCCTTTCCTCTGTAGGGTTCATCGACAGTGCTGGTTATACCATTTGAAATACAGGTAACCACTGTTTTAGTGGGCTGTGGGCAGGGACAACTTCCACTAATGTAACCAGCACATTCACGTGAATTTCCTTTGGTGACATCCATTTCTTACGCAAGCATTTAAGAATAATTCTTCCTAGGAAGATGGCGACAACGAATGAGATCGCCGAAATATTGTGTAATTATAACGCTTGTTTAACTCGGCTAGTCACCCGAGAACATTTCATATATTAGATAACAATTGTCTTCACTAGGAAAAACTTGACATTCTTTGCTGAGTATGGCAAAAATTAAGGTGGGTTGTGACGCATTTTCTGCTGATTGACATCTTTAAAAGAGTCTATTTTCAATCACATAACTGTCCTGTGCATGAAGGGTATCGCAATAGTGTGCAACACCCCGTCCACACGGGCTGTCATTGTGCCTTCTACAACCAACTCAGTCCTGCTGTTGAAATTCATTACCCCCAAACCATGACACCAGTGGCTCGACCTATATGACGTTATGAAATCACAGCAGAGTACGCCATTTCTCCACAACGTCTGCGTAAATGTTGTCAATTATCACCTTGCCACATACAGAATCAACACAAATGTACGCCTTTCACGAGTCCATTTGCGTTTTGTATTACATCAGGTTAGACGATGCTGGCAATGAAATCATGTTATTAGGACACATTGCGCAGGGGTCAGAGATTGTTACCCAGCTTCAAGCAATTGGTTTACAATCGTCCGGGGGGTGATTCTCTCTGTAACCGTTTTTTTAATCTGGCCTGCAGTTACCCGTCTGCTAGCAGCCACCCACACAATTTGGCGGTCTTCAAACGCTATTGTCTTTCTGCATCGACCTGTGCCTTCTCTAGGAGTACTAAGAGCCTTTTTTCATTCACTGCGTAGCAAGTCTGTGAACTGACATAGCACTACGACCAATATTTCTAGAGATTTCACGATATGATGCTCCAATTTGAAACACGCCAATTCTCCGAGCTCTCTCACAGTTAGACATTTGGACATACTTGGTCAACAAGAACTTGTGGACAAAAAATTGTCATGTTACACCACACTGTTCACCACTTATACGCTAAAATATATAGCAATTTTTCATAGTAAATAAGCCCATAATTTTTATACTATTACATGTAAATCTTTCTATTTTTAATCATTTAATAATCTTCATGTGGGGATACTTGTCAAATTGCATTCATTTATCACAACTCCGTCTGGGAGTTACACTTTTAATATCCGCCAGTGTATTAGCGGTTCTAGAAGTCGGTGCAATTGATGAATAGGATTTCTGTTTGTTTAATAGAAAATTGACTGTGATATGTCTTGCAACTCTAAACTACTAAAATCAAATAATGAAGACGCCGGCGGCGGTGGCATCGGGTCAGCTTGCTGGCATCGCTTTACGAGGACTGTATGGCATGTGTGATAATAAAAAATATCCCTTACTCTGAAAGGTTTGGCGCACCATTCTATAAATCACTGCAAGGTGGATGTTTAAAAGTTTTTTTTTTTTTACCAGATGTTGCTAGGAGTTTGTCAGCTTGCAAAGAGACGGCAAGTGCACAACACAAGGCCCTTGATCCCTGTCACCCAACACGCTCTGATCTAAATCCCTGCAATTTTTTTCTGTCAGGTATATATTAAAATCTAGTTTGTTTTTTTTAAAAAAAAAATCGTTTGTCGTACAGCACAGAAGAACTGGAAAACTAGATAGAATAACTGCAGCCATCGAAACAAAATACTGGACATGCCGTAAATAGTGTGTATGATGAGTTTGAATAGTGAATAGATGTCGTACGGTTTTCTCGTGGTGGTCACGCAAAAAAAATTGAATTTATATTTATTTATACATTGATAATCCAAAACAGGATAACCACTTCCCACAGCGAGATTTCATGCCGTTGGTGACGTTGTGAGTACGACTTGTCAAAGGAAAGCATGGGGAGCCATTTTCCGAACGATTCATCTGTCGAATGGCAAAATCCACTGACATAAGGCTGGCCGTCCAGTGGACGCGTATTCGCGCGAAAAATGTTCGCGCGAATACGCTTGTATTCGCGCGAACAGTGTTGGCGCGAAGACACCCCGTCCACTGAAAGCAGATTCGCGCGATTCTGTCGCCAGTTCTCTGTTGTTGTTTGTGCCAGAAAGAACAGTAGCAATGCCTTTCTCTCAATTGTTGGAATTATACGCATTGGAATCAACAATTATAGCAAGAAGAAGAACACAGAAAGGGTAGAGGAATTGATGAGTAATATTTTTGCCAAAAGAAAGAAGTTTTCCATTTGGTTGAAATAGGGCCACTGTTTTGAGACTTCGCCTTTTCCGGATTTTTCTTCCAAATATTTTCTTAACTATAAATGTATCCCTCAACCCTTTCCATTTCTTCTTAATGTCAGCGACTATAACAAAAGAAATAAGAACAAAAACTCCTTAGTACATACTTGTTTAATTTTTTAATGGAGAAAGAATAAAAGTAAATACCGAAGTATACGTCCTAGATCAGCTAAATTTCTAGGCTCACATCTTCTCTTCAGTAAAAACCAGTGTAAAGTAAAGAGATGAAAAACATATAAAAATAGTAAATTTAAATACATTGAGAATGGATGAAAGTGTTTTAAATGAACTGAATGACTGTTGTATTAAAAGCAGTACAGTGCAAGGAATATTGGTTAAAGGAATGCAATTAAGACTATTATGCGACCTATGATGTTATGAGTAAGATTTTGGATGTTTGAAAGCGTTTTATTTTGTAAATATGCTGCTGAATGCTTCTTTATATTTTATATTTTCACTTAAAACGTTTACTGACGATTTCCAGTAATTTTTGGTTTTGTCTGATTTGTATTGTTTCCGTAATTGTTGCCAGGAAGTTTCTATTTAATCATCTAATACCCATCACACCAAATCAGTAGAGATATTGATGACAGTAAGCAAAAAACAAAGCCAATAATTTGTGAAAATAATAGATATTGAACATTGAATTTTGTTTATATAAATGAATAAATAAGTAATATAATTAATTACCTGGTGAATTCATTTCTGTTCCAATTTCTTCTCACGTCTTCATTTGGACATTTCTTTGGTAGTATAAGATAATTTTTGATCTTACTAATGGTCTCTTTCTAGAACAAGAGCAACCAGTTTGTCTATATCTGTCGCGCGAACTCTGTGTTCGCGCGAACAAATCCAAAAGTTTTTGGATCTCGTCGCCCTCGCGTAAGTTCGCGCGATTCAGGCGCTCGCAGTGGACGGAGTCACATTAAATTACCTTTGTTTGGATTGGAGCGATCTCTTCGCGCGTATTCGCGTGTATTCGCGCGAAGATTTTTCGCGCGAATTCGCGTCCACTGGACGTCCAGCCTAAGTGACTTTGACACAGCGAAGATTGTTATGGCCCGGCGTCAGGGAACGAGCTGGTCGCCTTTCGAATGCTAAATTAGTGGGCATTTATGAAAAATGATTGAAGGGCAGTGAAACCACGAGTAGGCGACAAGGTGACGGACGTCCGTGCTTCATCACAGAACGTAGAGGCCGGAGGTATGCCCGCTCTGTAAATCAGAACAGTGATCGATCGTGGGCAGATCTGTAGACAGAGAAGAATTTTGGTGCAGAGTGATCGGGTGGCTAAAAGCAAACTGAGATTGTAAGATAGACAAGACGTGACAACATTACTTCGATGGTACTTGGTATTACAAAGAACTGATTGGTGCAGGATCTCTCTTTATATATTTTAATTTAATTTTATCCATTGTATTTTTTTTTTTTTTTTTGCCTGCATCATTGTCCGAGAGGGACGAATAATGGAAATTTTTATTTCAACTTCATTTTGTTGTACATGAAGCTCATTGCATTATCAAAGCAGATTATTTTCATTTGTTTTGTAATTTTTTATAAGGATGAAAAATAAGCTTTATTTCTTGCTTTATGGATACTGGTAACACAAGTATTAAAATGAAAACAAATAGTTGGTTCAGGCGCATGATTGGGAAATTGAAGGTTCCAGGTTCGAATTCCAGCCTTGGCTGGATTTTTTTCAGAGCACATAGTTGAACATGTAACTCGTTCCCATGTTCCCAACGACATCGTCAATTACGATTGCAGGGGACACGAGATCGAGTTTGGACCGTGCACCAATGGAAATGTATCGTCTGGTCGGATGAATCCCGTTTCTTGTTACACCAGGCCGTTGGTCGTATCCGGATTCCGAACACGTCGTCTTCGAAGCGATTGGCTGCTCGAAACATGCGCCACGGATGCAGGCCGGTGGGGGCAGTCTTACGCTATAGCTATGTTGACACTTGTGCCTCTTCGTTTCCAACTTTCCTCTTGCAACATGTTCATCTTAAGGCATGCCCTAGAGGCACGCCTCAGGAGGCATGAACTTGAGTGTCCACATTCACACCTCCTGAGGCATGCCCCTCAGTGTCCACTTTAAGTTCAGGTGTCGCCACAAGAACATGGGTGATACAATTTGTCTAGAGGGCGTTACAGCTACTATTATTATAAAAGCGAAATCCCGAAAGAAAAAAACGCGGAGGATTCATCAGTGCTGATGATATAACAAGTACATTATCAGCTAAAGAAGTAACTGGGAAAATGGAGCACAGCACATTTTTAATAAATTTACTTTATGTAAGAATGAAATCTGCACATTACTTTCCCGTATATTTCTGTTATATTAGAATGAACTGTTCTTTATCCGAGAAAATCGTGCATAACAAGACGTCGACTACCGTAGCAAGCATTCCCTTCCAATTAATTATTTGATTTTGATATTCTTACATTCATTTCAGACTGTTACTGTACAAATGACTTCTGTTTATTCTAAATGTTTGTTGATACTTTCACATACACACGTAAATGCATTTGACTGCTTATTACAAAACAAAATTGTTTATTGTTACTGAATAACATGATATTTAGTTCTCTTTAAAGCTGTCTGTTGATGTACTAAGTTCATGATGGAGCTTGAACGTTCCCCTCCCCGTCCCCAAGTTAAACAAGATTAAATATTGCCTATATGAATGCACAGTATACTGCACACTGAATATTAAGCGCTCTGCGCCAAAGGTTTGTACAAGAATCTCGTCAAAAAAGTAATCCTAAACTGTCAAAATTCTTCACAACAATATATCAATGGTAAATATTAATTAAATTGAACCTGAATTACTTTTAAATAATGCGGAGAATTAATAAATGTTGATAATAAGTGCTGTGAATTAAATGAATAAACAAAAACCCTACCAGATAACAAGGTATTAGCTCCGCGATAATGCGTAAACTTACAGGAATATTGTAAAATGTCTCTAAAATTGATTAATTGAATAAAAATAATGATTGAAGGTCACAAGATTGAATCGTAAGGTATTAGTTCTGCATTCGACATTACCGTGACTGAAGGCCCGTTTCCAGTAACCTCTTCTGTTTCTTTCATTTCCCTTGGCGTAATTATATCGGATATTAATGCAATACTGTTATAGATGAACCATGATAAACTGTAGCTCCCCTCACCTCCAACACCGCTTTTGCAAATGATTTTTTTGCTGCTCTTTAAAAAAGTGTGGTCTCGGGCTCTTGATTTCTTCTTCACTGCAGTTTCATCCATCGGATATTATCCTCCAAGGACCTTTAGGGCATTGTTCCTCTTGATTTTGTTGTATGTATAGCCATTATTTTTGGCGTTCCCTAACAATGGGTACGATCCATAATCTTCCATAAAAGAAAGCGTTTCCTCGTTGGAGAGCGACATGTTGCAAGAAGAGACACCACTTCAGCTGGGAACGCTCGCAACACTCCATGCCTTCTGGTTTGTTGAACGATCTGAGGATCTCGGGCATGCCCCTGGCGCATGCCTTCCAGGACCGCATTTAGGCTCCGTGGGCCCCTAGGCTGCCTCCCTTTGTGGTGCGGGCCCCTAGGCTACAGCCTATGTAGCCTATGCTTAAATGCGGCCCTGATGCCTTCCGAGCCTCTCCCCCGAGCAACATGACGTATGCCTCTGACGACCAAATTTTGAACAAGTGTGGACATAGCTTATGGGGGACATTCACCTGGTCTTTCATGGGACCTGTAGTAGTGATCGAAAGCACGTTGACATATATAGATTACGTGACAATTGCTGTGGACCATTTGCATCCCTTCATGCTTAATGTCTTCCCCGATTGCGAAGGCATCTTCCGGTAGGACAACTGTGCTTGTCACAAAGTCAGATTCGTGCTACAGTGGCTTGAGGAGCATGGTAGTGAACTCACGTTTATGGCTTAGCCAACAAATTCGTCTGATGTCATTCCGATAGAACACATCTAGGACGCTATCGAACGCAATCTCCGTGCTCACTAACCACTGACCCGTAATTCAAAAGATCTGTGTGACATATGCGTAGGCATCTGGTGCCAGATACCTTCGGAAACTTACTAAGGACTTGTCGAATCCATGCTTTATCGCGTTCCAAAGGTGAACTAACACGCTATTAAGCAGGTCGTCATAATGTTTTGGCTCATCAGTGTAACTATAGACTATTATTTCTGGAGTGATTAGTAAACCAAGTTTGTAGTTTTTTATATTTTATTTATAGATATTGCCTTTCGAAGTTTCATTAATCACACCGTACATTGGATGTGTGTATGTGGCGCTAGAACGATCCATGGGTCGGATTCCGCATAAAACTGTGGCTGCCCTTTGCCCGGTAGTATTATAGGGTTAGGGCAGGGTAGTCGTATCATAAGCGCATGCATATCTTTTTTAACTGCTTAACGTCTCCTATAACAACTAGGTCTTTAGAGACGGGAAAGGATGGGGGCAAGGAATGGGAAGGAATTCAGCCATGGCCTTGAGAAGGAAGCATCCTGGCATTCACCTGGAGTGATTTGGGGAAACCATGGAAAACCCAAATCTGGATGCCCGGACGGGGATTCGAACCGCCGTCCTCCCGAATGCAAGGCCAGAACGCTATCCGTTACACCACCACGCTCGGTGTTATGAACCACAGAGACAGGTCAAATCTGCTAATACTAGTAAACTATTAGAGTATTTCGGTTTTGTGCACGAAATACCTATAGAGTATTTATTCAGTTACGTCTTGATCATCGACGCGACAAATAAGTTCTATTTGCAACATTATAGCCATAGTTCTCTTTGTTAAAACTGTCCCTTTTTATATATTACGATCTCTCCTTCAAGACAATGGCTTTAAAACAGTGAAACAAATCAAACTTTTAAATTTAGGGATACATTCTACATGCAGTTATTATTTATTTAAGCGAATCCACAAAAAGAGATACAGAAAGCCCGGGGGGGGGGGGGGGGCATCTTAAATACAATATTTTGAAAGGGGCAATATCGTTCAAAGAATAACAAAATATAATGATCGTAATTATAATTTAAATTATTTTTAGCACTTGTGTAGTCACTTGGAGGCAACATCAACAAACTCCTATTCTGTTCTTTTTAACTGACTATTCTAAAAGTAACTAACTTAATTCCTAGTAAAGGAAAACCCTTTTCGTCCAGTTCGCATAGAACTGGGTAACTAACTTTAAATCAAATACAAATCATATACTTCATAATTTGTCTGGAGCAATTGTGGTCCTAAAATCTCCCATGTATCTACAACACTTTCGGCATAGCACTCAATTTCAGAACATCGTAATTAAACCGAAATACCTTCCCAAAATTTGCTTGAACGCCCTTGTGCAATGCTGATTATATTATGCCGTCCCCTGTCTAACTACAGTCAGTGGTGGATCTAGGAATTTGCCGCCCCTTCGAACATTATTTTACCGCTTCCCTTGTTGCCATCCCGAGTGTCGCCGCCTGAAGCAGCAGTTGAACTAACAAAAAAAAAAGTCGCAGGCACTGCAAATTTTTTTCGCTGCGGCAATGGAGGGTCAACTATCGCGGGGCGGCAACTGTCGATCACTCGATTGGCCGCCCCCCTCGACGTGCCTCCAGCGTGTGGTGCTGGCCTTGCACGCCCGCTTACGGCGGCCCTGATCCTAGTTCCCTTTGACATATCATTGAATCAATGCATTTCTATGAAGTTCTCTGAGTTGCATAGAATAATTTTGACTAGAGAAGATCATTCACTCGCATATTTGTAAGATAACATCCTGAAGAAAAACAAAACAATTTCGATAAATAAAAAGCAGTTGTTGCCTTAAACCAGTGTCGTATCGTTAATTTGTTTTGCACTGTTTCAGGAGCCAGAACCTCCCAAGCCGTGGCCAGGCGTTTGGAACGCAACGCACTACAGCAGCCAGTGTCTCCAGTATGTTTTCATTCACAATAAGCAAGAACCGCGAATCGTCGGGGAGGAAGACTGCCTCTACCTCAATGTCTTTACACCGAAGGTAGGCTGCATAGTGTCTTCCAGTAGGGAGTTTAATCATATCCCGCCCAATTCGCATTCGCTAAGCTAAACCTAGGTGAAAGTCTTCAAGAGGAATACATTACAATACACCGACACAGATTTATTCGGAATAAGATATCACAGAGCCAAGGGCGGAACCACCGTTGTGGGCACGATGGGCATGCCCACAACCTTAATAGACTTGTGACATGTGACATCACACTTTTACGGTCTATTGAGATCGATAGGCTGATGATAATAACCGATGTGCCTTAATAAAATTTTAAAAAACACAATGAATCATGAATCGTGCGTGATTCGGCAAAGAGCCATAGACGATATGCTGACACTTTATGTCACATTTTTGACAACATATTTATCTGTTTCTTTTTTGGCACATGAATACTTGTATTAGGAAAAAGAGATGACTATGGGCAGGGTAAGCACACTCGCGCAGACATATCTCCTAATTGAAAAGTAAGCGTGTATTGTGTTGTATGCTGTATGCATGCACATGAACATTGTTAGCCGTGCCGCCAAAACTTCCGAGCCGCCGCTTGGTCGCGTGGCGCTACGCTACTGGCGCTGACTTTAGTAGTTTGTTTGTAGTGTCAAACATAGGCAACCTAACATAACCCAAAAAGTTTAGTTTATAAAGTTTTTTATTAATGTCAGTCGGGGTAAATTACTCTGATTTTTCGATATAATATATATTGTTGTATCATGGTAAGTTACTTTAATGAAATTATTTCTATTCTATCGCTCTAATGCAAAGCCTTACTCTATGTATCACCATTTCTAATTTTGTTTTATAATAAAACGAAGTAACAAATGATGCAATAAAACATTTATTGCATTGTTTATTGATTTGTTATTTGTTTGAGTGGTATGGCTGGCTGTGGGTACCAAAAAGTTTGTTTTCTTGGTTGGGGAGGTTTTTATAGCGTTTAATAATAGATAACTATTAACTAAGTACCTATCTATTAAATTAAATCCTACAGTTACTCTCCCATGTTTCGCAGCTATGCATCTAATATAATAATAGCCCACTAATTCAATTATTAGGTACATATTTATAGGGCATTTCATGCTATCTCGACTAAACATTTCCATTTTCATTTCATTTTTAATTAAATCAAATTTTATTGTCTTTTTCTATTCTGTGATATATGTAATACTAATACCTCATACCTAAACATAATTGCTTATGTTAATTATACACAAAGAAAGATCGAAACTGACAGTAAGGGGTTATCCATAAACCACGTAGCTCGGTCGGGGGAGGGGGGGAGGGTGTTGGGCAGGTGGCTACTCTGCACTACGTGGGGAGGAAGGGTCCAAGCCGGGCTACGTAGCTTCCATCCATTTTAGTAGTCACAACTGAAATAAGGTACAGCAACGTGTTTCGCCATTTTTCAATCCGAGGACCAGCAAATTGGCAAAAATAATTCTCCCGACTACTATGGGAGTAATTTTTTTAATAGGCTATGTGTATATTATTAACAACTAGGATATATTTTATCGTAACATTATAACATAATAAATCTAAAAGTATATTTTGAAACCGTATGGATTCACAGCTATGAAGCGAATCATTAAAAGATAATTACATATTAAGCAGACTCTTAATATTAAATAACGAAATGAATATTAGTGTTACTGCAGGCTGGTACCACCCACCTACATGCACAAAATAAAAGAAAGTAGACCTGACAACTTTCATTACAGCTTCACCACTTTTATGTTACCAATCCTATCACGTACCGCGATACCTCGCGCCAACTAGAATCCTCTCAGAAACAGTTAATTGTTAGACGAATGGCTTTTGTTAGGGTTATGGAGAATGAACTGAAATTTTGTTTATTAAAACACTTCACATTTCGTGACATGACTCGCGGCCAAGCACCAGAATGATGGAAATGAATAAGCTATTCAACAATTCTGAAGTCCTCTTATCCCGGAAATTCCAGATTTTTTCCTGATCATTGAAGTGTTATTACCTTTCCAAAAGTTGGACTTATAGTTTTTATTCGCTTGTAGAATAATACATTACAAATACGGTGTATAAATTTATTAAACTTTGCCTGCGGACCACCTGAACCTACCACTAGTGGATGAGAAACACTGGGGTACAGAATACACAACAACATGTCGATATTATTTCCGTAATTTAATCATTTGTGTATTTTAGATACGCTATGTACTAACAGTGTGGAGCGTGTAACTTTTCTGCTCAGTTGGTAGGGGGCGTGTTTAAACTAGATAACATTCTCTAATTTTACGCTAGCGTCATCAATTGTAAATTCAATGTACAAATATTAACACTAGCATTTGTCTGTTGTGATTATTGCCGTCTCAGCGCTGTGAGATCAAAAGTATATCGCCGAGCGCTCGCAAACAATGCAGCTGCACCACATCAGAAACTGAAATAATGGGTGCCAAAATCGCCTAAGCAGTCTTGCAACAAATCATAAATTGTATTATCCAATATCGAATAACTTCATAACTAATCGAGTAGTTATCACCTAATAATGTCCTTAAAAAATGTCTGGAGGAGGCTCAATTCTGTTATTTCTTCCCCGAATGTTTTGAACATTTCATTTTTTAAAGAAAAAAGTATTCAATGTTAGAGTTTCATTTCTTTGTAAAAACCTTCCTTGGCGCACGGATCAAATGTTTAAATACTCCAGATATTCCAGAATTTGTAGTAATGGTTAGTGTCGCCATTTTCTTCTGAATTTCTAAAGGAATAAGTAAATAAAGCAAATATCTACTGTGTTCATTGAATACCCGATAATGATAAATAAAGTCTGGAATGAGAAAACTGCACAAAACATTTGGTAGAATTAGTACAAAAGAGCTACTTGACACCAGACGGGAGGGGGGGGGGGGGGTAGAAGCAAAAGCCACGTTAGGCCACGTGGGAGGATAGGGAGGGGGGAGCAGAGTCCATAATGGAGATACGTGGTTTATGGACTATCCCTAACAGAACAGAAAATAGATTCAGTTCAGGTAGGTAATATGCCTACCTTTTACATAAGTCACAGCCCTACAGCTACTCTAAATTTTACCTAACCTAAAATAAATTTTAAAAAAAACTGTCTTACCTCCCACCAATTCTTAAGATTTTTGAAAAACTGGCTTGTGCATTGCATGTTGTTTTGAATTTTACCTGCATTGTTTGTTTCACAGGGCGATGAGGTTGAGCGTATTATTGTGGAGAATAAGGGTGATGGTGGTGGTACAAGTGGCTCTAAGCGGAGTTATAATACTGCTTCAACGCGAAAGATTGACACATATTTCTTAAAAAAACCTAGAGTTGAGGTTGAGCCGGGGGCACTGAGTACAGGTAGTGAAATTGATAATCCTCCAGCTGAAATGAATGATGATTTAGATATTGCTTCTTCTTCAGACCAGTCCACGTCTACAGCTTTAACAGCGTCATCATCATCAACCATATCTAGTGACTTGTCGTTGAACTCTGAATTTGCTTCAGATATTGGAAACTGTATTTAAAAAAAAAAAAAAAACATGCATGAATTACCTGATGCAACTAAAGCTGCACTACTAGAAAAACATTGGGTGCCTTCACCTAACTATGATTTTCCACACCAAGTTTTGCAAAAACACGGAAAAACTTACAGAAAATATGTCAAAAAATTACATCTTGAAAAATTCCATTGGTTTATGCTGTCACATAAAGATCAGGGACTGTATTGCAAATATTGTGCCTTATTTATCACTCAATCTGCCACTGATTTCGTTAGATCAAACCCTGGACGTCTTGTGTCAAAACCATTGAAAGCCTTTAACAACTTACTAGGTGAAGGCGGGTTATTACTAAGCCCCGGATTCTTAGGTTCGAACCTATTTTGTTCCCTCCCCAATATTCTAGGAATCTTAATTTTCTTTTCATTATTTTGTATAAACAAATAATATTTGTAAATTTAATAGGACCCAAAATAACCTAATTTCTATGTTATGACCTAAAGCGACATAGTCGAGTACATCAGGACCCCTGCCTCACGAAACAGTAGTAACACACTTGCCGGACCTGGCTCTCAGCCCCAATATATTACGGAGAAAACGATGAGGGTATTATGGAAGTCATTGATGCACTAGATGAAAGTGAAACTGTTGCTATAGTAAATGCAAAGAATGCGTACCAGCTGGACAGGAGTTGACCTTGTAACGAGCAAAATTACCAACTCGTTACAATTTTGTTTAAATAAAAGCAAAATCGTGGCTCCCGGACTTGCAGATTCCAGCCCGACTATTCAGCGTCCCGTGAATAATTTTTACATGGTCAAGGGAAGAAGCTTCACACAATAGACACGACGTCCCTTTTCAGTTGGCTCGCCTGCGCCAAGAAGTTAACAGCGGGAGGTAGGTTGTTGCTATGAGCAGGGCAGTGACTTTGGAATTTTTGGAGGGCGAGTGAAGCCAACTTTGGCGCGTATAAGAAACTATTGCAGGAAATAAGCCAGGCGGGAGTTTAAAATGCACAAATAAGGGTCGAGCTCCAAAATACCGAAGCGTATGGTATTTTTTCTTTCTCGGTTTGCTGGTTTCGGCGGATCGTGAAGGGACGAATACGAGGCATTATTACAATATTTTTAACACAATGACAGTATGTATTGCGTGTTTTAAATTTTATTTCCCTCTAAATTGCGTAAATTCCTAAACCATAATTTTAAATACCTATAAAAGCCTAAAACATGAATTAAATAAACCTAAATTTAGTGTTTCAGATCCTAAAAATCCGGGGCTTAGTTATTACTGCAAACATCAACGTAATCATTACCATAAAATGGCCGTTGAAAGTGGTAAGAACTTTTTGGCGTATCATTATAAACCTGAGGTTGATATTGCTAACCAAATTTCTACTCAAAGAAAAACTCAAGTGGCAGAAAACAGATATGGTTTACAACCAATTATAAAAACAATAATATGGCGTGGTCGTCAAAATAAACCATTACGTGGCCATCGAGACGATGGCCAGATTTTTAGCACGAACACCGTTCATAGTCCTCTTCAGAAAGAAATTTTCGAGCTCTGTTGAAATTTAGAATAGATGCAGGCGACTCAGTTCTCAAACGCCATTTATCATTAACAAGTTCTACAGCGACTTACATACGCAAAACTGTACAGAACGAACTTACAGACATTTGTAAAGAAGAGATTCAGGAACTATTTTACAAAACGTGAAAAAAATTTTTCGCTATTCTTTTTGACGAGACTACAGATATTTCTCATACCGAACAGGTGAGTCTATCATTCAGATATTTTAATGATGGTTTTATTAAGGAAGATTTTTTATGCTTCTGCGACGCTTATGAAATGCTTCAATGTGAAGAAAGAGAGAGCTCAGACGGCACAAAGGAATAACGGTTAACAGGCACCGCATTACTGAAAATCGTGGAAAATCTTTGCTATAAATTTGATATCGATTTATCTTTTTGTGTAGGGATAGGAACTGACAGCTGTTCAGTAGTGGCATCCGACGCAAAAGGTGCTGTTCTGGAACTCTCTAAAAAAGCAATTCACGCAAAACGTTGTCCTTGTAGCAATCGTGCATCGTGTAGAAACACAACTGGGACAATGAAAAAAATCGTTGCGTTTGCTAACGCTTCTGCAAAACGCCATAGAGTATTCTCAGAAGAACTTGATGGTATGGCAATTCAAAATATATGCGAGACACGATGGGCTGAAAGACACGACGGCCATTTACAATTCCAGGGTGATAATATGGTTAAAATTTGTAACGCTCTGGAGAGAATATCGACATGGCAAGATAACACTTCAAGTGACGCTCACTGTTTCTTACAAACACTACGCAGCTCTGATTTTATTATATCATCGATATGCCTAACCGATATTCTAGGTAAGAAAACAAAACATTACAAAACAATTTATATGTAAGATTTTTTTTTCTTTAAGGAAGGTTATAAAATGATTTTTTATATATATTTTAGGAACTACAGTTTCTTTGAGCCGATTCCTGCAAACTGCTTCGGTCGACATCAAAAGAGCCACCGATGCAGTGATGGATGTCATGGAAGTATTACGATCGAAACGCCAAAACGCCGAGTCTGTATTCAAGCAATTATTTTCAGAGACGACAGAGCAAGCAAAACAGTTGGATGTTACATTAAAATCCCCACGTACAGTTCAAAGGCAATTAGGAGGCGAAATCGGTGGAAGAGTACTTTCGGAAATCAATCTACATACCTTTATTAGATTCCATTATTAATGATTTGGAGGAAAGATTGTCTCCGGAGGTACTCGACCTATTTCATTTGGGAGTTTTTCTACCTAACCCAAATTTTAGTGTCAGGGACTGCGATATCGATATCGAGACTGTGAAAGTGAAAAAAGTGGTCCAGATCTATCGCCTATTCATTAACGATAGTGAATCAACTGTTATAAATGAATACCGACTCTGGATGACCAAATGGAAAAGGGAATGTAAGAACAATTCGGTCATACCAGACTCGGTAGCTCATCTCATTGAAGCATGCGACCAAGATTTGTACAATAACATAAACATTTTCTTACAAATACTGCCAACTCTCCCGGTCAGCGTAGCTACCGCAGAGAGATCGTTTTCTACTCTTCGCAGAATAAAATCTTGGTTGCGTTCCTCAATGGCACAGGAAAGATTATCCGGGCTAGCTCTCTTAAATATACACAACGATGTGAACCTGGATATCGATAAAATTATCAACGTTTTCGCGAAAAAGAAACGTAACCTTGAATTTGTAATTTAAGTAAGCACCTAAATAAAGTTATTTAATGTAAAATGTTTCCTAGCATTTAATTTAATTTGTAATCCTTTGAAAATGTTAAGAAAAAATATCAAAATCGGTTCAGTAGTTGTAATGGTATTGGTAGCCTAATTAAGTCTCGTCTGGTGCATCTCACTTGCTGGTCACACTTACTACTCCTGAGACAACGTCAAGATACCTATTTACCCAGTCTAGTGTCCGTATATTGGCTTACTGGCTGCTAGGGAAAAAAAAAAAAATCACAATTTATTGATTGAAATTGGTTTGGTATTTAATCGAAACTGCTTAACTATTTTAATTGGACGAAATCTTGTCTGACTTCCTCCAATGATTAGTTCCATTCCTAAGGCCAAAGTCCTGATGCGCGGACAAAAGGAAATAATCAAATTCAAAACTGGTTCATGAGTTATGCATAATGCATGATTGTTCATGAACGAGTTCGTACTCCGACTCGCACTTCGCCGATTTTCGGGTAGCTGTGGCCACAACCTTTTTTGAGTGCTGGATCCGCGCCTGCACAGAGCTGCAACGTTTTAATACATTGGTGTGCAAAACTAAGCATGAAAGTAATATTCGAATGCTGCCAAGTAATAGTTCGATGAAACTTGAACTACATTGTAAGGTACCCTTTAGCACAGCAAAAGTATTCCCACTAGCTATCCCCAGCAGTAATACATTCTACAGATCTATTTTGAAGTCGCTTATACAGAAAACAGTAATTCTAAACTTGAATGGATTTTCCTGCATTCAGTTCCACAGTGAACACTCATCATAAGAATCATTTTGAAGTGTATTCACTACTTATATCTTAAAAAAAAAAAAATATAGTTTAAGATATAATTTGGTTTGTGTACGTTTTGAAGCATACGATTAGGAAAGCTAGATTTTAAGATTTGAAATAACTCTTGAGTTGCGTAAAGTCACAGCTGATATTTTATCATCAGCAGTAGTCAGCACTGTCTAGAATATTTTGAAATAAAAATTAACAAATTTGGCAAAGTGTAATTAGTGCTTTTAATTAAGAGAAAAAATGAGCTTTTAAATAAAAGGAATAGGATTGAGAAATTTGTATCAGTAGATAGCTTAAATTGAGAGGATTACGAATATACAGTGGTTTCCGTAAAAAGTTTAAGCATTAGTGAGATCATTAAGATTTTGAAGATAGATTGTAGTTAATTGTTGTTGGAATGCGATGAATTGCGCCAAGCTGGTGACGTAAGAGACTTCAAGGTTAATCTTATAAAAACCCTTTTGAATGTTAAATTAAACCAAAATGATAGAATATGATAGCAGGAAGCTCTTGTAGTAATTACAAATTAAACCACTTAGTATATTGGGAGTAGTGTTGTAATGGAGGTCATCTTTGAGGAAGCGGATGTTCAGTGCTTGACATCCGCGGATGCGGATGTTTTGCGGTCGCGGATGTGGAAAAATAAATTTATATTTTTTTAGTTTTAATATTTTATCAAAGATAAATTTAAAATCAATCTTTTTTTCATTAATAACTACCATTTCCATGTAATACTGTCATGTTGATTTATTTTTACCTCATCTTTCAACAACAATAATGTGGGATGATTTCACAAGTAAATTAAATTAGTTACATAACTACGCACGCGTCTAAAAACCAGTGTTGGTCATATAAACTTTGCAGAGTTCGTGACTAGACTAATTCAAGTGTCAAGCACAAGACCACGCCACCGCGCGTATCCGCGCTCGCTTTTTCTTTTTTTGTCTTATAACTGTACGCCTCGTCGACGTCGAGGCGTGTAAAGATCGGGCCTAGGAACGGGAAGAAATTCGGCCATGGTCTTTTAAAGGTAGCATTCGCCTGGAGTGATTCGAACCACGGAGCATCTTAGCATTAACAAATCAAAGCTTTGTCAGAGGTGACTGTCAATTTTAAGACCCATGAAAATTACAGCTGAGACAGGGATTTGAACAAGGAACTTTCAGTTCTCCAATCGTACGCCGTATCGATGTGAGTCAAGGGACAAATCTGGATGTAATGAGAAATAAATATTCAAACATAGTCAAATCAACTTACTTTTTTCTATATTATTCATTGATGTCATCCCAAAACACAAATGTACTATACTTTTATATGATTTAATAGATATGTTTCAGTACTTATAAATTCAGATGTTTGCGGCGTGTGATTCGGGTATGGAAGGATCCCGGTTCAAAATCCGGATCTCGGATACAATATTTACAGACCTTAAAATCGATCTTCACTTCTGACAAAGCTTTGATTTGTTAATGCGAACAAGCAAGAACTCTACTTACATTTTACTAACTTCTGATGAACCTAAAGTAAGGCTGAAAAAAGGACACTTTTCTAAAGCAATCAGTAACGCTAAAACAACATTTAGTCGTAAAGGTCCAGAAATTTCTGAATTCTTTGTATACGCTTCACCATATCGACCAGCTCGACACCGGCCCGCACCCTCAAAAATTAAACCAAACTAATGACCGCCGAAACACTTCAGTCGAGTGAGCGACAACAATAAGGAAAGTGTCGGTCGGTGACAGTGCGGGCTCCGTGCGGTTTATTGTGGCCCTTCCTTTACTTAACATGCAAGTTCAAACTTGAATATTCGTCGCTTAGGTAATAACACCGTTTAGTTCATTGTTACTTTTATTGCAAGATCGTCAGAAAACAACAATTTTTTTGTTAGCTAAGTGACGATGGGCAGATTCTCGAATAAAGAGAAAAGAATAATATATACTGCAATGTAAACAAAACATCCGCAATACTTCCGCATTAAAAATTGTGGATGCAGATGTGAAAGTGGATGTAGGAATTCACGCGAAAGTTCCACACTTGCGGATGCGGATATCCGTTACACCCCTAATTGGGATATATTAATTTTAGAAGGAATTTGCTGACGTCATAGGAATGATAAGCTTATAAAAGCCCCTGCAGCCATCTTGAAATCGACCAGTCTTTCTCTAGAATTCAAACGGATAACTACGCGTCATTTCGCGGAGCGAACTGCTCCGTGCGATAGTGGTTGCAGCCAGAGATGTGATACTTGTATTTCAAATACAAATACAAAATACCTATTTTCATTTTGTATTTTAAATACCCGATATAAAAAGTATTTTGTATTTTATTTGAAAAAATTTTTGAAACATATTTTGTATTTGAAAAATGCAAAATACTTTTCTTAGTTTTTTATAAATTTTTATTTCATATTGATCTTTATAAATGCTGATCTATCAGTAAATTCAAACTAGTGACAACAATGCCAGAAAATTCAAATGAGAATTCGGTCTGTTGTGCAAGTAACAATTACATTGACAATAATGAAACGTTTACAGCCTGTCCCCACCGACTTGCCTGTTGTGATGTTTGGTTTGTCGTTTGTATGCCAGTTTTGTTAATTTAGGAACAAGTATTATATGTGGTGTAAACTAACGTAGTCCATAAGTTGGTTGGATCCTCCCGTAGGAGGCATACTAAGCAATTCTGTCAAACGTAGGATTTGTGTTGCCAGGTCCAGTTTGTTAAAAATCCGGAGGGACGGGAAAAAAAAAGAAAGAAAGAAAAAGTCGTGAATCATAATTACAGATTGGGACAGCAATAAAAAATAGCTTTTTATATATGTCACGTTTATTTAAATAATTTTGTCACGACAGAGGTAATTTCTATAGGTATCTTTCTGTCATGTTATAAGAACTTATCAGTCTTATTACTCGACATTATAATAAGTCCGGCTTGTTGAGTAGGATAAGTAACAAAATTGTTATGGAGAAAGTTGTACTTTGTAGTTGAATTTTAAGTAATTTTATGCTGTTAATATGTAAATAGTATTTATTTTTTATTAAACTGTTTTGTATTTGATTATACTGCTTTTTCATAACTTTGTTTTTTATAAAGTAGTTATAAGATTCGCCACAGGACAAACTAAAGTTGGTTTTAATTTGTAACTCGCTTTAATATGGTCGAGTGAAAATCGCTTTCAAACCAAATTATAATAGCCCGGGAAATTTTACTTTCAGCTGTGGAGTTTTAAATTGATATTGATGCCACAAAAGCATTTTTTTTTTTCCAGATTGATTTTGAAATATATTGTGCCATTTCTGTAACGATGTTGTCTTTTTCTGCACTGTTTCCTTCACTACGTTTTTAATATTACAAACATCCTCACAAAGTCCATCCACTTCTCAAAACTGGTTAATTTTTAGTTTTTCTCTAATATCAACGATTGACCCGTAAGTAAGAGTGTCATCTTGCTAACAAAATGGCTGAATAAGTCGAATTTGCTTTCTTTTCCTTTTTGATTCTAGCTTTACGCCTCGACGACGTCGAGTTCGTAAGAGGCAAGAAAGAACTGAGGGCAAGGAATGGGAAGGAATTTTGACGTGGCCTTTTGCACGGACCATCCCGGCATCGGCTTGTAGTGATTTGAGAAACAATATTGCTAAATTGAATTAGTGCTTGGTTTCTACATCTCATAATTCAAAGCTTCTCCGCGATACGCACAACAATCTTTTTTATTTTTGAAACTGTTTCATCCGAATTTTTTTTAATAAATCTTATATCTTTAAACGAGCAATTCTAGTATATATATGTATATATATATATATATATATATATATATATTAGGGAGGTTTTTGAACGAACAGTTCTATTAAAATCCATGAAATAAATAACATACAGAATAAGTGAACACTAAAAGTATTTTAATAAAAGTATTTTGAAAATACCTATTTTGCATTTTGTATTTAAATACCTACATCTTAAACTATTTTGCATTTTGTATTTGAAATACAAAAAACAAGAAGGTATATGTATTTTGTAATTAAATACTTTTTAAAAACTATTTCGTACATCTCTGGTTGCGGCACACTGTAACATGCCGTAATTGTATTCTCACTAATGTTAGGGGGACTTAGTGAGTTTTTCTTCTCGTATGAATGTGCTTAGCCTGTCAATCTTCAATGGAACTGTTGTCCGATGTCTTATTCGAAATTCTGGTACTGACAATGTATGGGCGAACTTTATCAAGAATATAAGTATTTTGTGATCTTAAGACTGTGTCAAGTAAACTTATTTATTACACCCTTCGTGTTTGGGGGTTATGATACAAACCCGTGGCGACCGCTTTATTAAATATCAAGGTACCAGAAGGCTACACAGGTCATGAACTTGATGTTCACAGTTTAGGCAAAGTGTTTCATTCCCCAGTATACAGATCGAGCCTAACAATAGACAGCATGGCACGGTAGGCAACTGAAAGAAATAAGTGATGAGGCAAAAAGAAATAACGTTTTTATACAGAGACAATGGACATCACAAAAAGGACGTACATGGTTCTTAAAAGTGTGTGAGATCACCACAGACAGCAGTGCATGCTCTGCAATGTTCTTCCATGTTGGATATTTGTTTGGTGAGGAGTTATTCCACCAGCGTGATTGACAACTTCTAGATCATCGTTGGTACATGTGGACGTCCTGTAATAACTCTCCTCTATTCATCGAGTATCCTCTCGTTCCAGTTGCATCCTCCACCTGCATTACTCAATACGATCGAGCATTGTCATCCATAAAAATGAAGTCAGATCTGAATACACCACTGAAAAGACGCAAATGGAGTAGGACACAATAAGGTTAACCAGTGAGTGTATCGTGTTCAAGGTTTTTAAGGTTGCTACGCCTATTCAACATTATGCCTCCCCAAATCTGAACAGTTGACCACCAAAACGATCATGTTTGACGATGGTCCTGCACATTACTTGTTCTCACCTCTCGCCGGTTGAGGATACCTCTAGGACCCACCACTCAAACTGAATCTGCTCTCATTTGAGAAGAGCTAGCAACCTCACTTCTCGTTTTTCCAGTCCTGATACTCTCGGCACTTCTTCAGTGACATCCTGGACACTGGGATAGTCTCCCCAGAATTTAAGATGGCTCACCCCTTGACGATCCTAAAACCAGGCAAACCAGCAGATGATGCTTCAAGCTATCGACCTATTGCTCTACTCAGATGTTTGCTATAAGGTTCTAGAACGCCTCATCCTTAACCGCATACAAGGAATAATAAATATCATAACACCAACATATCAGGCAGGTTTCAGACTAAAACGGAGCTGTTGTGAGCAAGTATTAGCACTGACATCATACATTGAGGCTGGATTTCAGAAGAAGTTAAAAACATCAGTAGCCTTTGTCGATCTGACAGCGGCATATGATACAGTTTGGCTGAATGCACTGCTACTTAAACTTAAAAAACATATACCCTGCAGGAAACTAACAACACTCCTGAGGAATATGCTGACCAGCCGATATTTTAAGGTCACCGTCGGACATAAGACAAGTAAGTCATTCACAATAAAAAGTGGATTACCTCAAGGGTCAGTACTAGCTCCATTGCTCTTCAACTTGTACACCAGTGACATGCCAGAAACAATCGGCAATAAATTCTGCTACGCTGACGACTTAGCTATCGCCGTCCAAACTGCCACATTAGAGGAAGGTGAGAGCATTCTCTCTAACGACTTAGAAACCTTGAACACATATTATATAAAGTGGAGACTTTGTCCGAACCGAATGAAAACAGAAGTATGCGCATTCCACTTGAGCAATAGAATAGCACATCAGCAGCTCAAAGTGAACTTCTGCTACCAGAGGGTGAAACATAATTTCTACCCTAAGTATCTTGGCATCACCTTAGACCGCTCCTTAACATTCAAAAAACACCTCGAAAATACAAGTCAGAAACTGAAAACACGAAACATCATCATGAAGAAGCTAGCTGGTACTTCGTGGGGAGCTGATGCGGACACACTACGAACAACCGCTCTCACCATGGTTTACCCTGTTGCTGAGTACTGTGCTCCAGTGTGGCAACGTAGTACTCGTACTAGAAAAATCGACGTCCACCTGAATGAGTGTATGAGAGTAATAACTGGCACCCTAAAATCCACCCCAGTCCCCTGGTTGCACCTGATCAGCAAAATACAACCTCCAGAGATAAGACGCCAAGAAGCAGTGAGTGGATAAAACTACACCATCCTGATCATCCACAGAATTTCCCAATCCACGAGGTTCTAAATAACTTATCACCCACTAGTCTTAAATCCAGAAATCCGGGTATGGCAAGATGTATTTGACTTTGATGTCATGGAAAAATGGCGACAAAGCTGGAACTCCGCATCTGTAAAACATTCAGATATTAAAGATCCCACAACTGGACTTCCAGGATTCCATCTAACTAGAGACCAGTGGGTCAAATTAAATCGCCTAAGAACAGGCCATGCGAAATGCACGCCATGCTGTATAAGTGGGGTCTTCAGGATTCTCCTGCATGTGACTGCGGTGCTCCTTCCCAGAGTGTGGAGCATATTATCAGGGAATGCCCTCTACGGAAGTATGATGGACCATATGAAGATGTTTTTGGAGCTCCAAGTTCCTTCTTAGAATGGCTGGAAGAATTGGACATCAGCTTGTGAACGCAACCAACGTTCTTGTCATTGCATATATTTATTATTATATTACTTGCTTGCCATACGACAAATAATAAATAAATAAATCGTAAACAGTGTCGCCGATGTACGGGGGGTCAATTGAACGCAATGTAATGGTCATCATACAAAGAAACCAACACAGTGCAGCTACCGTGGCACCATGAAGCGTGAGATTGGAGGCCTTGCAGTCCTGTTGAACAAGGTTACAATTACACCTGCTGTTTGAAGTGGGTCCCTTCCACCCTGTTGCACAATCTACATCTACATCTACATCTATACTCTGCAAATCACAAATACTGTGGGTGGCAGAGGGTGCTAAGCACCAATCCTAATTCTGCGCATTCCAATCCCGAACAGATCGAGGAAAGAAGGAATACATAAATGAATCAGTACGGCATCTTATTTCTCTAATCTTTTCCCTCCTGTCATTGCGACCTAAATAGGTTGGCGGAAGAAGTATTTCGTTGCACTCGTAACTTCAAGATTTTCACATATTCTCCAGCAAATTCAAACGAAAACGACGTCGTCTGTCCGCCAAACAATCCCAGCCCAACCCACGAATCAGCTCTGTGACACTTACATACGGACTGTAACTAGCAGTCACGAATCGAGTGGCTCTTCTCTGTACTTTCTCTAATGTGTCAATCAATCCCTTGCGATACGGATCCCAAATTCCACAACAGTATTCCAAATGCGGACGCACTAGTGTTTTGTACGCTATTTCCTTTGTATGAGCATTACAACTTCTCAAAATACGTACCTATGAATCGTAGTTTGGAATTAGCTGTGCCTGCAACGGAAGTTATGTGCAAGTCCCATTTCATGTTGCTTTGTACTGTTACGCCTAGATACTTCAGGGAATCTACAGTGTCAACAACTGAATTGTTAACTTTGTACTCCAGAGCAAGCGGGGTCTTTTTATTACTTATGTGCATTGCCTTGCACTTTTTACAGTTAAGTGTAAGCTGCCATTCACGGCACCATTCCGAAATAACATCCAGATCGCGCTGAATTTCTAAGCAATCGTCGTAGCACCTCACTTCCCTATAAATAAGTGCATCATCAGCAAAAAATCGCATCCTGCAATTAACGTTGTCACCGAGATCGTTTATAAAAATTAAGAAAAGAAGTGGTCCTATTACACTTCCTTGAGGAACGCCCGAAGTAACATCTAGTTTAGAAGAGGCTTCCCCGTCTACAACGACATACTGTGACCGACCAGTTAGAAAATCGCGTATCCATTCGCAAATCTGATCAGATATACCGTACGCTCGGATCTTCGCTAAGAGTCGGTTGTGTGGTACAGAGTCAAAAGCTTTCTGAAAATCCAAGAAAATAGCATCAACTTGTGATCCCGCATCAATAACTTTCATTACATCATGCGAAAATAGAGCCAGTTGCGTTTCACATGATCGGTTCTTCCGAAATCCGTGTTGGTATGCTGTAAGTAGCTCGTTTTCATCTAGAAACTTCATAACGTTAGAGAATATGACATACTCCAGAATTCTACTGCAAACAGATGTTAGCGATATCTGACGATAATTCCTAGGATCTCTCCGATCTCCTTTCTTGAAAACGGGAATCACCTGCGCAATTTTCCAGTCAGAAGGTACTTTTCTTTCCTCTAAAGATTTACGAAATATATCTGACAGAAATGGTTCTATTTCTTCCGCGTATTCCGAAAATACTCTTACTGGTACACCATCGGGACCCGGCGCTTTCCCCCACTTCAGGAGCTTTAATTGCTTTATGATACCTACACTATCAATTTGTACAGAATCCATTTCAAATTCAACACGCCGTGGAAAAACGGGAATGTTTTCCATGTTTTCGTCAGTGAAGTAGTTTTTAAATACGGTAGCCTTGTCGCGGCTGTCATCAACTTCCCGACCGTCTTTTAGTAGAACTGGCATATTGTTGTCACAACCACCTATTTTTTTTACATACGACCAAAATTTCTTTGGATTTGCAATGAGGCTCTTGGAAAGTGAGTTGCATCGAAAGTCATTGAAGGCTTCGCGCATCGAATTCTTGACCTGTCCTCTTGTCTCAGCTAGATTTTCTAAATCACTCCTATACATCGTCCTTCTTGAGCGTGCATGAATCTTCCTTTGCTTTTTAAGTAACCTTTTGACTTCACGCGTATACCACGGGGGATCGTTCCCGTCCCTGATTGTCCTTTTCGGTATATGTAAGTCCATACCTTCCCTGACTATATTTATGAATCGAAGCCACATCTCATCAACGGAGCCTCTTCCTTCTACAAAGGTAATGTATTTATCCCTCAAAAACGTTCTTAAACTCTCCTTTGGGGCCTTTTCGAACCTGTAAACGATCCTTTTTTCTTTTTGCGCTCGACTGTTAATTTTACTGTAGCAATTACAGCTTTATGATCACTTATTCCCATGGTGGTAGAAATGTCCGTAAATAATTCAGGCCTATTTGTAACGAGAATATCTCAAATGTTTTCGTTTTCGCTGTCGCACCGCGTTGGTTCAGTGACGAGCTGCTCAAGATTAAGATCTGCTGCTGTAGTTGACCGTGGTCGACCACCTCCTCTCCTTCAGGCCGTAGTGCCTGTGGTTCGGAATGCTCCCCATGCATGTGAAACTTTTCTAGGAGCAATACCAAAATCCTGTGCTGCACTCGTCACACTTCGCCCTTCTTTTAGTTTCACGATGATTTTTTCCCCTGTGAAGTCATCTAAATGTTGTCTCCAGGCCATGTTGTAATGAATCACACCAGCACTATGCACTGTAGTGTGAGCATTGCGTCTGAGCATTTTCCGCTAGATTAAAAAAATCGGGTTTGTAGCTGGAAACCGCCAACCTTAAAGAATTCATTGTATGCGCGTCTAGTAAGCGAGAACGGTGTTTATTTTTTGTTTGTTTTAAGTAGAAAAATGCTGATTCACATAAATATGTTGAACCAAAACAAAAATGCAGTGCTTCAACACATTTCTTCAAATTTGTATATTTCTTATTGGAAACCAATGCTCAGAAATCTAAACCTGATGATGACCTTGCTTTTAGAAATATGTCGCAGCGCAGAGCAATAATTTTGTTTTGAAATATCATGTGATCCATTTGAAATGTATCTTTAAATTTTTTCAGTCATTTTATAGATATAATTATGATCAATGGAATTATTAAACGGATAACTGATGAATTCGACCAACTTCTCGATTTTTTTCCCCCCTTAATTTCTGCCGTGTACTTGTCAGGAATGAAATTGTAGGTAGGATGTTTTTGCATATGATCCTTGATGTTTACAAATTTTTGAAATTTGTCTTTTCGATGTCAACTATTATAGACGCTGTTTGACTTTGGAACGCTGCAACAGAACTAATTATTTATTTTAATATTTTATTCTTGTCTTGTAGTTCTAGGTTTAATGTGCTCAGTTTTCCGGTAAAATCTGCTAAAAATGCTAAATCACATTACCAGTCTAAATCACGCAGTTGTCGATAATCATCACCCCCTCTCTTCAAGAGATTTTATTATTTCGTCCAACAGACCTCCAAATCTTGGCAAAAATTTGCTACGACTCAGCTAATTTACGTCAGTGTGCAATGCCAAATTTGGTTCCTTCTCATCTAATTGTTGTTTAAAGATCGGCCTTTGGAGAAATTTTCCTTTTATGGAATATACAATCGCGAAAGAAATATCCATTGTTTCAGACTAGCCAGTAGCTTACTTGTTGATGAATTATGCAGTGGTAGCTATTGAAGTCTGGAAAGTCTTCTTCTTTATGAATACCTGTCATTGCAGGAGCTCCATCAGTTGTCATTGATACGAGTTTATACAAAGATAGCTTAATCTTCAATTTAGTCTTCACGGGTGTACCGCCGGATTGTGTTGTGGAAACACGATTTTTCGATGGCTATCTCCGCTGTCTTCATCAGGTTTAGAGACATCTGCACTGGTCGGCTGACCCACAGATACTGAGAAGGTTCGGAGATGGTTTGGGCAACCGATCCATCTCAGTATCTGTGGGTCAGCCGACCAGTGCAGATGTCTCTAAACCTGAAGAAGACGGCGGAGCTAGCCGTCGAAAAATCGTGTTTCCACAACACAATCCGTCGGTACACCCGTGAAGACTACATTGCAGTCATACGCCGGGAAAGTCTTCGTTCTTACATCTAGCTTAATCTTGCTAATATATGCTATGAATTCCGTGAATATATCAAGGCCACAAGTTTTTCCTTTTAAGGAAATCGTACATAGCAGTTCTTCTTTCATCCAGAAATCTTCAAAGCCCATCTGAATAAACATAAGTAATTGTGCAGTATCAGTGATATCTGTTGACTCGTCAACTTGTAGCAAAATTCGAATCCCCGTCCGGGCATCCAGATTTGGGTTTTCCATGGTTTCCCCAAATCACTCCAGGTGAATGCCGGGATGCTTCCTTCAAAAGGCCATGGCCGAATTCCTTCCCATTCCTTGCCCCCCATCCTTTCCCGTCTCTAAAGTCCTAGTTGTTATAGGAGACGTAAAGCAGTTAAAAAAAAAAAAAAAAAAATTGTAGCAAAAAACCAACGCAGCGGATGATATCTCTTTGTAGTTGCTAGTTTGTTTTTACTCATCGTTTCTACACTGCGCATCACAGTATTTCGAGACAGTTAACCATGCTTCTTTAATTTCTTTCACCACGGTAAAGAAGTAGTCCAGTTCCCATTCTTGGTGAAAGTGATAAGTTTTTGATTTCTCTGAAGCACATTTTTCAAGGAACTACAAAAATAAAATTAAAACATTAATAAAAAAATTCGTATGATAATAAAAGTAAAAATATCCCACCACTAAATGTGAATTACTTTTTTGTTCGTAATAATGGCACAAAGGTAGCGGGTGAACATTATAGAGGGGTTCGTTTGCCATGGTAACAATATCGAAAATATTATTTTACTTTATTTGATGTACTACCTTCAGAAGAAATTTTTTCTTCATCTGATGAGCTTAGCGTTTCTCTTCAACCACTTATCCATATCGTATGAGGCGCGATGCAGAGTCTAGTCGTGATTTACATTTACGGTGACGTCGTAACTCCGCCAGTCCCTGCGTCAACTGACGAACTGACAGCGTCCCACACGCTTCCCGCCTCTTCTCCATCGCATGCCGAAAACGAAAGAGCTACCTTGCCACGACCGACTAGACTAAAAGCCGCGATCGACCACCCTTGTTGTAGTTCAAGCAATATCTGCCAATTTTACTAACACCTTTATGCGTATTTAGCATCCTGTTTATGGCGATTCAAAGTGATTAACCTCTTTACTTATTTTATTTTATCTTATTCAACTCCTTCAGCTTTGTCGGAATTTGGTGACTTTGCTCGATGACTAACATCCGCGCTGGGCGCTGAGTGAGATTTCCGAAATTGCCCCCGGGCACAACATAAGATGATTTCACAGTCCAATTATGAGTAATTAATAAACTTGATCATTGATACAAATTATTCATGACATTTAAGTAAGAATTGACACTTTTTTATGTATAAATCTTCATGATGGCTTTATGCAAGGATATTCATGTGAATCTCAGTTGGTGGGATATATGCGAGATATTTCGGATGAAATGGACAAGGGAGGCCAAATTGATAGTGTAGCACTAGATCTGTAAAAGGCTTTTCACAGAGTGAGCCATCAAATGGTAGAAAATAAGGTAAAAACTATTGAGGTGGATGCGAAAATGATTTGCTGGGTAGAAGAGTTTTTAAAAGGTAGAAAACAGAAAGTTAGGGTAGGAAATGCAGTGTCAAAAGAAGTGGAAGTAAAAATGGGAGTGCCACAGGGTAGCATATTGGAACCATTGCTATTTATTATTCAAATGAATAATAGGCTATTTGACAGTATTCAAAATATATTACAAATTGTAGTCATTCGCGTAGATTAATGCTTAAGGAAGCTATTTTTGTTAAATGTGAAAAGAAAGATGGATTGTTTTTAATTAAAAAAAGCGAAATAAAGTCAATTTTTTCTTGCCTATTGTCACGTGACCTAACACGCTCTGTGATTGGAGATCTCTTTTGTGACGTCACATGCCGGTAGGCGCTACGACTGCGTATGGAGTGTTTCCCGCTATTCAAGTTTTCAACTATTTGTTGCTGGTTATCTCTTGTTAATAATGAGATTTTGCGTTGAATATAAAACGAAGAACAATTTGTAGAAGCCTACAGCGGAAAAATATAGTAAATTATTTGTCGGACTAGCTGTAGAAACAACCACTGTCTTTTATTCTACGGAGCTTGAGAATGTAATAACTTCACTTCCAGAATCATTTATATATAAACTGGAAGTTAGAGATTAACAGAAATCCTTCATAAGAATGACAAAAATTTTAAATTAAATTAGTTGTTTTAGCAGAAATTTACGAGAAAAATGCAAGTGCAGTATAAGGTAAGCACAACAGTTAAATAACTAGATGTTATGAACGATATTTCTTAACTGCGGATAAATAATTATAGACAAATATTTTTTTTTTCAACGAAACTGAATTTATTGTTTATTTATTTACCGACCGCGTTCACTTCAACGCACGTAGAAACTGTGATGTTGAAGTGTTCACTATTAAAGAGAAGAAAAGTAACAATGCCATGGTGTCAAGGTAGCTGCGAAGTTAAAGAATGCTATAGGAATTTGAAGATCCTTTATTCGAACCTTGATTAGGATAATATTTTTTTTCGTGTGTACATTTTTTGTTTTTTTGTTTTTCTGTTTGCCGTTTATTGCTTTACAGAATCTTGTTTTTATTAGAAGTAGTATAAAACGTCATGCAACCGTTTGAAACATATATTGCTGTCATACAAGAAAACATTTATAAAAAGATAACCTCCTGCTTTTAATTTTGAAACATACCAGAGATACATCATCATTGAAACAAAACCCAAGTACTCGGCGGTGAATTTATTTTAACAATAACATTGCACGCTAATCTCGCAACAATTCCGGAAGGCTTTGAATACTTCTTGTTGGAATTTTCACGTGACGATACAGCTGTATGTAGGCCTACTATGTTGCCTTTGTGAAATAAATGCATCTTTTTAAGCGGTATTTACTTTTAATGCACAAGTAATTTTAAGTTTTTAAAAAAAATTTTATCGGTGTGCAAGTAACGTCCAGTTTCAGTTTTGAAGTCTTTTTTGGTTATGTCTCAAACGTTTATAATACTCTTGCAATCCAAAAATTTGTGAAACATTCGGAAAAAAATTAATGTTTTGGTGGATTTTAGAAAAATAATATGTGATGCTACAAACAGCAACTATTTTCTGAAGAAAACGTTTACAAATAACAATATATATTCCAAAGCGAGGATCGAACCTAGGAACCCTATCTTTACTGATACTCGCCTTAAACATCGTACTACATTATCTCAAAGAAATTATGGTGTAAATTATATTTACAGTAAATGATATGAGACTTAGTCGCAATGTCGTCTGGATTTCTATGAGCAAGTTGCAGCGACTTTTTTTCCTATTTCAGCTAATGCGGGAGAGTTTTTATTATTGTGGTTCTAGATTGATGTACTACACACTATTTACAAACCATATTTCCAATAATTTATAAACAAATTCAGAGAAACAAACCAAACGTTACTTACGTAGAGTGAGCGTCTACTGGCGATGACGTCATGAGTGTATCTGGCCCGCGGCAGGTAGCAAAGGAACGTTTTGGCGGGCTTGGAAATCCTCTAAATTTTAACGTTGAATTTTACGTAAAATAAACATTTTTGTCAAAAAATAATTAGTACTCGGTAAATAACGTGTATCAATAAACAATTTAAAACCATTTTCAAAAAATAGTGAAAAAGCCAATTGTGTTGATTGTTTACTATCAAAAATTAGATTGTTTGCAGACGACATACATAAAAGGATCAAAACGGTAAAGGACTGTAAACAGTTGCAGGTTGATTTGGTAAGGATGACTAGTTGGGTTGGTAATCATGGGATATAGATAAATGCTAAGAAGAGTCAGCTTATTAGATACACAAATAAAAAACTAAAGGTTGACTATGATTATAAGATGGGGAAGGAATTGCTTGTTGAAGACTTGAAATGTAAATATTTTGGCATTACATTTGATAACAAGCTGGCATTCGATTTCAGGCACAAGGGTGTAGGAAGCTTCTCTTTTTTTAGGTAAGGGTATAAGGGATTGGAATAAGTTACCAAGAGACATGATGAATAATTTGCCAAAAAACGTTGAAGGAATTTAAAGTTAAAATTTGTAAAGGGCAAATGTAGGTGAGGATTTCATTACATTTATTCAGTAAACTAAACCTTTCCTTACAGTTCAGCATAAATTAAACTAAGGAAAAGATCCTGCTTATGTTCAGCAAATAATCATGCAGTAAGAAAAGGAGTTAGCACAACCATGTGAGAACATTTGAAAGTGAAAATGAGATGTTTTCGTCACTGAAATGAGCATGTGTCTGCCCCTAGGTATAACAGGTAAATGTCGTTGTGAAACATTAAACATTTGTCATTGTGGTAACCTGGTAATATGGCTTCCGCTTGTAGTATTGAGACGACAAGGGTGTACATAACTGATTTCTGTTGGACCGATCATAGTCGACATATGAAGCAGTTTCCGAATGCCGTCAGATCATGCTCTCTGACCCAAGGACTTGTCCTTCATTTGTCTCTTCTCGTTATTTTATCCCTTTCAATGCTTAGCATTCCCTCCAACTCCATGATAAAATAATTGTGTGTGTGTTTTTTTTTTTTTTAAATAAACACCGCCTTCATAAAAGCACGCAAAATTTTTTAACAATAACTTTATACCTTCCTTAGAAGAAAGTAAATCTAAATGGACAATATTTTAGTGCTATCGAAATTTTTACATGAATTAGTTATTTTTGAAGTAGGTGCAAGCTGTCAATCACGAAGTTCGAATTACTGAACCATATTTGGTATTCGAAGCGAAAAGGGGAGTACGGACAAAAATTCCGAATATTTTACGGCAAGAAATGAGGCAGACATTGTTATTGCGGGTGTCGGTTTAGGGAAACAAATTAAACAGTAATTTAATCCGCGGCTTGGTCTCATTGGTCGTCCAGGCATATCTCTGGTTCCACAGTGTCAGTTTGTAGCCTGCATCATGCAGTATACACTTTACAGTCAGTATAATATCAGTGTATCATCTGTATGTTTCAGTTTTGAAGAAACATGTTTCTATCATTAATTGTAGGTAAGTAGTAACATGATTTTTTATGTATTATTGTTTTTATCTTTTTGTTTTTCTTTCTTTGGCTGGCACCGAATCCAAAAATAACTAATTAATGTAAAAATTTCAATAACAGTAATGTAAAATATTGTTCATTTAGATTGACGTTCTTCGATGCAAGGTATAAAGTTATTTTAAAATTTTTGTGTGCTTATTATGATGGCAGATTTTATTTCTTTAAAACAATTATTTTATTCTTAATTTTTTAGTGATAATATAGTTTGTTTGTATTTTAAATATGCCGCAGCAGTTCTTATTTTGTGACCTTCCTGGTAGCTCAGTGGTTTTGCTTTCAAAATATTTCAGACTTTATATACCCCAACAACTTCCAGAACAGGGTGAATTGGATTCTGTGTTAAGGAATGTCAGTTTACATTTTGTTTCAGGTTGTGTTTTAACCTAATGATAACACTGTTAAAGCTGCTGCTCAAGAATCAAAACATGTAACATCTGAGCATTAATAAATACCACATACACAAATCTGTCTCTGGAATATATCTGTTTGTTCCAGCATCACAGAAAATACAGATTTGTAATTGGTTTTCACAATGTGAAATCTTTTACAGCCCTGAATCTGAGGTACATGTTGACAGATTTAGTCACATTTATTTTATGAATATTCTGTGCCATGATTTACAAATAGCTTAATTGATTTAGATGGGATTTAAAACTGTGGAATTTTGTAAAGAACACTGGAAATGAAAAGGGTTGGGGTAAAGGGGAAGAGGGATTGGTTTTTTGTACACCAAATGTGGACTGTATTTTCTGATTGATTTGAAGTAAATGTGCCAACTTTCATTAAGATTGGTCAAACGGCATCAACTGTAGATTTTTAAAAAGAAAATTGATAGAAATCAAGGGGATGGAAATGTGGAGAGGGGTTTAGTTTTTTCATCCAAGAGTTGACACGATACAAAATCCTCTTGGGTGTCCAGCTGGATAGTGGTGTAAAACACGACGATTCGACAGCTGGCTCTGCTGTCTTCATCAGGTATCTTATAGCTGTCACAAGCTGACTGTCAGCGCCTCAACTGGGTGCAGTCAGCTTCCATCATCCGGCACAATGCAACGCTGTATTGGCCACACTGCTACACAGAGCAAGAGCTATCTCCAATCGTTAGAGCCTGCCGATAGAAATGAAATATCTCAAGACTGTTTTCAAAAGGAACGGCTACTCTCAGAGGCAGATAGTGTGCCTTTATTCAGAAGCCACCAAGACCACCGTCAGAGCAAGAAGAAACACTGAAAACTCTTGCTTTCCTTCCATATGCCGGGAACACGTCGGGAAAAAATTGGAAGACTCCTGGCGCCATGTGGAAAAAAAGTATCTTCCGGCCTCCTGCCAAGATACATGATATGCAGCGTTCAGTAAAAGATGACTTAGGCTTGAGGACATCTGGAATTTATTCCATACCGTGTGAATGTGGCAAATTTTATATCAGTCAGACCATCAGTACAATTGAAGAGCTTCTTATCGAACACAAATGACACCTAAGGCTGATGCAACTGGGAAAGTCTGCAATATCTGAGCATGGCTTCAACGAAGAGCTTAGGATAGCATTCGACAAAACAGTAGTGCTGGCTTGGGCCTCTTCTCTTCTGGAACTTGGTCATAAGTGAGGTGTTGGAGATCCGTCTAAATGACAACAATGTAAATAGGGATGGAGGGCTCTATCTGAGCGAAGCCTGGAGACCATTATCCGATGAGAGTGAAGCAGATATTCACAAGCAAATGACATCAGTCGAGCACCGCAGCAGACCGCGGATTAAGCCAGCGCTTACGGCCAATCAGAGCGGACCCACCAGCATCTCAGACCACCAGCACATCTAGGCTTGAAGGCGCAAATGGCGCCAGTCAGTAGTCGCAGTGGGCTGTGTATTAAGCCAGTGCTCTCGACCAATCAGAGCGTGCAGGCCTTCCAGCTGAAGGTATAAAGGAGGTTCAATACCAGATGAGGACAGCAGAGCCAGATGTCAAAATGTCGTGTTTTTACACCACCATCCGGCTGGGCACCCGAGAGGATGTTGTTTCATCGATACGCCGGGAAAGTCTCCACTCACACAAAAGTTGACATTATTTTTCTCTTTGTTTAAAGTGTGCTAAGTTCTATCAAAACCAGATAAAAACTGTGGGTTTGTATAAAAATTAAGTGGTTTAATTGGGAGTGGGTGTGAATTTTGGATTTTTTGGTCAGAAACCTTCTACATGAAAACTTACATGTATATGCCAACTTTGATGGTAATCAGTCAAACAGTGTCGACTGTTTTATAAAGAACATTGACAAAAATTAAGGATGTGGGAGGAGGGAAAGGGGTTGAGCTTTGTCAGACCAAATGTTGACAGGTTTTTTCTATTTATTTTAAAGTATACATGTGAAAAGTTCAATCAAAAACAGATAAGAAATGTAGATTTTTTTTTTTTGGGGGGGGGGTCAGAAACCTTATCCATGAAAAATTAAATGTATATGCATATGTATATGTATATGTATAATGGAGATCAGTTGGATGGTGTTAACCGTAGGTTTGCTTAAAGAACATTGACAAAAATTAATGGGGGATAGAGGGAGAGGCGTTCATTTTTTTCAAACCAAAAGCTGAAAATATTTTTCTCTAAATGTTTGACCATACTTATCCAAAGTTCCATCGAAATAGGATAAAAACTGTGGTTTGCATAAAAATTAAGTGGTGTAAAGGGGTAGATGGGTGATTTCTCAATCAAATTCATATGGGACCACTTTGGAGGTACCCTATCCACTGAAAAAATTTCGTTTAAATCAATTAAAAATTGTTAAAGATATCACTGAACATACATAAAAAAAAAAAATACAGACGAATTGAGAACCTCTTCCTTTTTTGAAGTTGGTTAAAAAGTTAAAATGTCTCTCCTCCAAATCCAATAACAATGACAATCTCAATTGTTTATTAATATAATAGTGTTTGGCATCTGTCTGTAGCAACTTGCCGGCACGTTGCAAGTATCTGCCAATTTTGTAAATTTCACGGTCATTTATACGTAATTTAACACGATTACACCTTTCTTTAAGTACAGGCTTAAAATTTGCCATTGTATCCAACAGAGCGAATAACAGGAATCAATTTGATAATAATCAGTACAACAGAAATTGCAGGTTGTGTTGTAGCTTTTCCTAATTGGGCCCCGGGTAGGCATTTTTAGAACCCCCCTCCCCTCCCCCTGGAAAAACTTTTACTTTAAATTTGAGTGTTTTGGATAAATCCAGAAAATTTTGGTGCAAAATATTTTAAAACTTTTGTTTGATATCTATTTAGATAGGTACCCAGGCTGGCGGGTCCGCTTCATTGGTTTGGGCCCCAGGTACTTTTGTCCCACTTATACCCGCCCCTAACAGCGGTCCTGCTAATTAATAACTGGCTGCACTTCTTTTTTAAATTGACAACTATGACAATTGCATTGTAGTTTTCTTGAAATTTCACTATACCATTACAGTTTCTTCTTCTATGAATGCATTGACCATTCCTGAGAATGGACAGTTACCATGGGAGATGTTTACTTCTTCATTTAATGTCTGAGAATTTCAACCGGATTGACACTGTGACCCCAGTGCTCCTATTGCTTTGTAAGTGTGGATGACTGTGATAGTTTGTGGATTCAGTGTAGAGTGTTGTCTGTGTTGTGGATGATGGATGAGAGAAGGGAAAATGTGAAACTTGGGTATTTCAAGTTCCTAGGTAATAACATTTGTTTAGAAATATCCGGCAATGAAACTGGTCCAAAATTGACAACTTTAACTTCTATCCATGTCTTTATTTTATTTTTTTAATATCTTAGTCCTATACTTGGTAAGCCCGAAACATTGTAACCTCATAAACTAGAGAATATTTTTATTGTAACACCCACAGAGTACAATTTCACAAAACTTTAAATAGGCCTATGATATTCTGTTTTGGGTCAGTGACTCTTATGCATATCTGAAGTCCTTTGGGAACGGAAACCAAAAAAGTGTGGAAACTGCATTATACCTTGTTCACTCGTGTTTCACATGTACCTAAACAACTACTGAATCTTTCTTCTCTTATGTTCTAAAATTAAATTTGGCATCTCTGTGGATAGATTTATCAAAAATAGTTTATTTATCACAGCACACTTAAACTTCTTGGATCCGCTTTCAAAGTTATTCTCAGCCCATTAAATTCCATTTCATTATTAGAATGGCTGAATTTTTGGTCCAGCAGTTGAAACCAGCTTGTATGAATTAAATAGATTCTTACTTAGTCATGTGGGTAAAGATTTTTACCAGCCTCAACTTCTAACCAGGTTGAACCAAGGAAATCATCATTGGTTTTATTCATAAGACATCAGCAGACATACAAGACTTCACAGATATTCCCTTTAAGGATAAACATTTACCCTTAAAGCAGTTATGCATCTATTCAAAGAAAATTAGTTTAAGGAAGGTGCACTGGATTATTTCTTGTGAAGACTGTCGCTCATTGTAATCGTAGGCTTCCGCGGCCAGAGTCAGATGATTCTTGGCTATCCGTGTGACGCCGCGTCATGTTTCTTAACGAAGACAATGGGCTCAAATTACACGATGCCTGGCTCTCTCTGGTGCGGAGAGAGCATGTCACGTGTCACCCCCCTCCAGACCGCGCCGAGCCCCACCAGGCCAATGGACCATGTGATGGCTCGGACCTTTGATTGGCCGGACAAATCAAACCATCTAGACGGACGCGGGCCTCCGCTATAAATCAAGACCGCTCACTGACCGAAGACGCAGTTCTGCCCTGGAAGAAGACCCCAGAATGAGGGTCGAAACGTCGGTTTTAAGAAACATGACGCGGCGTCACCCGTATAGCCAAGAATCACTGTCGCTCAATGTTTTTTTTTTTTTTGCCCCCCCCCCCCTTTTTACAAAAAGATCTGAAGTGTAAATATCTAGGTACAACATTTGATAGTAAACTCATCTGTGCATGACATTGGGCAGGTGGAAGAAAGATGTTTCAGAACCCCTTATTTATATGAGAGGGTGATGAGGGGATGTACCAGAGACGTGAGGTTGTTGAGTTACAAAATTTAAGTAAACCTCTTGCTTGAATATGGCAGTTTCGTGTAGGACCCACAATTTGGGAATCGAGTATAGGAGTTGGAGGGGGTGAAAAGGAGGGCGGTCAGATTTGTCTCTGGAAATTGCTGCAGAAAATATTCACTAACTGATACGGTAAAGGAACTGAAATGGAATTCTTTTGAATATAAGAGGATGGTGGGGAGTTTAAAAGGCATATATTGGTGAAGAGGCTTGGAAACATATTGATGCATGAATGAAGATAATGCAGGGAAGGGTAAAGATGACCCTCGAATTCAAGAATATGGATATGGGAAAATTTTCTTTTTCGTGGGTAAATGAGTCGGGAATTGGAATAAATTACCAAGGAGAACGATGAATAAGTGACTAAAATTTGCTTAAAGATTTTGAAATTAAAATTCATATAGGGCAAAAGTAGGCAGAAACAAGAGTATGTATGGAAATTGCTATCATAGCATGTATTTCATTGATATTAAGTTAAATTAAAATTTATGGTACAGTACAACAGTAGTTTAATTATGTGTGAATGGAGACTTTCCTGGTGTATTGCTGCAACTATGTTAACATTTCTTTTAAAGTTTGGAGCAAGGCCACAGTGACACATTTAACTACAGTGGAACATTGTATTCATCAGGAACTCTGCTTACAATGATATAATGACAGTATCTGGATGGACGTTCATGAAGATTAAATTACTGTCATTTGATTACATGCAGCTCCTGAAAAATCTTTTAAATGGCAATGAAAATTGCATACAGTGTGAAGGAAAGCTTGTACAAACATATTATCTTATGGGTGTGTAAGTATTTAATGCCGTATTCAAGTGTAAGGAACCAGACCGATACCGGGGTAGAGTATCGCCTAAGTGCCTTAGCTTACACTCTTGATCACACCTCACAGTCCGATGAAAACTTGCTGAATGTTTTAATTTAGTTAGACCATGTTGCCAAGATACAACTAAAACGCTACAGGTCGCCACAATATTTGAAGACCCCAAATATTGAAAAGGTATGATAGTAGCTACAGAAATGAAACAGTTCACTTTTCCAAAAATTCTTCAAGTTTATTTAGAATGAAATTCAAAGTTCAAACAGCATTCTTAAGTTGCTTAGACCAATCGGACAATCGTTCCAAAAATTACAGATTGTGGAGAGAAGTAAAGACCGACCAACCCCCGATGAAAATTAAAAGTTCGTATTAAGAAAACAAGTGCCACGCCCACATGCCGAAATATCATGATGGCTGACCCAGTACTGCCAACACAAAACGTGAGCTGCCAACCTCACCAGCGCACACGCTTATAACATCTTACTAGTACAACGTTCAAACCCGGAAAAGAGATGGCGTCTTCACAAGGCGTCTTAATTTATACCTTCGCTGACGTCACAGCCAAAACACAACTTTCTGCTAACACCTAGACGATATAGGCCTGAAATATCTCAGTAACTAAACAGTTATCCAAAACTTTAGGTGTGACAGTGTTTCTACATTTTTAATTGTGAAATAATGGATATTTAGTGATTAACTTTAAGCATCTGGTTTAAAAGATCTTAGTGTAGTAGTGAACTATTTTCCTACCCTGGGGAATTACTATTGTTCGAGAAACTTCTATATTTCGTCATTTTATTAACGCCACAATGTATGCAAATAATATTACTATCACCGTTTACCACTAAAATTCCTGAGTTTATTGGTGTAATTTTTATTAAGATTGGTGCAGGGAAAGTTTAACTACGACGTAACCAAAGTGCAATTTCAGTTTTAATTTTATAACTTTATTTCTATTACTTTTACTGCAAATATAAAATTACCACGAGATTCACTGAATTAAACTACGTATTCTGAAAGTTATCTCATCTCTGTATCTACTTTAGATCGGTTGAAAAATATTTCTAAGTTGCCCACATGGCTGCAATGAAAAATAAATTTTAAGATCTCTATAGAATCGGTTCTATTACGTGGAATTACTTGAAATTATTATATGTGATATTAGATTTTTAGGTCTTCCCGGAAATCTACTTTTTATTTCGAATGTTCTCTAGGATTTTGAGATAAAAATTACCAAAAGTGAAGTGCATCCAACGAAGTATTAAAAAATTGATTTAAGTTATTTATGTGGTCAGAAACTACGAAATTTTAGTGAATTTATATTCCAACTGAGTTATTACTTCATTAAAACTACTTTCTTCCGTTCTAAAGTGTATAAAACCAGTGAAATGCCAAATATTAGAAATTTCTTGTGTGCTGAACTGGATTATTTTGGATTATCATATTTAAGGTTAGTAAAAGGTGTTAATATTATTACAGAAAATTAGTGTAGTTGGTTTATTAAGTATTGAGTTACTTTCTTGCTCGTAAATCGGTTTAAAAATGACAAAAATGCTCCCCAGTTAGAAGCTCATAATTACAAAGTTGGATTACTGATGATTATTTAATTTTCAGTTGATTTAAAGTTTATTTATTATTATTCAAAGTTTATATTCGGCATTTAGCAACTACTAAAAGTCTTTACTGCCTTCAAATTGGTTTAGAAACTGTAAAGTTAACCTATATCAAAATTTATTATTTGAAACTGAACTTGGGGGATTTAACCTATTTCCTCCCAAACTAATGTTTTCTTTTTGTTATCAAAGGTTTATTTAGAGCATTTATTTAATTTTGAATACTTTTATTATTCCTAAAGGGGTTTATTTAGTGTGTTTGGTTACAGTATCTTTATGCTATATAAAGCTTCACTCCCATAACCTATACACGAAATGAAAACTATCTTTTACTACAGAGTAAGCTTTCCCCCTAATACCTAAAGGTGAGAGGCTAGAATTTACTAAAATTCTAAGATGCTTACACAAGGTGATGGAAAATCTTGGATAAATTTTATGGTGCTACAACAAGTGTAATCATAATCCTTTCATTCTGAAGGAACTGTCAATCAGTTTTCAATTGCACAATGTGAAAGTGGATTGTAGGAATATTTATGAGGCTGTAAATAACATGCAGCAACCTTCAAAACATCCCTGTGCATCTACTCAATTTTAATCTAAAAAAAAAAATTACAAACTAAATAAACAAAACAGTTAATACCAAAAATTAGTTGAAAAACTGAAGAGTGATATTAATAATGGCAGAGCAGAAACCTTGCTCCTAAAAACACAATGTGAAAATCTAAAGACCCAAGTTACTGAGTTAGAACAGTATTCTAAAAACTATAACATTAAGTCCTTGAGGATCAAAGATTAAAATGTTTATTTTGCAGCGTAAAAAGTTGCTGGATCACTTGAAATAGACCTTGATGGTGAAAGAGATATTGAATACTACTACACACAAAGCAGATAAAAGCAGGAAGGGAGAATTTCTACTGTTAATAGCTCTTTTAAAATTAAAAACTAGCTTAGAGAAAAGAAGTGGCAGCATAAAAGTTTTCTGTGTAACAAAACACAAATGATATGAGTTGGAGACACCTTAAATAAAGATAGAACGATTCTAAGTCCAGTTCTGTATTTCGTTTTCCTTTAATATGTCTGTACACTACGTTTTATTGCAACGATTACCTCATATGCTGATGACACAGATTGAATTGAATTGAATTGAATTTTATTTGATCCATGAAGTCATAATTTATGACATAGGACAAGTCATCAGTAATTACAATAAGCATTACAATATAATTTTTTCACACAATACAGGATTACATATCATTATTATAATTATCATACTTAAAATTGCACAGTCAATACAAGCAGCATATGAAATACATATGTTCAACTGAAGTTAAATTAATATTTCAATGTTTTACAAGTTACAATACAAAATAATTTAATCATGTTTGTTCATTTCTCGATGGTTCATATATTCATTGACACTATAGAAGCTATTGACTAATAAAAAATGTTTTAGCTTATATTTAAAATTATGTAAATTTGATATTTGTTTTATGTTTTCAGGAAGAGAGTTGTACAGAATTTTAGGCTGGTAGAGTACACTATTTTGGTATAGAGCTTTCTTGTGCCACTCTAAATGAAAATTATTCCTATTCCTTGTTTCGTGTTTATGTATTTCCTTATTTAGCGTTGCATATTCCTGATGTGATTTCAGGAAGCAGATACACTCAAATAAGTATATACATGGTAGAGTCAGTATTTTTAGTTCTTTAAAAATATCCCTGCAGGATTCTCTACGTTTCATACCTCTCATGATTCTTATAGCTCTCTTTTGAAGTATGAATGCCTGTTTTGCATGTGTTGAATTTCCCCAAAAAATTAAACCATATCTTAATAAGCTATGCATATATGAATAGTAGGCACACAACATTGTTTTCAAAGAGCTGCAATCTTTAAGCATTCTTAAAATATAACAACATTTGCTTAACTTCTTATTCAGTGATTCAACATGTTTATCCCACTTTAAATGTTCATTCAACCATATTCCTAAAAATTTTGTGTCATGTACTTGTTTTATATAGGTATCTCCTATCTTCACTAAATTATTACTATTATTTTTGTTTATTATATGAGTGAAACTAATACATACTGTCTTTTCATGATTTACAATCAAGCAATTATCATGGAACCACTTTTCCACTTCTTTTGTTGTTGCAGTAATTTTCTGCTGTAGGTCAACTTCATCCTGCCCTTTTATAAAAATATTAGTGTCGTCTGCAAACAATACCTCATCAGCTGTTAATAAATGATTTGGTAAATCATTTATATATATAAGAAATAGTAAGGGTCCTAAGACTGAGCCTTGTGGTACTCCGTGGTCAACTTTCTGATAATCTGAAAAATATTCTTTACCGTCATGACATACTTTTACTCTCTGGTACCTGTTGGAGAGATATGATTTAAACCAATCATATGCTTTGCCACGAATACCATATCTGTACAATTTTATTAATAAGAGGTCATGTCTAATAAGATCAAAGGCCTTGGACAGGTCTAAGAATAACCCACTGTTTATTTCACCCTTATCCACTGCATTGAGAACAGTATTCAGATAATTGTAAATGGCTGTTTCTGTGGACCTATTTTTCCTAAACCCATGTTGTGAATTGCTTAGTATTTTGTTTCTAGTGAGAAAATCAGTGAGTCTTTCATACATTACTCTTTCAATTATTTTTGAAAAGCCAGGCAGTATAGACACAGGTCTGTAGTTCTTTATGTTATATTTGTCATCCTTTTTGTGAAGTGGTGTTACTGTTGAATACTTTAGTTCTGTTGGGAATATTCCTGCACTAAAGGAATCATTAATAATATCTGTAAGGTGGGAAACAATGGATCCTGAGCTGTGTTTAATGATTTTATCTGGGATCCCATCAATACTGCAGGACATTTTATTTTTTAATTTAGAAATAGCATTTCCTACTTCTGTTATAGTAACTGGATATAGAAACATAGTTTTTTCATTCATGGGGACATTTATATTACCATTTCTACTGCACATCTCATTGGTGAAATTTTTTGCTATGTTTGTGTAGTGTTTACTGAAAATATCTGCAATCTTTTTTGGGTCCTGAATAATTTTTCCTTCACTTTTTATAACATATGAATTAGTTTTTGCTTTAAAATTGCCTGTGCTTTTATTTATAATTTTCCAAATGAATTTAATTTTATTTGAGCTCTTGGAAATATATTTATCATTTGTCTGCTTTTTTGCTGCTAATATTACTTTTTTGAAAAATTTTCTATAGCATTTTACATGTGACTTTAAATTTTTATTTTGTTTGGCTAATTTGTTTAAAATTCTAAGATTTTCTGCAGAATTTTTAATGCCCTGGGTTATCCACGTGATTGGATTGCTTGTAATTCTAACTCTTTTTAATGGGAATGCAACTTCAAAACAATACTTATAATTAGACATAAAACAATTGAACTTGTCATCTATACTATTATGCATTCCTTCCCCCCACTTCATATTTTGAAGCATGTAGTTGAAAGTCACAATATTATCATCATGTAACTGTAATGGGTTGTTCTTTTAAAAACAGCTTCAAACAATCTAAAAAATTCCTAAACACTATTTAGCAATAACTAAACCACTACCTTACAATAAACAAGATCAAATTTCTTTGCTTCTCCCACAGTGCAGCAACACAACCACCAGACAACCTTACTTTGATACTCTATCACTCTACATTAAATATTCACACAAAATGTAACTGCTAGAAACTGCAGAAAATATTATGTACTTAAACCCAAAAATATACTGTAATCTGAAATGGAGTAATCACACAACGAAATCAGTTGCCAAACTAGAAAAGCTTATTTCATGATATAAGAAACATTCTCCAATCAAACTTTTAAGAATGGTTTATTTCACTTTGGTTTAGACCCATCTGCAGTATGGATTAAACAGCTGGGGAGATATACTTGAGAAACACTTGGCTCAGGTTAATTGATATCAAAAGTGCATTCTGAAAGTGATGCATAAAAAGCCATATGTCATTCCAATCTGTTAATTGTACAGACAAGGCATGGTTCTTAATGTATGTTCAAACAACATTCATGCCAATATAAAGGTCTTCAATGTTAGTGAACAGCCACAAGTAAGTATTAGCCTACAAAAGAGAACTATGGTCTTGGCAGAACATACCACTAGAACAAAAATATTCAAGCTGCTTTGGTCCACTAATATATAATGCAATACCCACGATTTTGTCATTTGATTGAAGCATCTCTGAAGAAATATCTCATTGCATGGTTTCCAAAAACAAAACAAACAAAAAACTACTACTATTCAGTGAATTAACTAATATTCATTCACCACATTTTGTAACTATCACATATATGTATAGCTTGGATTTTATTAGTAATATTTTTTTTTCAATGAGCATTATTACTGCCAATGTGTTACTTGAGTTTTTATAACTGGATGATAGTGAAAATAATACTGCCATGAGGCAATGAAAATAAGGAATTATAGGAAAAATAAACATACACTTACCACAGATGATGATGGCAGGAGGGCCTAATTTTCAGTTTCCTTCATTTTTTTTTATTATTATTATTATTTTTATTCACAAAGGACAATGATACAGCTTTTATATATTTTATAGTACATAAGATGATTTTGTGAATCCCACATAAGGTAAAACTTGTGTGTGGGCTTCAGGATGCAGGTAGCTTGATTATTATAATACAAATATTTACAGTGACTTAGGATCTAAGAGATATACTATACATGACTGTGCGTGAATAACAATCATTGCAACATGTGAGTAATACAATCATTATAAAGATTAGTTTGATATGGTTTGACATAACACAATTTATTTGTACATACATATATAAATATTGTTTATATCAGGTAATGGAAGTTTATTAGTTCATTTAACGAGTCATGGTTGTCTAAAAGCCATGTAGTTATATGTTTCTTCATGGTTTCTTTCGGCTTATTGATAATATCTTCTGGTAATTTATTATAAATACGTGGACCAAGGCAGCTTGGATGTCTTTGCCCTAGTAGAGTGTTCCGGCGAGGGATGTATGCTCCACTTCTTTTTTGTAGTCTAGTTTTTAAGTGTGGTTGGTCACTAGTGCTGAAGATTTTTATGTTGGCATCTATGTACATGACTATTTTTTTAATAAACAGCTGGCGGATATTTAGCAATTGGCTTTGTTTGTACAACTCACAAGTTGGAAAAGTGTATGGCATTTTATACATCACTTTCAGAATGTAATTTTGACATCTGTTGACCTGAGTCAAGTGTGTATCTAGTATTCCTCCCCAGCTGTTTATACCATATTGTAAGTGTGTTTGGACTAGTGCAAAATAGAGAGTTCTTAAGGCTTTTATTGGGAGAGTGTTTCTTATTCTAAAAAATATATAAACAAGCTTCTGCAGTTTGGTAACTAAAGTTAGATGCATGGCGATTCCATCTCAAATTACAGTCTATTTCTATTCCTAGATACATAATGGTTTTTGTTTTCTGTAGTTTCACACAGTTACATTCTGTATGACTATAGCATGTAGGTTTGTGGAGTATCAGAGTTTGATGGTCCAGTGGTTGTGTAGCTACAGTGTGTGAAAAGCAGACGAATTTGGTTTTGCTTTCATTTATAGTTAGCAGATTATGGTTTAACCATTTCTGAACAGTGTTTAGAGCTTCCTGGGCTGTATTGAAGCTGTGTTCCCAAGTGTTACCTGTAGCCGTTATAACTGTGTCATCAGCATACGAAGTGATTTTTGCATTGAGATTTAGTTCACAGAGGTCATTTATGTAAACCAGGTACAGAATTGGGCCTAGTACCGTTCCTTGCGGAACACCTACTTTGACTTCTGCGGCTTCACTTATGGTATTTCCAATTCGTACCATCTGTGTTCTGTTACAGAGGAAACTATTAAAGAATTTTAGAGGAGTTCCTCGTATACCAACCTTTTCGAGTTTTGTGAGAAGTATAGTATGGTCAACAGTGTCAAATGCTTTTTTTAAGTCTAGAAATATTGAGATTGTCCTTTTGGAACTATCGACCATCTGGCACAAGTGATCTGTCAAAGAGTATATAGCATCCTGAGTGCTTACATTTGGTCTGAAGCCAAACTGATTTTCTGAAAGTATATTAAATTTTTCCAAGTACTTCATTAATCTACTTTTGATACATTTTTCTAGTAATTTTGAGAGATGTGATGTTAGAGAAATTGGCCTATAGTTGCATACTTTTTTCCTATCACCTTGCTTATAGACTGGTATAATGATAGCCATTTTAAATGGATCTGGAAACTGTCCTTCTGTTAAAGATAGGTTAAAAATATATTTCAGTGGCTGCAGTATAAATTTATTCACAGTCTTCAGAGTTTTACTACTGATATTGTCATGTCCATTTGCAGATTCATTCTTTAGTGTTGCTATGTGACTTGCTATTTCTGCTTCTGTTATGGGAGGGAAGAAAACTGACTGCATCTGGGATTTTGGGATGTTACTGTACCTGATACTGTTTGTGGTTTTTTCATTTGTACTTCTAATGTTTTCAGCGAGTTGTAGGCCTATATTGCTGAAGTATTCCATAAATTTGTTTGCTATGTTGATGGGTTCTGATGTTTGCTGTGAATCATTAATGTAAATTTTTTCAATAGGTAACTTTTTATTTTTCTGTCTGCCTGTTATTTCATTGATGTTTTTCCACAATGTTTTTGTGTTACTAGGGTCCATCATAATGTTTTTGGTGTAGTATTTTTCTTTTGTAATTTTGATTAGCCTGTTTATCCAGTTTCTGTATAGTTTATATCTTTTGTAAGATTTTCCAATTCTGCCACGTAATGAATTGTGGACTTTCTCTTTACCAGTGTTTGGTGTAATTTGTCTCTGATTCTTATAGAGGTTATCAGACCTGCAGTGATCCATGGAGTAATTTTTTTAAATTTTGACCTAGTCTGCTTTATATAAGTGGTATGGTCTATGATATGCTGTGTTAGTATCTGGATGAAGGAGTGTGTTGCTTTATGAGCATCCTGTTGTATTAGAACAGATTCCCATTTTTCTTTTGCCAAAGAATTTTAGTGATTCATAATTAATCTTAGAAATAATACTTTCCACTTGTTTGATTTTTAGGGTTTTGTTAGATGTGTTTTGCATAAGAAAAATAGGACTGTGGTCAGTGATACCCGCATGCATAATGGCTGAAGTAAATTCAGCATTTCTTTGGGGTTTTACATAAATGTGATCGATACAAGTTTCAGAGTTGGGTGTTATTCTTGTGGCTGAGTTTATATAAGAGATGAAACCATTTCCACTAAGTGTATTTATATACTCACTATTTGTTATATGGTTGTGAGTGTTTATATTTGTGTCTCCTATCAGTATAATATGTCTATTTTTAGGTAGTAACTGAAGAGTATTTCTCAGTTCTTCAATGAATATCTTGGTGTTTGTAGAGGGTGATCTATATATTCCTAGGATTGTGTATGTTTTTTTGCAGTACATTAGATTGATCTGACACATGTTTGCTGCTTTCACCGAGTTCATTTCTAATATTTCAACATCATTTGTGGATTTTGTGTGTATGTATATTTTTAAGCTGTCATGGGTGGAGTGTTTTGGAGGTATGAAGAATTCATGGTAGTCTGGCAGAGTGAAAGGTATATCTACAAGAAGCTGTGTTTCTGATAATACTATGACTTCTGGTTTGTGTTCAAGCTGGTCAATCAAGACAGAAAAACTTCCAAAATTTGTTATGATACCACGTATGTTGATGTGCATAACATGTATTCCTGCGTAGTACTTAGACAAATCATTTAAATCACTTGTGCTGTTAACAATGTTTGTGTTAATTCCTTCACAAAAACTAGAGTCTAACTCAGTCCTAGAGTCTTCAAGTTCTCTGTTCATTTTTATATCAAAGTGTTCCAAAAATAAAAGGAGAAAAAAAACTAAATTTAGTCACTCACTCACATATTCTGTTTGCAGTCAGCATCTGGTAGATCTGCTGCTGACTTGATTTGTAGGATGGCGCTATTTTCATCTTTCCTTAGGTAGATCTTCCCATTTTTGGTCCAGGTATATTTATAGTTCATGGTCCTCTTCACATTTCTTGCTAGCCAGAACAGGTTTTGGTTCTTCTTTGTGTTTCATAATATCTGTTAATAAAATATGAGTCACTTATTTTATGAATAAAAATTATGCAAAAGAGTTTCCAGTATCAAATTCTCATCAATTAGTTGTGTAAGAGAGAAACATAAAACTTCTAGGAGACATCAAAATGTGGGATTTTTCAATAATTTTGTTTGAATAAAGCTAACAAGATACCTGTGTATCTCAATACAGATATGGAATACTGTTTCAGTTACCTCCATCGAGTGGTTCAGCACCCCTTCTTGATGTCATTGTGTACATTCATGGTGGTGGATTTATGAGTGGAGCGGGAACCTATTATAGGCCAGAATACCTCATGGACAGAGATGTTGTAGTTGTTACTATTAACTATCGTCTTGGTGTATTAGGTATGAATATTCATATATCTGTTTGTAATTTGAGAATTTAATTTTAATATCCATGTAAAAAATGTTGAAAATAATGTTTTGCTTTCACATATTTGAAGACATAATACATGCTGTAAGGAATGGAAAAGTGTGGCCTTAGTGTTTTTACCCCATAAAATGTAAAGCAGATGTTTCTTTAAATATTGCCATTTTTCTTGCATAACTGGTCTAAAATTTGAAATTGTCATAATTTTTCCACCTTATAAGAGTGATAGCAACATGGTTTTCCACAGAAGTGTTAATATTAAGTATAATACTTGGTATTGTAAGTAGGGGAGCACTGGTTAAAATGACCTCCCATTCATTTATAGGTGTGTTCTATATTTAGATTAAAAGAGATATTACTTTCAATAAGTGGAATCTTATTCTGAGTTTAACTGACATTTCAAAAGTTTTAAGAAGAAATACAGTACAGACTTTATATCCTAAAATAGCCTCTATACCTTGATCCTCTCCACTGGAGTTCGTGTGTGCAATTCAAGTAGGTTTTAGAATCTAACAGGGGTAAGATTGGATTAAGGATATGTTTTTCAGGCTACTATGCCAGATAAGTGATTAGCTGTTTGATAATTTAAGTTAGTCATTGACATCTGACTAAAACTTTGCATATAAACAAGATTTATTTTTGAAGGAGTGTGCAAGTGTTTTAATGTGAAACTGTGACTTTCTAGAGTACCATGTAAAAACCCAATTTGTTGTTGGAACTATACTATGAGTGACAGTATGACAATTTAAGCTTGTGTTCTGGTTTCCACTTAAAGAACCTACAATTTTGCATAAAACACAGTTGTTCCTTTTGGTAGGTGGTCTGATGTAGAGTGTTCAAAGGAATTATAAATGCAACTTTTGATTTAGTTTGTTGTCAGTCATACAGCCTTTTTTTTTTTTTTTTTTAGTTAGAACCTTATTAAACCTCCAGATTCCTTTATTTTGGTTGTTAAATATTTCACTATGTAGTATTAATTAACTATTATCCCCAAAGGTGTTGTGTTCTTTAGCAGATTTCATTGAACTAAATCTGATACATATCATCAAGGAGACGAATCTGGTTTTATTAATTAGCAATAGTACTACTACAAGGGGATGATGCATAATTTTTTGAAAATATGTACAAATGGAGTAATTGACAAAAGTATTTGGAAAACTATTCACCTATTGAAAAATTAAATTAAAATTAAACCCACATGGAAGCCTATGGCTGAATTCTTTAAAGTTCCTTGCCTCCCATCCTTTCCCAGTTCTAGTAACCTAAATGTTGCTGAGCAGTAAGAATAATAATAATAAAAAATGACACTTTTGGGGTGCTAAGTAAGTAACCTATAAGCAGTAGTTGGTAATAGAATTGGATTGTTAACGTTGACACACACCATTATTCCACAAACTGAAAACTGCCCTCACATGTGATCAAAGCCAATATATCTAATCAAAATAAAGCTTCAAAAATGATGGAAAATCACATTTCTGAACTTCTTTCAGTGGGGCACAGGAAATGTAGACTGTTAACTTGGTTAAATAGAACATTTTATGCTTGATTAAATCGAATTGTATCACCAAATAGGTGCAGTGAGGCGAAAGAAAATGGAAATGCTGTCCCTGCTTATACCTTTATGCTTTGTTGACATCGAACTAATTAGAGGTGGGATAGATTTGGTAGGCTAGGAACAGACAGGAACTCAGCGAAAACATTTTGTAGGAAACATTTGTTTGGAGTAGTTTCAGGAAACCATGGAAAACAAATCTGATGCCTCGACCAGTATTTGAACCTGCTTGTTCTGAATCCAGAGTCAGAACATTACTGCTCATTCACCATTCTCAGTTATTCCTAGCTAGCTGTAGCCCACAACTTCATTAGATTTTACTGTTAATCGACAGAAATCTCCTGTAAACCAACACCATCAAAAGATTTACAATCTGTGGCCATTGTGACTCCCTGAACACAGGTTCTTTTTGCATGAGGATCTCCAATTTCCACAACAATCTGTAACTACATTCCTCAAAATTATACAATGCTACTCGTATATTGAAATCATGATAAACATTTTGACTTTGAGAAATACGTACAAGTGTATACTAATATAATGACCCTTAATTTTAATTTCTCAGCTTTGTGACATCACATCAAAGCAAAACATACCATAAACTACTCATGGCACCACAAGAAATGCATTAATTGAAATTTCTTCAAAATCTAATCAATTTTTTTTCTTTTTTTTTTTTTGCCCCCCCCCCCCCATCAAAGAAAAGTTCCCAGATTTTCAACATCAAATCAAAATAAAACATACTCTATTCATTCCATTTGAAAACAACTGTACATTAATCAAACTCAATTAAATTCCAACCAGTTGTTTTTACCTGTGTTTAATAAAAAATTATACAAAATATGTACAATATGTATGATGTCACATCAAAATGAAAAATATCATATTTTCCCCACAGGAATATAGTCTATACATTAATCAAAACCTTATAAAATTCAGTAGTTTGAATTTCAATTATGTTTAACATACAACTGTATTTAAATTATCAGCATTATGATGAAATCAAAATGAAAATACCTTACTGTACCTGTGGGGACCACAGGCTGCTCTTTAATCAAAATGACAACAAATTTTGATGATTAGTTTTCACAGGAATCACGTTCAAGGAAAAATTATATTAAATTTCTCAACTTTTTAAAATTACATCAGAATGAAATATATCCTATTTTTCCATGGGGTCATGGGTTGTATATAAATTGAAACTCACTCAAAATCTGACCTGTAGTTTTTACCTGTGCTGTGTTCAATGAAAAATTAGTTCAAATTTACCAGTTACATCAAAATGAAAATATCCTAGTTTAGCCATGTGAGCACGGGTTAAACATTGATACCCTATCAAAACCTGAATAGTAGTTCTTCCACGAATCGCTGTGAAAGAAGTTGTATTTCCCTCCTTTAGCATTATGTGAATATAAACAAATAGAACCAAATGAACTGTTAGGAACTCATCTGTTTTTTGTAGTTTTCAACCATTTCTATACATCTGGACTATATTTCAAATGATCTATCAACAATTACACTCACAGGGTTCGATGAATTGTGTTGGCAGCTGTGGAAGACCAAACAACATCTAAATGTGAAAATTTTTGTAGCACTGAAATCACTTACAATGATCAATATTGTTCACTTCAAAGCTGATATTTTATTTCAAAATTACATTGGAAAATCTACTAGACTCTTCGGTATTAGTTAATAGAAATTTTTTTTCTTAACATTCAGATTTTTATCTTTACAAATAAAGAATCAACAAATGTGAATCCACCTTTACGGAAAGGGATAAAATTTTAGAATCTTAGTGGAAGTCCACTTTTATTTGATGCTTGAAAACTGTTTCTATTGTTATTCATGTAGAAAGCAAGACAATAAAATACCATCTGTCAAAATATAAGCCTGTCCTGCCAGCATGATCTTCAAATGTTTTAATAAATGAATCTTATGAGATTGCACCAAGTATTTTCTCACAAACCACTTTTAAATGGTTATATAACTGCTTACCAAAGTGGAAGAAACATGTAAAATGGTTGGTATAAATAGCTTCACAAATTTCTCGCTGCATCAAATTGTTCCTCCTTCTTCCCGACATCTCAGCCTTAGGTCTTCTTCTGGCAGTGTGTTCAGAAGGTGGCTAACTCCCCAGAGGAGACCTAAGGCCTAGTCAAAATTTCAGGAAGAAGGAGGAACATTTCAACAATGATATTCATGAAGCTATTTATACTAGTATGACAGCTGCAAAAAAAGCAAAATCTTTTATGGAGAATGGCTCATTAAGTATGATTGTGACATGATGTTTATGCTGCCCAAGTATGGCAAAAATTTGATTACAGAGTATGATTATTGCCACCATATCAGTTAATTTAATTTATGTGTATAGATTAATTTTGATTCAGCTAACAACATAGAAATAATTAGTACACTGAATGAAATTTTTAGATTGATTAATTTTAATTTTGTATAATTTATATAGCTCTTATTTCTTTATAGTCTTTTACCCATTAGAAATGGTTTTTATTTAGATAAAGCATAATGATAATTAGCATTCAATATAGTATAGATGATAATTTTAAAGCTTGTTGTAGCGTCACTATAAACATGCTCTACATTTAACTGCAGATCGTTTTCTTTAAGGGTTCCTAAGCTTGGAGGATGATTTTCTACCAGGGAATAATGGATTGAAGGATCAATCAATGGCCCTACGCTGGATCCAGAAGAATATTGCAACCTTTGGAGGCAATCCTGCAAGTGTCACTATCACTGGAACATCTGCTGGTGGTGCCAGTGTTCATTTTCACTACATTTCACCACATTCAAAAGGTATGGGCTATGTATGTAACAGATTTTTAATGTTCTTACTTCAGAATGTGTATGTGAAAATGTGACAGTTATATTAATGACATTTACAGTATATATTTTGTTTCTTTGTGGATTTTTTATATCATATTGTTATATTGAATCATTGGTATTGAGTAATTTATGATACTTTTTTAACAGGTCTTTTTCAAAAAGGAATGTCGTTCAGTGGTTCTACTCTTGTGCCTTGGGCAATTACGGAAGGCAGTAGGGAAAAGGCATTGAAACTGTCAAGTCTTGTTGGTTGTGGAACACATTCATCAAAAGACATTCTGCAGTGCATGAAATCACGCCCAGCGAGACAGCTTGTTGAAATGACTGAAAACTTCCAGGTAACAGAAATGTAACCAGTAAGTCCTGTATTAATAAAAATAAATTAGTATAATGCAGGGGTCATGAACTGTAAAAATATTATCATATTTCTCAGTATATTTTATTAATGCTTTAGTACAGATTGAAAATAATTTAGTGCAATAAATATGATTTCTTTTCATTCATGTAAAACATTTATCTTTTTTTAAATGCCAAATTTTAAATATTCAGTATTTCCTTATTCAAGTAATATTTAAATATTTATTTCCCATTAGTTTTCTTCTTACATACTGAAATCTTTCATCCATAATATTTTATTGTTCTTCTTTGTAATATGTTTTGTAAGATGCTAAACTGTTGTCTGGGTTAGTATTTACCAGCTTAGATCTCAACTATAACCATGATATGTTGCCTTTGGATAATTAGTTTTTGCTTGAAGATAGGTCGCCACCGGATTGGATTTCCTCAATCAGGAGAAGTATGTCAAAATCAAAGTCACCGCCGTTATTGAAAAACTAAACCATCACTATATTCTTCTAAAAATTTTACAAAGTCACAAACATAGGCATCTAACTCTTTTTCCAAAATAAATTGATTGCAAGTATTATTAACCAAATCAAGTCAGGCCAACCTCATTAACCACCAAACTGCTTAGTCACATGAGGCTTTGCAACTATTTCACACGCGAGCTAAAATTTTTTTAAAGATAACCACTGGAAATCAGTGCGGCATGGTATCGCTTAACGCTGCCGACCTAGCTTGCATGCCCAGACACGCAACAGAGTAGCGTGGTGTCTGCACTAGGGATATTCACTAAACATCAATGCATCATATCCTTTCAATGTTTACCATACGATACATCGGACTGAATCGATGTTTTGACAAAGATTATTATAATAAAAACATCGAATAAATAAAAAAGCTAACTCTGGCTAATAATGACAAAAATAATAGAAATAAATGTTAAGGTTGCTAAGTTTATTGAAGATTATTTCAATATAAAGTAACTGTCATTAACAGGTGGTGACATTTATGAGCAATTAGTGGGACATAACAATGATGAAAATGAAGCTCAAATAGTCAGTCAGCAATGGAACAGAATAAAAGGAAAACGATTGAATAAACTTTTGTTTCTGCAAAGTGTGCCTAAACGCCTTTGGTGTTAAATGGTTAAAGACTTAAAACTAATATTTTTAGGCAGATTAGACTTTAGTATTTAATATCTAGTTTTTTTATTGTAATGGTCTGGTATCATAATAAAATACTTCTGTTAATTTTGTAAGCACCTTAGAATTTTGGCAAATTCTAGTTTTGCTTAGGCGGGACTTAGAAATTTCGAGAAGTGCAGTTTTCAACTTTAAGGAATTTCCCTGTAATCTTCCCCATAGTTACAATTTGCTATAAAAATCATTTTAAAGTGTATTTATCATATCGAGAAACGTTTAGTTTAAGAGATATTCCCGTTTGTTAATGTTTTGAAACACGCGATCAGAATGGCAAAATTCTAAGATTTGCAATATCTTTAAATCGCGTAAAGCTACAACCGAACTTTTATCACCAGCTGTAGTCAGCACTATCCCCGATATTGTGGTAATAAAATTAAGTAATTTGGTAAAGTTTAATTAGTAGTTTTAATTAAGAGAAAAAATAAGCTTTTTTATTAAAAGAGATATTAAATTAAAAATTACGTCAGTGGATAGCCCTAATTAAGACAATTTCATACATATATGGGTTTCCATAAAAAGTTTTAGTATTTGTCTGGTAATCAAGTTTTTGAAAATTGATTGTCGGGTGAGAGTTTCGGGAAAGTCCACAAAGTCCGCCAAGATTGGTCACGTGATGAATTTAGTTTTAAGACGATCGAAACCTTTTGGAATGATAAATTATATTAAAATAGATAGAACAGGATGATAGAAAGTCCCTGTAAAAATCTCAAATTAAACTATCGTATACTTTTAAAGATATTAATTAAAGAAAGATTTGCCAAGGTCATAGGCGCACGCAGGACTATAATAGTTCGTGCGGTAAGCGCACGTTGTCTCATTCTTACGCCGGGAAGTGATCGAGCAACTACGTGCATGACTTGACCAGTGATTTGTAAAATAGGAACTTACTTTCAGTTTCGTCTAGTCAGTACTTTGGGAAAAGTATGTGAAGTAACATTACGTCGATTTTGTCGCGGGTCGTAACTTGCTATGCTGGTCAGTGAACTGTTTTCGACCATGTTGGATGTTGTCGGGTTATATAACAACTCTAATTCTTAATATGAACTTTTAATTCACCAAAAGGGGTTCGGTCGGTTAAAATTTCTCTCCACAACCTGCAAACTTTTAGAAAAGAGTGTTTGATTTGCCTGCTCAACTGTTAAATGCAATTTTGAACTTGTGATTCTGAAAATAAAACTTAGGATTTTTCTAACAGTGAACTTGTGGGCTTTAGTAGATAGCATAGAACCTTTTCTCTATTTGTGGGTTAACAAATATTGTGGCGACCTCAAGCATTTAGGTTGAGTTATCCGGCTACATGGTCAAACCAAATCAAAATTATTTCGTAAATTTTCTATAGAACTTTGAGCCAACCACAAACTGTTTCGTTGAGGCACTAAGGCTATACTTCAGCCCCAGTATCAGCCTTGGTCCTTGCAATTTGTAGTATCTGTTTCACTCACAAAGCTATACCTCACTCACACAACACTACTTAACCAACAAACAAGGTCATAAAATTATTATTTTTTTAATGTTTGGTGAAAGGTTCGTGGGTTTGAATCCCCGTCTGAGCATCCACATTTGGGTTTTCTATGGCTTCCCCAAACCAATCCAGGTGAATGCCTCAAAAGGTCTTGGCCAAATTCCTTTCTGTCCATTGCCCCCAGTGCTTTCCCGCCTCTAATGACCTTGATGTCGACGAAGCAGAAAGCCATAAATAAAAAAAAAAAAACATAAAATTAAACACGTCATTGAAGTTACAGCACTACACTGCTGGTAAAGTGTTGCTCTGTGTTCACACGGACCAAGCGAAAGACAATGAACTATCAGAGTTCAACTGGAAACACTGAATTTCAAACTATTATCACATTGAAGGAAGGCTTATCACATTTTCTCTTGGTGATTTTAAAGGAACAGGTAGGAGATAAATGAAACGACATTTGCTGACAAATTTTGTTGGTTTGTATTTGTTTAGCTAAGAAAAATATAAAAGTATTTGATGTTGAAAAATCATCGATATTTTTAAGTGATGCATCGAAAAACATCAATGCAGGGTTCCGATGTTTTACATTGAATAAAAACAACGTACTGTCAAAGTGGACACCTAGTCTGCACAACTGATTTTCACAAACTGCACCAAGCTAACCTTAAGCCCTTCTATTTATAGATGTGGCTTCCACAGGGGCGTAGCTACTATGGGGCTAAGCGGTGCAGTGCACTGGAGCCCCTACACTCCGGGGGACCCTATGCTCAGGGGGCCCCCAAGCATACCTCTGGGGACCCCAAAGCGCACCTCTGGGGGCCCCCAAGCACAGTTCAGAGGCCCACAAGTCTTCATGGCAAAAACTGGTGACCCTTTTTTATTTTTTTTTTAAGTTTTAAAGTCGTCTAAGGGGGCCCCTGAGACACAGGAAGCCTCTCACTGCTCAGGGGACCCTTACCAGCAACACAAAGCAAAAAAAAGGTCGCTCATCTGACCTGAGGGCCCAAAATAAATTTTTTGCATCGGGGCCCTTGTTGACCTAGCTACGCCACTGGGCTTCCATGAGTGTGAGAAAGCAAAATCTTCCCTGTTCCCATTGCGACATCAAAAATCTTTAATCACTAGATAAATTCCTATTACTCTGAAATTTTTACAGTAGATAGCCGAGATTATAACTATCAAAATTATTCCTAATGAAAATTTTTGTATCTGTCATACTTTAGCCATAAAAAAACCATTTTGCAAAATTTCCTAACTATTTTCATTTACAACTACTGTGTTTAAGTTATCAAGCTAAAATAATGTCCAAACTGTTCTATGTCACTGTTGCTTTCATTTAATGTATATATTAGTTCTATCACAATTTTCTAACTATATGCAATTCCAAAAGTTAAAATGGGGTATTTTCTCTAAAATCTATATCTCCTAAACTAATGAATCTATTAGTCTGAAACTTGTTTTAACAAATTCTACTTAGCTTTATCTATAAGGTATGTTATTGTGTAATTGCTATCTAACTTCCCCAGTTCATTATTAATTTCCAAAAGAAAAGCTTCCTCAAGGTAATAAAACCAGAAATACCAAATTGCGCCGAAATTTTCTGAAACTGATAAATTTTACTTTTTCATATTATGACCAAAATACTTTATGGATTTTAATGGAACTTATTGCAAACTGTTTGGATTTAGTTTTCTTTTTAATAGGGTTTCTTTTGCTGAGCCTCTTTACATTCTTCAAACTAGTCTTGTTTGCCTTTGTCACATGTGTTGTTAATTTCCCAAATTGGTTCAAAACCAACCTCAATCTTTAGTTACTTCTCTAAAAATTTAATATGATGTGTAACGAAAAATCATGCTTCTTTTAAGCTATAAATCATTTCCCTACCTTGAAAATTATAGCCTCAAGAATTTTGAATGTGTTATAGCGACATAAAATTTTCTTGCTAGTTCCAAATTTTAAAGTCTCCTATCTCTTCAGGGAAAATTCCTACCTGCAAGGTTACTAATCTCATTTTACTAGTTAGGGTCTGAAGTAGCTCTGAAAATGAATGTAATGTTTTCTTTCCCAAAATTGTCTAAATCCTACATATGGAAATATTAATATGCACTATGTAATGATTTTTGTGACTCTTTACTTTGATATATCACTTGAATTACTTAAGAAACTATCTCTAAACTTGATATGCAATATTATTTGAATGAATTCACTGCTCTATGAGCAACTTTTGATTACCTTGGGTTACCTTACAGTTTATAGTTCAATTGATTATCTTATTGTACTGATGATATATGTTCCAATATTCAGCTATTATTTATTTGGACATCAACGATTTCTTAGAATTTTGAACTTGGAATTGTGCTGTACTGATTTAAAGTAATTAAAAAAATGATGTGTTAACAAAAAATGTGTTTTGGATTACGAAGAAGGCACAAGAAATATGAGTTTTTATATATATTCCTCTTCCTTCACTTCTTCATACAAGTTAGTGTACAATAATGCTAAATTCCTAAATATTATCATGTAAATATATTCTAACAATTTTTTATGGTACATAAGTTACAAATTACCTACAGGTATGGCGTTACAATCCTTTCACCCCATTTGGGCCTACCATTGAAGTTGCTGGAAGTAACCCGTTTTTGAATAAACATCCTGTAGAACTTATTTTGGAGGGATCAGTAGAAAATCTGCCATGGCTTACAAGTATCACTACAGAAGAAGGAAACTATCCTGCTGCTGGTATGTCTGTTTTAATAATAGGAATGATTACAAAATCCCAATAAATTTTAATCTGATTCACCATGTTAAATACATCACAGAAAGAAAAAACAATGGCAAATATAAGTCAATAAATAAGTTTCATATGGTGTAAAAAGCAGCAACAGTCACACTTTTATAATTATTCCACATAATACATTTGTTTCCAGAAACAATAAGAAAATGGCCACCACAAATGATTGTAGTACTCATGCAAGAACAGAGAGCAGTGGTGTAATCACTTCTTAGCTGACTGTTACCAGTCGTGGATAGCCGGCAGATGCAACAAGCATAAGTTTCAAGATATTTGTTAGGTACTTATAATGGTTTAACTTCTCAAATTATTTTTTTTTTTTTTGATAGAAGTTATTTCAAACACGTTATTGAATCTTCCACTTCATTCATTTTTACTTAATTTAATTCTGATGATCCACATGCTATAGTATAAACTACCCCACTATTTCACAATATTTTGCTTTAAATATCTCCAGTGCCATTTCCCGACTCATCTAATATGTCAGTAAGGAAATTTTATTTGAAACTAAATGTTGCTCACAACTTTGATTGTGTGGACTGTTAATGCACAGACCTCTCTCTTAAACCAACATCATCAATACCTGCATGAGCCATCACCCAATAATATGATGCTGCTCATCTGTTGAAATATTGATAAACATTTCAACCTCAAGAAATAACTTACCTTAAAAACAGAAACTAATTTGCAAACACACTTAGCTTAACTCCTCAGATTTTAATTTTCATCATCACAGCAAAGTAAAGTATACCTTATTCTACTCTCAGACCATATGTTGCATATTTTTTGAAACCCTATCAAAATTCAAACTGTAGTTTTTGCATGAATCATGTTCAATGAATAATGGATACTAATTATCTGTCTTTTTTATTAATTTCTTGTTATGTCACATACAAATCTATTACACTGTACATTATATGAAACCCAACTGATTCAACAAAAACTGGATACTAATTTCTAGAAAATTTCATATCAAATTACTTGGCTTTCAAAATGAAACGTGGATTATTCTACCCCTGTGACTAGATGCTGTAAATTATTCAAACTTCATTAAAATCCAACCAGTCACTTATGTTCAGAAACAAATGGATACTCATTTGCGAGGAATTTAATCTTAAATTTATCTTATTTTTAATTCGGGTTTTATTTCTCATCAACTTCAAGGCCATTACAGTTTGGAGAGGATGGAGGCATGAAATGGAAAGAAATTCGATCATGACCTTTTAATGAACCACCTCAGAATTTATCTTGTACAATTTTGGGAAATTATGAGAAACCAAAATCAGGATGGCAGGCCAGGTAATAGAACCTGCGTTCTCCTGAATACCAGGCCCAATCATTACCACTGACCCACTGGGCTTGGTTTAAATTTCTTAGCCTTCTAACCTTAAATCAAAATGAAACATAACCTATTTTATCAATGAGACCAACAGTTGTAACCACATTAATCAAAACTCTATCAAAATCTGATCAGAAGATTTGGCGCAAATTGCATTTAACAAATAATCATCTTAAATTTAACAGCTTTACAAAATCACATCAAAATAAAACAAACCCTATTTTACCCACTGGACCATGGACTGTACAGTAACGAGAGGAGATTTTTGTGAATTGTGTTCAATGAAAAATTTATACTAATATGTTGACACTTTTGTCCTAAGTTTCTGAGCTTGTCAGCATCACATCAAATGAAACATACCCTATTTTATCAATTATTTATTGGTTGTATGACTAAGCAACTAATGTAATACATATAAATATACACAATGCATGTACAATGACAAGAACATTGGTATCATTCACATATTGATATCCAGTTGTTGCAACCATGGTATGAAAGAAGTTGTAACACTGATAACATCTTGAAATGGTCCAAACCCACAGTTACAGACAGGAGAATACTAAAGATCCCATTTATGCTGCATGATGTTGCATTTGGCATGGCCTTTTCTTAGGTGGTTTAGTTTGACCCACTGGTCTCTCTTCAGGTGGAATCCTAGAAGCCCAGTTGTTGGATCTTCAATATCTTGATGTTTCACAGATGCAGATTTCCAGCTATGCTGCTATTTTTCCTTGATATCGAAGTCTAATATGTTATGTGATACTGGATTTAAGACAAGTGGGGCAATAGGTCATTTAGGACCTCATTAATTGGAAGATTCTGTGAATATTCAGGATGATGTATTTTATCCTCTCAGGTGCCATTGTTCCTTGGTGTCTTATCTATGGAGGTGGTTATTGCTGACAATATGTATGCAAGGGACTGGGGTGAATTTTAGTGTGCCAGTTATTACTCTCATACACTCATACAGATGTATATATAAATTTTTCTAGGGTGAGTGCTACATTGTCACACTGGAGCACTGTACTCAGCATCAGGGTAAACCATGGTGAGGGGGGAAGGGGGGTTCATAGTGAATCCACATCAGTTAAGAACTAGCTTGCTTCTACATGATGTTTTTCCATGTTTTAGTTTCTGACTTGTGTTCTCCAGGTGTTTTATGAACATTAAGGGGATGCCAAGATTTTTAGGGTAGAAATTAAGTTTCAATCTTTTGTTGGAGAAGTTCATTTTGAGCTGCTGGTGTGCTATTCTATTACTTAAATGGAATGCACATACCTGTGTCTTCATCAGGTATAGAAGAAGTCTCCACTTCATATAGCACACATTTAAATCATTTAAGAGAATTCTTCCATGTTCCTCTAGTATGGCAGTTTGGACAGTGATGGCTAAGTCATCATAAAAGCATAATTTATTGCCAACTGTTTCAGGAATGTCACTGGTGTAAAAGTTGAAGAGCAATGGAGCTAGTGCTAACCCTTGAGGTAAACTATTTTTTATTTTAAATGACTTACTTGTTTTTTGCCCAATGGTAACCTTGATATAATGGTTTATTAGCATGTTCTTCATGAGTGATGTTAGTTTCCTGCAGGGTACATGGTTTTTTAGTTTAAGTAGTAGTCCATACAGCCAAACCATATCATATACCACTGTTAGGCCAACAAAAGCTACTGGTTGGCGTCTTTAACTTATTTTTTTTTTTTTAAAAAAAAGTCCAGCCTTAATATATGTCAGTGCTAATACTTGTTCACAACAGCTCCATTTGTGTCTGAAACCTGCCTGGTATGTTGGTGATTTGTTATTTATTATTCATTGAATATGGTTAAGGATAATGCATTCTAGAAGCTTATTCCAATCACTGAATAGAGCAATGGGTCGATAGCTTGAAGCATTATCTGCTGGTTTGTCTGATTTGAGGATCACCAAGGTGTGAGCCATCTTGAATCCCGGTGGGATGAAACTGGTGTTCAGGGTATCACTGAAGAAGTTCTTGAGCCATGTTAGTCACTGCTAGCCAATATATCATATGAATTTTTGGAAAAACCTGCAGCCTTCCTCAATTTTAAACTTCTTTGTGACTGAATGGATTAGAAAGTGTAGGGTTATTTTAGAGGTTGTTATCCATATCAATCATCTCTCTCCCCATCTGTTTCTTCATGGTTAGATCAATTGAGACTATATCAGTCCTTGTTTTGATGTGTAATGCCATTTCAGTTGATGTAATTCCTAACTCCACTTGCATGTGTTTGAGATTACACCGAGTTTTCTAAGAAGGGTCAATGCATTTCTAATGGAGTGAGTGAAGCTCATTTGAGAAGTTAGTTCTTTCCATTTCTGTTCCCTCACTTCATTCAGTTTTTCTAACATTCTGTTTCCTGTTTCAGAATTATCAGTTTATATATATATATATATATAACAATACGTGCAAATCTCTTGTAGAATTTTGCCTTTTGGGGTATCCATCACAGTTACTGTCTACGTTGGAATTATATTGGTCCCAATTTGCCTTTTTTTAAGTTCTGCCTCAGTTTACGAATGGATCTGATAACAGCTATTGCAATGCAAATAGTGTGTGTCTGTGTTGGCTTCTTGGAAAATGCAGAATGACTTTCCTTGTGTGGTTTTAAGCTTTTTCTTTCATTTGTGGAAACAAAAACTATATCAGGATTAATGTCAGATTGCCATGTAGTGGAATGGAATTTTTTTTTAACATCATCTTGACTTTCACACCACATAGTAGGTAAGTTTCTCTCCATTTTCATCAGTATATTGGTAATGCCAGGATGTATGTTGGCTGTTAAAGTCTTCTACATATATGCAAGATTTCAATAGTGAAGGCATTGATAGAGATGACCAGTTGGAAAGAGGTGGATAGTAGCCTGATGCAATAGTTAAATTGTTGAATCTGGCACTAATTATTTCTTATAACTTTTTGACAGCTAACTTCCGAGACATTGCAAATGTTCTTTTTGGCATATGCTACATAGCCAATTCATGCATAGGTGGGGGAAGTCTCTCTACCATTCTGTATCCTGCAATCTTGTAATTTCTTTTCAAATATTTTTTCAGTCATGTGGGTTATTTGAAATGCTAAGATTTCGATTTTGAGGTCAGTAGCTAGTTTATTAAGATATTTGCATTTAGCATTTGTTAGTCCTTTGTAATGGGTTAATAGTATTTCCCCATTACTTTGGACGATAATTTGAGAATTTAAAATAGTGGCGGTTGAAACTGGCCGTCATCTACCCCAAATTCGGGAGCAAGGTGCACTACAAAGCAAGATGCACCTAGGCTTCCGGGTATTCAGTCTGACATTGGTCATTGAGTCAGCGAGTCCATCGGGAAACTGAACAGTCGGTTAAGTCGACCAGATCGCGTGTTCACGCCCGGTCATTATGATGAGGCATTAATCTGATAGAAGTTGTTTTCTTTGGTGATATGAAGGAACTTTAGTAATGAAAAAGGTATTTGCAGAATTTTCATTAATTGTTTTCATGGTGTCCCATATGTATGGTCTAAGAACTAGTAAGGGTGTTGATGTATGAAAGAGAAGAGTGCGTGTTTTCAGTCTAAATTTATCAGAAAATTTACCTATAATCTTAAAGGATCGAAGTACTGATAGCAAACTTTCATAAAGGTTGGGAGTTGGAGTGGGATTATAATATTAATTATTAAATGCATATGTTTCAAATAAGAAAGTGTATTTTCATTTCATTTACCAACTTAACATTGGTTGGCAGCCGTCATAGAAAGAATCGGAACATATAAATGTGCAGAAACTTTAAAGGTTCACAGTAAGTATTGTAACCTGACCACAAGCATAACCATGACACCTTCTGTATTTATTTTTATAATGTGAAAACTTGGTCCAAACATTCTGGTTGGTTGGCTCTGACAGGTGTTGTTGTTCAGTTTTGTCTTCAGATGTTTTGTTTTCTGATGTTGCTTTGTGTAACCATTAGAGATCCTAGATCTATTTCAGTTACTTATTGTGTAGATCAGGAATGGCCAACCCGAGGCCCATGGGCCACTTGCCACCACGTGGCCCGCTGAGCTGGATCATTATATACATAACCTTTAACTGTCAACAGTGATATGAAACACTACAATACTAAGTTAAGCTGATTTTAAATTTATATCATCACTCAGCTGATCTAGCAAGGATGGACAGTCGACACAAATCTCTGATGTTCATTTGGAGACATTTTTGTGAGTAGCCACCACTCCTTTCGACATCAACATTGATGGACTTAGTTAGTTCTGGCAAATCAAGTCAAAAGTTGAAATATAATCTTCACAAGTTCTCTGCCAGATGGTGTTGAAGAAATACAAGATCTCAGGGCTAGCTCTGCCACCATCTTCAGGTCTGGTGTTACCACTATAACAATCAGATCTGAAGATGGCGACAGAGCTTGTAGTCAAAACTCGTCTTTCTTCAACACCATCTAGTGGAAAACCCATGACTATTATATTTCAGAAACATATCAAAGTCAAAAGTTGCATTGAAATAATTATATTTTAATACTTCATTAAATCTGTATGTTTCATTCATAATATTTTCTTCCTCTCATAAAAATATTTAAGATTTTTTTTTAAAGAAGTACAATGTGTGGCTAGGAACAGACAAATACATGTGCAATTTTAAATTTTGAATAATTGTTCTATAAATATTATTAGCATATATGCTTATGTCATACATAATTCCAACATTTCAGTCAAATGTTCATTAAAGCTCTGAAACAGATAAAAGCCATTGGAGAAACAATTATTTAATTATTTATTAGGAGTATAATTAACAAGGATACTATTGTGGTTCTAAGCAAGATACATTGAGTGAATGCTTGATGGTGGCCAAGTTGATAGAGTAACACTAGATCTTTTGAATACATTTGGCAGGGAGATTCATACTATGGAGTAAAATAAGATAAAACAATTGTAGTTTATGATAAAGTAACTTTCTTAATTTAGGAATTCTCAAAAAGTAGAATGCAAAGAATTAAGTAAGAAAGTGTTCAAAAGTGTTGAAAGTTAAAATGGTATTGTAACATGTAATTTTATGGGAACCATTGCCTTTCATTGTTCTGTAAATGGTTTATAATCAGAGGTTAAGTTATTTCCAAATGACATAATGGGTGTATAATAGGACATGACTGTGAAGGTTTGCATGGTGACCTGGATAAGATATTTAACTGAGTATGTTGGCTTGGAATGAAGATTTGTGCCAAGAAAAGCAATTTTTAGGAGCACAGTAAAAAACTAAATTTGATTTATGATTATAGGGTTGTAATACATTTATAAAGTTGTTAAAACCATTTAGGAATAGGTTTAAACCATAGAAGTCATACAATAAAACATTTCTAAAAGTCGTTCTTAGTAGTAAAATACTTCAGAGTCCAATTTCAAGGATGCCTTTATGAAAGAAAGAAATTTTAGTTAGAGTAGATTTTCAAGTACAACAGTTTTTTGTTGCATTCATTTTCACTACTAAACTCATTGTGGGGACCATTTTAACCCTGCAGTGGTCGCGCTCTGAAAAGTCCAATTAGAAATGGCTTGAGTGGACTACATATGTAATCCACACGACCACTGCAGGGTTAAAATGTACTTATCATATTCAGAAAAAATTTGTTTGGAAGATATTTCGATTTGATGATGTTGTTAACCCACCAGGTCAAAGAGAGCTGAACCAAAAATTTGAAACGACTAGTAAACGCAAAAAGTTACAGAAAAACTTTTACCACCAGTTGTAGTCAGCATCTTCTAGCATGTTTTCAACATAAAATTAATTAATTAGGGAAAGGATAAGTAGGATTTTTAATTAATAGAAAAAATCTAAATCTAAAATATAAGGCAGAAACAAGAAACTAATTTCAGAAAATGTCAAACTCAAGAGCGTTAAAACAATACATTGGTTTCATTTGAAAATTTAAGATGATTACAAGATAAATAAGATTTTCAAATTGTCATGATATTATTTATGATGTGTCAAGATATATAACATGAAAGAATTTGGGATTAATTTAATAGAAGCCTCCTTGAGAACTAAGCTAAGACAGGTAGAATAAGCTACCCAAAAGCCTAAATGTTAATTGCAATGCAAAATTCTAAATTCTAAGTTCTTAGTGAGATATCAATTTTCAAAGTGTTGAGCTGACATCACAAAATCAACTCATTCAATAAATAGAGAGCAGCCACCTTAGCTGGAGAGCAGTTTTATAACTGTTTTCGGTAAGGTCAGTTCGTGTGTCATTGGCGAGCTATGGCTCCTCATGGTCATTGTCGGTAGTACATTAAATTATGCCATAGCTATACTTTCATCTTGGTAGGGGCCAGATGAGAATTTGTCTTCTCTCATGAATGTGTGCTTAACTTGCAATCATCGACGGAACTGTTACTCTGAAAGCCTTATCTGAAATCTGGTATCGAACTTTTGTGGAAGAAATTTTTGGAAGATTACAATTTCTCATGAAACTATAAACTGTGTACAGTGTTTAATTATACCTTTCATGTTTGAGGTGTATATCAATTGTGTGGTGACTGCATTATTCAATTATAGCATGTACCAGAGGAAACGGTCATTCTCATTCCTATTGTTAAAGTTCAGGCATTGGTTTTGCTTAGCCCTGAAGTAAAGAATTAAACAGGAATTTAATTTAATTTAATTTAATTTAATTTAATTGCAATGGAGCACAGGCTCCGGTGGCAATTTCCCTACACAGCTATCTTCCCCCTATCCTGCACCCACCTACATTTGCCCTCTACAAATTTTTTCTTTAAATTCCTTCAAAGTTTTCGGTAAATTATTCATCGTTTCTCTTGGTAACTCATTCCAATCCCTGACACCCTTACCTAAAAAAGAGAATCTTCCTACACCCTTGTGCCTGAAATCGAGTGCCAGCTTGTGGTCATGGTCATCTTTTCCCTTCCATGCACTACTTTTCATACCTACTGCAATATCTTTCCATGCCTCATCACCAGTATATGCCCTGTACACTCCCATGACCCTCCTCATCCTCCTCCTGTCTAGCAATGAATCCTATTCCAGCTCCTTTATCATATCCGTCACTGATTGCATTCTGCGATAATTTCCAGAAACAAATCTAGCAGCCCTTCTTTGCACCCTCTCCAACTCCTGTATTTGATACGTAAAATGAGGGTCCCATACTACACTACCATATTCGAGCAATGGTCTGACCAAAGTTTTGTAACCCAATTCCTTGACTTCTGGGCAGGTGGTAGGATAAGGCATCAAAATCCTTCCTTTATTGGAATGGATAATGTCAGAGAAGTCAAGGAAGTGGGTTACAAAACTTTGGACAAACAGTTCCTTGAATATGGTGGTGTAGTATGGGACCCACAATTTTGATATCAAATTCTTGAGTTGAAGGGGTGCAAATAAAGATAGTTAGATTTTTATGTTGAAATCACCACATAACGTCATCTGTAACTGTTATGATAAAAGAGCTGTACTGGGAGTCATATGAATAGAGGAGGAGGATGAAGAGAGAGGTTGGAGTATACATAGTATATGTTGTTGATGAAGCTTGAAAACATGTTGGTAGAATAATAAGAAGTGTTACATAGATGGGAAAAAGATAACCATTATCATAAGTTGGCAATCGATTTCAGGTACAAGATATTGGGGAAATTTTTGTGGTTGGTAACGTAGTCCGGAAGAGGAATAAATTACCAAAGGAAGTGCTAGACGACTTACCAAAAACAGTTGAATAATTATGCAAGTTAAACTGCCATTAGGTAATAAAAATAATGTAGGATAGGGTAAATAATCCATCACTTACCACAGATGCACGTGGAAGATCAAAATGTACACACACAGACAAATAGAAACACACTTCACAATATTCCAGTTAATAACCTTACTCATGTAGGTGGTGTGACCTCTGTCAAGGGGAGAGAGAAATGTACACATCCAAACCTACCACATGAATGAACCAAATATGAAACAAGAGGGAAGGGAGGGATGATCAGTTGAGGTAAAATAAAAATTTAATTCAGAATTATAATTTAAATGTGTTGTAATAGAGACAAGTAAATAAATAACATCAGAAAGATATAAAAGGTTAATGAAATTATTAAAGTATATATGAAAATTTTTAACATGGTAAGTGACAGGATTACAGCAGGGGTGTTAGCAATGGCTATGCATATGGATACGCCTTGTGTTTAAGATGTGTTAAAATGCCAGTTCCCATCTTTGGAGTTCTGAAGAGGTAGTGGGGTCCAGAAATACTCTGACAGCTCTAAATAGATGTTCAAACTGTTGGAACCACGTGAGCCGCCATGAATTGCCACTGGATGATCTGGGTTAACAGTATAAACTTTTTGCCATGGCTGTTCTTCCAGTAGGACAGTTAATTAATATGTGGTGAGACTGATGTAAAAATCAGTGGAATGAAGACAGATAAGATGGTTAGTTGGCATGTTGTAGTGCAAGTGGCATGTCGAATAACAGGTATGATTTCTCCTGAGATAGGATTAGAATAGGTAGTGGTGGTTGGATGCAATCCATGTTTTGCAATATGGTCTATTACAGGGGAAACATCCAGTCTAGGACAGTCAGCAGGTTAGAGCTTATGGACAAAGATGTTGATCAGATTAGGAGGTGTGATGAAGCAAAGGTGTGATGCTGTAGCTAGTATTTTGGCAATGACAACATGAATTTTTGGGAAGGAACATAGAATTTCATGCCCATTGCAAGGGTTCTGGTTAATGGATTACAGGCTAGGAGTGAACTGGGTATTGAATATTGGTCTTCCATTGTGTAATATAACCTAAATTTTGTCTATAAATCACCCAAATTTGTTCATAGAGTATCGAACTAGCATCAGTTCTATGGTAAAACATGTTTTTCTTACAAGTTTCAAGGGATAAGTAAAAATATAGAGTGATATTAGCTCATAATGTTTGTAAATATTAGCCTCATAATGGAAAACATCTGAATCTTGAATAGAAAATGCTACATTCATTTTCAAAGGTGCAGTATGTCACAAGAAGTAAAACTAAGTGTGACACTTGCCAGATATAAATTGTATGAAAATTTATCGGGTTTTTGAAAGTTGATGCAACCACATTTTATGAAAGTGGCAATAACTAGTTAAATAATTCTTCAGTTCTTAGTTTTCTTGCTACAAAGGAGTTTTATAGCTCAAAAGATGCATTGACATTTGCAGGATGTTCTGTACCAATTTCAGACTGATAGATAAAAGCTTAGTATTGAATTTATAGGAAAATGATGAGTTTGAAAGAAAAAATGGTTTTTAGGTAACAGCTATCGGTTAAGTTTAGAGGGGGTGTGGTATGACAGGCTACCTAAAGAAAATAATTACTCTGTGAAATTGGTAGCTAGGGTAATGTTTACAGAAAAAAAGAGAAGATATAAGATCGGACAAGCTTGATAAAAACCATTGGTGTGTTCGCTTTGAACTTTAAGTTGCTGCTGAAAAAACTTGTAAACATTCGGATAATTAAGGATATTATGACATGATAATAAAAAAGGAATTAAGTCATATAAGTTTATTATTTATTTGAAGTATGAAGAAAGAGTCGAATAAACAGTAAGCTGAAGATTTACTCAATCACGAATTAAAACCGATCGTGTATCGTAGCTACCATACAAAAGGAAAATATAAAAATAAAACATCAAAAAGGAGTACAGTCATAGAAAATACGATGAGAGGTAATAAGTATCTTTAAATGAAACTAAAATTTTTCCTAATCAAAGTTCACCAAATTTTATGAAAATCCATTCAATACTTTGGCTAGAATATATAAAGAAAAAAAACATATTAATTATAAATTTATGCAAATAGCCATCAGAAATCATGACAATCAGGTTAAAGAGACAAATGACAAGAAACTGAAACTACATGAAGGAGATCAGTTAGTGACTACATAACTTCATATACCATAGAAAATTTTATGTAGAAGCATTTGAAACACATTTCAGCTTTTTAACTTTAATACTTTTGGAAATATTGATTTTTTAGTTTTCACATACTTTGAGCATGAGAGTAAATTTAAGATTTGCTAATTAAAGAATTTTTTACAGCTAAACCATCAGAGATAGATTTTTTTTTATAAGAATTGATTTTGACATTTGGACCATATATTACCTCTCACCAAAATTTCAGCTCAATCAGAAGAAAAAGTAATTCAGATAGTTTTGGATATTTCGTAAGATCCGATAAAATTATACAACACTTGGCCTCCTATATTTAAGGGGCTCCACGAGGAGGAGTGGGGAAAGTTGTTGGACAGAGCTTGTAGTGAGTGGTCATGCTCCACGAAGAGCCAATTTGGCATGAGTTAGGTGGATAGGCAACAAGAAACCAGAAGTTTCTTGTAGACTTGTAACTAGTCCGTCGTCCATTTTGGTCAAAGTATCATATATGGTGATGGAGTAGATTCACTCTCTAGGTAGTTGAATAGTAATCAGTTGGGGGTTTTAGGGAGTTGACATTGGCTTGCATCACTGTTTAAAACCTGCAATCAGTTTTAATTTGGAAAAGAAGATCCGGTTGCTTTAGATTGGTCTAAGAGTGATGTAAAATGTTAAATTTATCAGAAAGGCTACAGTGAACTTTATTTCTACCACATACCTTCTCTGGTTGTGGTTAACAGCTAGATGGCAACCGATTGACAATCTATCATTTAGGCTATGCAAATGTCAGTTCAGACTAAGCTATTGTATACTAACCCTGCATGAAGTTTTGTCATGACAATTGGCTTTGGAAGTTGCAAAATGGGAGTTGTGGGTGGTATTGTAAGAGATTTGCTTTTGCTCAAGATCATAGGGGGTAGAAGAGGGCTTGGGATAGTTTTTGTGAATACCTGAAAACTAATTCATGATCAGAAATGATGTATCTGCCATTGATTACAAGGCTGTATGTAAGGTAATAAGTGGTGTGGAAGGGACAGCAACTATCAAAGTGTAGGTACTGGCATAAATTTGTTGGCTGGAAGCAAACATAGGTGTGGATGTCACCTTGTTGAAGGGTGATGTCCATGTCTAGAAAGGTGACACAGGTGTGTGAATATGAATAATTTGAAGGAGTGAGGAAATTGGAAAAAGCTAAGCGGTAGTCTTCCATGTGGGTCGAGATCATAAATATATCATTTATTTATCTGAACCACACGAGGAGGATGAGGAGTATTTTCCCATACAGCCCAGTAAGAGATTGGCATGAGATGGCGCCAAGAGGGTACCCATTGAAGTACTGTGTAGCTGGTGATAAACTTGTGAATTAAAGGAGAAGTAGTTTTTAGAGAGGATGGTGTAGGCTATGGATGTGAAAAAGATGTTCTGGGAAGACTGTATGAGTATGGGGGGGAGGGGGGGGGAGAGTGCATATCAAGGAAGTATTGAAGGGAACTAAGTCCCTTACAATGGTGATTGTTAGTGTACAAAGAAGTTACATTAATAATGTTCTTTTGTCTGGTCCGACATCCTTCGTATTTGGTGAAAGATGGGTTATTTTCCTTATCAATCTTATTTCTATTACCAAAAACAAAGAAATATTTTAAAGTTAACATTCATTAAGGACAAAAGTAGGTATGTGTGGAAATAAAAAAATAAAAAGAAGGAAAGAAATAGGAAATTTGGTGGGTAGGGAAATTGCTGTTGCTGTATATACATCTTTACAATTAAATTAAATATATTAGGGATTTGTAATGCAATATGTGTACAAACCACGAATAGTAATAAGAGCAGAAAATACCTGAAACTACTACACCATAAATTAGTAGCCACAAAGAGGGAAGCAGAATGTGGATTTTTGAAGAATGTTCTGGCTATAGCAGAACCACTTATTGATGCATCTTAAAAATTCTATGCCTTCATTATAGGTATTCTGATGAGGATGGAGAAGATGTTACTGAAAATGTTAAAAAGTCAGTGTTAATAAGTCAATGGTTAGTAGCTCTTGGTTAATAGGTTAGGAACACTGGTTTTTGTTATTCTATTAAATGATGCATTGTTGACTTAAAGTCTGAAGTTGGGTTAGTTACAGATGCCAATTTTTTATTTCCTGTCATCAGTCTCTCAATTGGTTTTATGCGATCCTCCATCCATTCCTATCTTGTGCTAACTTTTACATCTCAACATAATCCTTAAAACCCATATCCTCAATTGTCTGCTTCATATTTTCTTATCTCTGTCTTCTTCTGCAGTTCTTACCTTTGACTGTTCTCTCCCCTAACAAGTTAACCAATCCTGCATTTCTCAAATGTCCTACCATCCTGTCCCTTCTTTCTGTAAGACTCTTCCACAAACTTCTTTGCTTTCCCATTATTTCTAAAACTCATTCATTTTGTACTGTATCTGTCCACTTAATTTTCATCTTGCTTCTATAGCACCACATTTCAAATGCTTCAATTTTCATTCGTTCTGGTATTCCTAAAGTCTATACTTTGCTGCCATAAACTGCTGTGTTCCACATATATAGTTTTAATAAGTTTTTTCTGAGTCCTAGATTAATATTGAAACTAAAAGATTTCTCTTTTTCATTAAAGCTCTTTTTGCTAGTGCTATTCTGCTTTTAACATCATTCCTGCTTTGTCCATCAGTTGTAATTTTACTTCCTGGGTAGAATATTTCATTAACTTCTTCTATCACATCCATCACTATTTTTATGTTTAATCTACTATTATTGGTATCATTTCTGCCACATTTAATCATTTTTGTCTTGCTATGGTTTACAGTTAGCCCAAAATCTTCCTTTAGTATTTTGCTCATGACATTTAGTAACTTCTTGATATCCTCAGCCTATTCTGCTAACAAGACAGTCATCAGCAAATTGTATCATATTATTCTCCTTGAACACTTATGCCACATTCGAATCTTTATTTCACTTCGTATATTGCTTCTTCTACATACAAATTGAATATAGATGGGGAAAGACTACAACCTTGTCTCACACCATTTTTAACTGTTGTGTGACTCTTATGATTGTCTGCTTTTATTATAGCTACTTGATTCTTATAAAGATTATTCTACTATCTCAGTGTTTTAGACATGACTTCTTCAAAATTTTGAATATCTGGCCTATTATCAAAAGCTTTTTCTAGATCAACAAACATCATATCTTTGTTTTTCTTGATCTATTCTCCAAGTATTAATCTTAAGGCCAGAATCGCTTCTCTTGACCCATGATTTTTCCTAAACCCAAACTGATCTTCACCTACTATTCCTTCTACTACACTTTCCATTCTTCTGTATATTATTCTGGTTAGTAATTTATAAGCATGTGATGTCAGTTTTACAATGTGATAATTCTCACATCTGTCAGCTTGTGATTTCTTCAAAAGTGTGAAGCTGACACTTTTATTAAAATCAGTGGGAATAACTACTGTTTCATAACTTTTTGATATAAGTTTGAATAATCTTTAGATTCCATCTCCTAGGCATTTCAGATGGTCTGCAGGAATCTCGTCAATTCCAATTGATTTATCTGATTTCAAATCAATCAAAGCTCTATCGAATTTTGTCCTCAAAACAGGATCACTGAAGTCATCAATGTGAAATCAACTTCTTTTTCAATACACTGATGTTCAAATCATCTCCATTATACACAGTTTCTCCATTTATTCCTTCCATCAGTTAGCTCTGTCTTCTGAACTTAAAAGAGGTTTCCCATCTGCATCTTTAATGTTTATACCTCTTTTCTTTATTTCTCCAAAATTCTGTTCGATCTTCCTATATGCCACATCTACTTTACCTACGACCATTGTTAAGACAGAAGCTTATGCTGGGGACTATGCATACAGCTTGTACTTAACCTATAACCATTATTGTTGCCTAATGGTTCACTGTCTTAGGTCGCCAATCTCCTGTAATAACCCCCAGGAGATGGAGGTAGGATCATAAATAATTATCCACAGTAGACTCTTACTGGATTTTCAAAACTGTATATTGTTCAAAACACTTTACATAATACAATATGAAAGTTTAAGACATCGGACTCTTCTCCAAAATACTGGGTTAAACCAATGATACAAGCAGCAAGGAACTCCCAATGACCACAAAAATTAATCAAAGTCCTATATCATCGAGAGAAAATCCTTACTTCCACCAGATATTGAAGCAAAAATGATAATAACACACCACTCTACATTGCAATACTTCTGCAATCAACTTTTTCTACTAGCACATGGCACAAAACTATTTCTCATGTTCATATCCTTCATCAATAAAGATTACTGAAACACTGGTTACAACATGGCCACTCATCATTCTTATATAGAATATTGGTTGCCTGATGAAATTTTCTCAATTCTTGCACAACCCTAATCCTTATTTTCTCTCTGTTCATCCTGAAAATTTTATATATTATAGCTCTCACGTGAAATTAAGTTCATATCAAGTTTTCTCTAAATGCAACTGTTTTTTTAATTTAAAAAAATTCTTGAAGATTCCCAACCTAATTTAATCTCAATTTAAAAGTCTTTGAACTTGTGTACTAATTCTTAATTTAAAATATTCTAAAGATCCTCCCCCTAACTTTTGATATTTATCATGGCTTGATTGCAACTGTATTTAATAGTAAAAACTATTATTGCTTCTTACTTAAAAAATTAGATATTATTTATTTCTGAAAATGCAGATGCTACTGAGCTGTAATGCATGTCAGACTTTACAGAATTTGATTTTCTATCTGATGGGTACGTTTTTATTTGCTATCTACTCTCCTTTATATAGCTTTCTTTCATTTTTTCCAAAACTGTTGTTGAAGCTTAATGATGTCATCCCACCAGTTTCTAATTCAAATTTCAAATATTCTCTTCCCATATTCAGACAAAATATTCCTTTAATCTTTACAAATCTCCCTCCATGCATATAATAGAAAGCCTACTTTGTTTTAAATATATTCTCATGTCTGTAACTAGCTGAACTCTGCACCATTTAAAAGTCATTCCCAATACCATCTTTTCTTTTTCAAAAAGCTTACTTCTGCTTTACCTCCAGATTCTAATTTTCTATAAAACATAGTTCGAATTTTCCTACATCTTTTGAGCAGTGTAGTTTTACTGTAACTAAAAAAAAAAATTTTTTTGCTGTCGTCAGTCTTCCTATCCTGTGCTAACCTCTTCATTTCTACATACCCCTTACAACCCACGTCCTCAATTATCTGCTTCATATATTCGTATCTGTCTTCCTCCACAGTTCTTACCTTTGACTGTTCCCTCCACTAACAAATTAACCAATCCAGCATGTCTCAAAATATGACCTACCAGCCTGTCTCTTCTTTCTATAAGCTTCTTCCACAAACTTCTTTTCTCACCCATAATTTCCAAAACTCATTCATTTCTTACTTTGTCTGTCCACTTAATTTTCAACATTCTTCTGTAGCACCACATTTCAAATGCTTCAATTTTCTTTATTTCTGGTATTCCTAAAGTCCATGTTTTGCTACCATAAAGTGCTGTGCTGCACACAAAGAGTTTTAAAAAGTTGTTTCTTATTCCTAGATCAATATTTGAAACTAAAAGGTTTCTCTTCTTCATGAAGGCTCTTTTTGCTAGTGCTATTCTGTTTTTAACATCATTCCTGCTTCGGCCATCGGCTGTGCTTCCCAAGTAACAGAACTCACTTACTTCTCTTATTGCATCCAATCCTATTTTTATATTTAATCTAGTAGTATTGGTATCATTTCTGCTACTTTTCATCACTTTAGTCTTGCTTTGATATATATTCAGTCCAAAATCTTCCTTCATTATTTTGTTCATGCCATTCAGTAACTTCTAAATATCCTCAGCCTTCTCTGCTAACAAGACAATATCATCAGCAAATCGTAGCATACTGATTTTTTCTCCCTGGAAACTGTCGCACGACTGGTTATAATTATAAATAACTCAGTTCTTACGCTTTTAACAGATTTACATTTATTGTTCACAACTCCTATTCCTCTAGGAACTGTATCGGACTTAGAGTATTCGAAGAATGCACGGTTTTTCAGCAGTGAAATGGTTTCAAAGCAACCGTTCGGTCTTTACGTCGCTAACCTCCAGCTATCTCTTGATTTTCCTATCGCCATGGCAACTTACATTTCCTTGCTATAGGAGTAAATATATCAATTTTTGTTTAATTCCATGGCACAAAAATATGGTTTTCTTATGAAATGTTTCTGTTCTGTCACATGCCTCCTCCAGTTCACCATGTCTTTGCTTAAAAGACATTGGTAAACTTAAGAAAATAACCTTGCATCCAACGATACTCTTTCTTCTGTTCCTAGTAGAGTTTTTTACAAAACATTTTAGAAAACAGTCTCTTCTTAATACTAACAACATAATGAAATGAACCAAATAAAACATGTATTGTCTTGAAATATCTAATAATGAAAACATACATACATACAGCATTCTAGCTTAACATCACACAAATGCAAGTCCTGTCACGGTCGCCATGTCGCACGACTGGTTATAATTATAAATAACTCAGTTCTTACGCTTTTAACAGATTTACATTTATTGTTCACAACTCCTATTCCTCTAGGAACTACATCGGACTTAGAGTATTCGAAGAATGCACGGTTCTTCAGCAGTGAAATGGTTTCAAAGCAACCGTTCAATCTTTACGTCGTTAACCTCCAGCTCTCTCTTGATTTTCCTATCGCCATGTCAACTTACATTTCCTTGCTATAGGAGTAAATATATCAATTTTTGTTTAATTCCATGGCACAAAAATATGGTTTTCTTATGAAATGTTTCTGTTCTGTCACAAAACTTATGCCACATGGAAATTTTTCTTTGAATTTCTTCATTGCTTCTTCTACATACAAAATGAATATTAACGGGGATAAACTACAACCTTGTCTCACACCCTTTTTAACTGATGCATGTCTCCTGTGATTCTCTACTTTTATTATAGCCACTTGATTCTTATATAGTTTATAGAGTATTCTTCTATCACGATACTTTAGACCTGACTTCTTTAAAATTTTGAACATCTTGTCCCACCTAACATTATCAAAAGCTTTTTCTAAATCAACAAATACCATAAAAGTATCTTTGTTTTTCTTGATCCGCCCTACAAGCATTAATCTTAAGGAGAGAATTGCTTTCCTTGTAGCGCGATTTTTCCTAAACCCAAACTGATCTTAACCTACTATCCCTTCTACTACCCTTTCCATCCTTCTGTAAATTATTCTGGTCAGTAATTTTGAAGCAAGTGATGTTAGACTAATGGTGCGATAATTCTCACATTTGTCGGCTTGTGCTTTCTTTGGAAGTGTGAAGATGATATTTTTATTAAAAACAGTTGGAATCTCTCATGTTTCATAACTTTTTGATATCAGCTTGAATAATCTTTCGATTCCTTCCTCTCCTAGGGATTTAAGAAGTTCTGCAGGGGTCTCATCAATTCCAACTGCCTTTTTTGCTTTCAAATCATTCAGAGCTTTATTAGATTCTGTCCTTAAAACAGGATCTCCTAAGTCATCAATGTCCACATCGCCTTCCTTTTCCATTACACTATTGTTAAAGTCGTCCCCAACATACAGTGTCTCGATGTATTCCTTCCATTGGTTAGCTCTATCTTCTGAGCTTAAAAGAGGTTTTCCATCCGCAGCTTTAATGTTCATACCTCTTTTCTTCATTTCTCCAAAATTCCATTTGATCGTTTTATATGCAACATCTACTTTACCTATGGCCATTTCCTTTTCTACTTCACACTTTTCTTGTAGACATTTTTCTTTTGCTATTTTGCATTTCCTATTTATTTGATTTCTAAATTGCCTGTACTGCTCCCTTCCTGCTTCATCCTGAGCATTTTTGTAACTTCTCCTCTGATCCATCAGCTCCAAAATTTCTTCTGTGATCCAAGGTTTTTGGCAGCTTGTTCCCTAAAGCCTAATGTTTCTATTCAAGCTTTCATTATTTCAGTCTTTAATGCATTCCATTCATCCTCGGTTGAGCTCCTTTCAGAGTTACTTCTTAGACCTAAGTCTACCATTTCTGAAAAATTTTATCTCGTGCTAGATTGTTTCAGTTTATTCACTTCCAGTCTGTTCTGCTTATACTGCTTCATTATTCGCTTAAATTTCAGCCTGCACTTCATTATTATCAAATAATGGTCAGAGTCTATGTCTGCTCCTGGGTACGCTTTACAGTCTAGAACTTGATTTCTGAATCTCTGTTTGACCATGATATAATCTAGCTGATATCTTCCTGTATCCCCATGACGTTTCCAGGTGTATATTCTTCTTGCATTGTTCTTAAACAGTGTGTAAAAAATTAGAGTTGTGAAAAAAAAAAACTGTTTGGGTAGCTTTTTCTTCCTCGTTTTGATTCACAATAAATCTAAAATATTTCGTCAGTACTATTTTACTAACCTAAAGTGTTGCATCTTGTTTGAATCATGATTTTCTGCTTCACATCTGTACATGAAAGGAGTAAAATCTGTTAGAAAATAAACCGAACTTCTTATATAGTCACTATTTACATTTCATCTTCATCAAACTTTTCTGTTTAATGTTATATTTTACCTGAAAACCACTAGGAAATGACTTTAAACATATTTTATTGTTGGTTTCTTATAAGCTGGCAGCTCTTTTAACTAATCTTCATCATGCCTTGACAAAATTAAGGTTGTACACACTATTTCCTCTTTTACTTCTTTACATTTTTTTTTCAGCCATTTATCTTTTGATTTATTGCATTTGATTTCTAAATTGTCTGTATTGCTTTCATCCTGCAACATGAGCATTTTTGTGCCTTCTCCTCTGATCCATCAACTCCAAAATTTCTTCTTTATTCCCAGGTTTTCAGGCAGCTTGTTTCCTAAAGACTAATTTTTCTTTAAAGCATTCATTACTTCACTCATTAATGCTTTCCATTCGTCCTCAGTTCAGATTCTTTCTCAGTTACTTCTTAGATCTATGTCTACCATTTCTGAGAACTTTTCTCTCATGATAGATTGTTTCAAATTATTCACTTCCAGTCTGTTCTGCTTGTATTGCTTCATTATTCTCTTGAATTTGAGCCTTCAGTTTATATCTATCAGATTATTGTCAGAGTCTGTCTTCTCCTAAGTATGCTTTAGAGCCTAGAACTTGATTCCTAAATCTGTTTGACCTCAATATAATCTAGCTGATATCAATCCATATCAACTGGATGTTTCCAGGTGTATATCCATCTTGCATGATTCTTAAATATTGTTTGCCACAACTAGTTTATATCTTCTCAAAATTCTAACAATCTGCCTTCCTCACTCATTTCTTTCTCCTAAACCAGAACTTCTTTCACTATTTCCCTCTTTTCTTTCTGCCACTACTGCCTTCAAATCACCTATGACTATTAGATTCTCAGATTATTAGATTCTTTTTCACATATTGGATTAATTCTTCAATTTCAGCATTTCAGTATTTTCTCTATTTCTTAATCATCTTCCTGTGATGTAGGCATGTAGAACTGTACTAATGTGGTTGGGGCGGGCTTAGTTTCCAACACCAACAAAATAATCCTTACAATAATTTACCTGTTTCCCTACTCTCTTATTCATTACAAATCCTACACCAGTAACTCCATTGACAGCTTGTGTGCTATTTATCCTGTGTTCCCCTGACCAAAAATACTGTTCATACTTCCTTTTGATCTCACTAACTCCAGGAATATCTAACTTAAGTCATTCCATCCCCCTTTTTAAGTTTTTTAATCTACATGCCCTATTCAGACTTCTAACAAACCATGCTACAACTCATACAATGTGTCTATCCATTCTGATGAATGAGCAGTTCCCACTCAGATCCAATTAGGGGACTATTTTATCTCTGGAATATTTTACCCAGAAAGAAGCCATCCTATTATATGAGGGTGAGTCAAATGAAAACCTTAAATTTGTAATAAAAAAATCGAAATTTCTCGCCGTAATCCTGTAAGATGGTAACCGTACTACAAGCAGCGTGCAGAATGGCCTGTAAGTGGCAGCATAGTGCAGATGAACAAATACCATCACAGTATCAGTATAAAGATGGCTGCCCCACTTGAGACTTGCACCAGGGAAGAACAGCATTCTGTTATTCGGTTTTTGAGTAGTGAAGGTGTGAAACCTATTGAAATTCATTGAAGAATGAAGGTTCAGTATGGTGATGCATGTTTGTCACAGTAGCAAGTCTACGAATGGAGTAGGAAGTTCGCAAATGGTGTGACTTCAGTTGAAGATGCTTCTCGTCCAGATCAAACACAACGAGTTGTGACCCACAGAACATTGCAGCAGTTGAAGCCATATTGAAGGAAAACCGCCAAGTGACACTGAATGATATTGCAGCATGTGTAAGATTAGTCATCGTTCAGCACACCACATTGTGTATGATGTGCTCCAGTTTCACAAAGTGTCTGCAAGATGGTTGCCACGGCAGCTGACTCCTGAAATGAGAGAACGACGTGTTGATGCTTGTGAATTACTTCTTTGGCGCTTTGATCAAGAAGGTGATGGCTTCCTTGCAAGAATCATTATTGGGGACGAAACCTGGGTTCACTTCCCCCAGCCGGAAACGAAGAGAGCGAGCAAGGAATGGCGTCATTCCTCATCACCAAAACAAAGAAGTTTCGAACAGAACCATCAGCAGCGAAGGTTATGCTGACTCTCTTTTGGGACAAAAAAGGTGTCATTTTGGAGCATCACATGCTTAGAGGGACCACTTTCACCAGTGCATCATACACAGATCACCTAAAAAATCATCTTCAGCCTACAATCAAATCAAAGCGACGTGGATTGCTGTCATCAGGTGTCCTTTTACAACAAGACATTGCTAGGCCCCACACTGCCCGTACAACATTTGCAACAATCGCAGACCTGCATTTTGAGTGTTTTCCTCACCCACCATACTCACCAGACCTTACCCCAAGTGATTTCCATATGCTTGGACCACTCAAAGAAGCAATGGGAGGAAATAAGTTCCATTCTGATGAAGAGGTACACCACGCGGTGCATGAGTGGTTGCGTGGACTACCAAAAGAATTTTTTTCTGAAGGAATTTATGCACTTTGTAAGCACTGGAGGACTTGCATTGAGCATGGGGGAGATTGTGTTGAAAAGTGATACAGCTTTGTACCACTACTGCACAATCATTAATATTTTTAAAAAATATTTAAGGTTTTCATTTGACTCATTCTCGTATGTAATTTGAGTGTTACGTGGCCTGGGGATACCATTAGGGTCTTTAATGTAGTGATTTTCTGTTGCCTTTTGCATCCAATTGCCATTAATGATTTCTGATTCATCCACCTTTAGGGGCCATATCCAACCCCAAAGGCAAGAGGGTGCCCTGGGCTACTCCCCACTCTTCTGCCCTGCTTTTGGAGGCCATTGGCAAGCAGTGGTCAGCTCCTTATAACAGGAATCTTTCATCATTAGAGCCTCGTCTGTGTAAATGTCATAATTTTAAACAATGGGGCTGCTATGATAATAATTGTCAAACACTACACTATATTTGAATGGAATGTATAGCTGAATAGATCAATATTAAAATTTTTTAAATAGTCAGTACGTTAAGATCATCACTATCATCATGTGACACCCAATTTTGTTTTAGGTACCCAGATAAGAAACATAATGTTTTGCTTGATTATTGGGTGGAGTAGGAATTGATTGCTGAAGGTATAAAGTATAAATATCTGCATATCATTATCATCAGCCAGTTCAATCATTAAATTATATGGGTAGGGTAATGTTTAATAGTCCTGCATTTACTGGACTAATATTTTATTTATTTATCAATTTTATTTCATGGATCCCTGCTGAGGAAGGACCTCTGGGGTGTGAAATATGTCATGGTTAATACACATACATACAATACCAGTCATAATCATAGTAAAACAATTGCATGTTACAAAGTTAAAATAAAGAGCGTAAAAATAAACATTATTAAAAATAAACCTTAAATTTTACAACTGAATTATGTAAAAGTCATATTGAAAAAAATTAATTATTTTGTTCAAATTCTTGAATGGAGTAGGAGGAGTTGCCAATAAGATAATCTATCAGTTTTTTTTAAAAAAATATATCTTTATTATCTGCAAACTGTTTTCTACTCTTGGGAAATTAATTAAACAGATGTATACCAGAATAATTAACTCCCCTTTGTACTAATGTCAGAGATGTTTGTGTTTTGTGCAAGTTATTTCTGTTTCTTGTATTGAAATTGTGTACCTGTGTATTAGTAGTAAACAGTCTAAAATGATCTATGACAAAGCACATTAGAGAATATATATACTGGTGAAGTCATTGACTTTTTTTAAAAGTTGTCTGCAAGAAGTTCTTGGTTTTACCCTACACAACATCCTAATAGCTGTTTTCTGTGCTATGAAAACTTTTTTACTTTGTGAAGAGTTTCCCCAAAAAAATAATGCCCTATGACATCATTGAATGGAAATATGAGGAGTTCACCTGTTTCATTAATTCTAGATCTGCTGTTAGAGAAAGTGTTCATATTGCAAAGGTGGCACTGCGTAACTTCTTCAGTAGTGAAGTGATATGTTCGTGCCACAGTGTTTCTCATCTGTTTTAATACAAAGGAATTTTATACTCTTTGTTTCTAAGATGGTGTTATTTTTATATTTTACTTGTAAATCTGGCTGTGCATAATTTTTTTGTTTTAAACCTAATATAATGTGTTTTTTCAAAATTTAATTTTAATAAATTTGACTTAAACCAATTTGTACTTCATTAAGTACTTCATTTACATTAACTTCTAGATTGCTGTTTGGTGTTTTTCTAACAGTTAGGTTAGTGTCATCTGCAAATAAAACGCTCTTAACTTTGTCAGATAATTTTCCAGGAAGGTCACTGATGTGCAACAAAAAGAGGAGTGGTCCTTTGACAGAACCTTGTGAAATTCCATAATTCATTTTCTCCCAGTCTGATGAAGCATCTTTATTTATTTTAGAATAAAAAATAGAAACTTTTTGCATTTGACTTTCCATGTATGATTTAAACCATTTACCTGCAGTTCCATAAATACCATAGCATTCAATTTTCTTTAAAAGTAATTCATGATTTACGCAGTCAAATACTTTTGCAAGATCACAAAATATTCCTACAGGGCTCATTTTATTATTCAGTTCCTCAAATGTGTTATTTAAAAATGAATTTATAGCCATTTCTATATATGATCCTTTTTTGAACCCAAATTGTGATTTAGTGAGGATATTATTTTGTGTAACATGTTTTATTACTCCACAATACATGACTTTTTCAAAAATATTTGAGAATCCAGAAAATAATGAAATGGAACGAAAGTTATCTACACTTGTTGCTTCTCCTTTTTTAAACAGCGGTTTTACAACTGCATATTTTAGTCTATTTGGAAACACACCTTGAATTAAGGATTCATTACAAATGTGGGCAAGTACACAATTCATACAATCTGAACAACTTTTCAGTAGTTTGTTTGAAATATTGCCATAGCTGGAAGAATTTTTAGGTTTCAATTGTTTCGTGAGTTTTTTTATTTCTGAGACTGATACTGGTGGCAATTTCATGTCCACAAATCTATTTTGGAAAGCAGTCTTAAGAAGCCTTAGGGCACTATGTGGGGGATTACTTTACTATGCCTAATTCCTCTTCAACTGAAGTAAAATGTTTGTTAAATATTTCACAAACTCCCCCTACTTCACTATGAACAGATGCATTTTGTTGTATTTTTATGTCTTTAAAGTGATTTACAGATTGTCCTGTTTTAGTTTTTATTATATTCCATATAGTTTTCATCTTATTGCATAATTTCTGTATTTTCTCTGACATATATCTATTCTTGGCCTTTCTTATTACATTTCTTAGTATTTTAGAATAAAGTTTATAATGAGCTTACAGTGTATATTTATCTGATTCTCTTACTTCTAAATACAGGTCCCTTTTTGTTTTACAAGATACTCTTAAGAGTCTAAGACCCTTTATAATCCACCCCTTACCCAGTTCATTGTTTGGAGTATTGACAACTTTCCTCATTATGAAGCTTCCTTCAAGAAGTGTTAGAAATATATTGAGAAAGAAATCAAATTTTTCATTAACACCCGGTGCATTGTTCACTTCTGACCATTGTTCATTATTTAAGGAATCTATTAAATTTTTATATTGTTTTCGTTAATATTTCTTCTATATACCCAGCTTTTCATTATCTGTTTAATGGTGTTTCTGGACTTAATACATAACAGCTGAGCATCATGATCTGAGATACCATTTATTACTAGAAGTATACTGTAATTACTGTACTGAGAAATATCCACAAAAAAATTATCAATTGCAGTCCTGGTGTTATTTTGTATTCTAGAAGGGAAATTTACAAGTGTCGTTAATTTAAAAGACAACATCAAGACTTTAATATCAAGCCTATCATTGCAGTGATTGAGAAAGTCAACATTAAAATCTCCACATAAAACTATGTGTTTGCTATTTGTGAAACATAGTAGCAAAGACTCTAACTGAGAAAAAATTCTATAATTTCCTGAGGGGACCCTGCAAATTGCTATTACTATGAGCTCTACCTTACCATATTCTGGTTTAGTAACACAGCATTCAAAGTGTTGTTCTATACAATACTTACTTACACCTACACTGGTGCATTGAATATTATTTAAAATAAAAATGGCAACTCCCTCTTTCTCCATTTTACATGTACAGAAATGAGAACTTAGTTTATAATTTGGAATGGACAGCTGAGATATTCCTGTGTCAGACAAATGATGTTCAGATATGCATAAAACATCTACATTGAAATTTCTGGAATATTGAATCTCTTCTAGGCATAAGGTAATGTGATCAGTTTTACTAAATGTTCCCGCTATATATTGATGGAGAATAGTGGTCTGATCAATTTGATTCAATTAATTTAAATTGTTTACTTTGTTAGTACATACTCGTATGTCAGTTGGAATTTCAATAAGATTTGATCAGGAGAGACGTTAATTTCTTTTAGAGAGCTTAAACATTTATTTGTACTTTTAGTTAACTACTTGTGTTTCAGTTGCTAAAGAAAAGTAAGAGTAAGATTCTAAGAAAAATGCTAAAACAAATACTATAAAAATCACTCGAAACTTTTCCGAAATGTGAATTGGAACACTTATCAACAACAAGACTTACAACAAAGCAAACAAATGGTATTACAAGAACTTTATAAACAAATAAAATGAAAATTGACATGCTTGAGCTCTGATTCTGACCTATCCTCAAATGTAAACAAATAAAACTTGTTTACACTGTACTGATTTTCTGTTTAAAAAATGGTTCACTATCACTTAATAACTTCACAATTTACTGCAAAACAAAAATAATGCAGTCAAAACAAACTTAAAATGAAATTCTGTTACACTGTAACAAGAACATTGATACCAGACATTAATCACAGATGTAAATAAAAACCACAGAACACTGAATCTACAACTTATGGATTTATGATAAATAAAACGGAAAACTAATACTTACACTACTAGATATTCTTCAACATTTTAACTAACCTGCAAGATAAAATTTAACTTTTAACTACAAAAACACAAATTATTACTGCACGACCTGTACAAAAACACATGTGAACAAATTCCAAAGATATAAAGAGATGACAGGATGTGAGGAAATTGGTTTACAAAATCTTGGTCAGATTTTTTTTTTTGGAGTGGGGTGATGCATTATGAACTCAATATTATGGGTATCAGTAATAGGAGTGAGAGGCTGAATAAAAGAAGTTAGTTGGATTTGCCTGTGTAAATTTCTGTGGAACAGTAGCTGATATGATAAAATTAACTCAGTTGGGAGTCATTGGAAGATATGGGGTCCATGAAGAGTGGGAGGGGTGTATAAGACACAATATTTTGGCAATGTGGCCTGAAAAGATAGTGAGGTAGGAGTTAAACCAATACATGGATGAGAAGAAATATTCATGACATCAAAATAGCATGTGATTTAAATCATAAGGGGTGAGAATTTTATTTTTGTGGCTAAGGAATTGGGGACAGGAATAAATTACAGAAAGTAATGCTAAACATTTAATCTGATGCACCGAAAGAATTAACTTAATATTCATAAAAGTTGAAAGGAGTTAGGTGGGAAAAATTTCAACCAGGGCATATGCTCTATTACAATTAAAATTAGTAAATTAAAATAATTGTTTTTCAAGAAAAATATATGCAAGAGATCTCTCTTTTTTCCTAAGAGAAATCATGCAATCAGTTCTTCATTACAAAGTCTTTGAAGGTTCTTGCATTTTCATCATTTACTCGACACAAGTCATAAGATATTACTCAAAACAACATAACCAAATACATGAAGCTAATTTTCTAAGTTACGAGTATTAAAGGTAAATAGTGAATGACGTTATATCAGCTGTGATAATATAAATAAAATTTCCTCAATTTTTACAGATTTTGTAGATGACAAAGTATTATTGCAAGAACTTAGAAGCCACTTTGCAGAGTTATCACCACATCTCTTAGATTTTAACTATACTGTTCCTAGAGAACTTCATCAAGAAATTGGCCTGCGTGTATTAAAACATTATCTAGGCAACAAGGAGATTTCAACTGATGCTGCTATGGAAATAATAAAGGTGAATTTTTTATTTAAAAATGCATTTTATCAAAACAGTTGTTAATATTTTCTCTGTTTGTTATGAGATCACACAAAACATATTTTTATGAGGTTTAAAATATTATAATCTAAATCTGCACCATGTCTTATAACTCTTTGTGATCTGATGGTGGAGCAGGAAAAGTTCTTATTCTCTAATCTATTTTAGGATTATACTTCATTAATTTCTGTAAGACTGCAGAAGAAGACCCCATTGTTAACATGGTAAAAGAACAACACTTCACTATATCATCCATTGTCACACATAAATTGGTGACTGGTTCATTTAATATTGATATAGTTGGCGAACTCATTACCGTGTTGCTCATATATTCTCTGAATATTTACTTAGGCAGATTTCTCAAAGAATGAGATTTAATTAAATAGTTGTATTAGTTAATAGTAGTAGTAGTAGTATTTTATTTGTCCTCTAAATCATATACATGTACTTTGTACATAATAATATGAGACATGCCAATTATAAATTATGATTTGCATTAAATTATTTACATTTACATTACATTATTTTCATTAAATTAATTCATACAATTCAAATATTCTTCTACAGAGTAAAATGAGTGGTATTGAAGGTATGACATCAACAATTTCTCAAAAATTCCCTTTTCTGATGTTACTTTTACATTGTGTAGTAATTTATTAAAAAGCTTAATCCCTATGTGAAATGTTCCATTTTGATACTTTTTTTTTGTATGCATAATATGCAAATCTGATTGTTTCCTTGTGAAATGATCATGTACCTCATTATTTGTTTTAAGAGCTGCATGTTTACCTATGGTTTACATAATGGTTTCAAAGATATATATTTCATATATATTATTTCCATAAGGTATTTTTTTGTCACAAGCCTGTATCTTCCTTCATACTTAACCGAAATCAATGAATGAGGTGTCATTTTAAAGTTTATGGTCTTCCCTTTGGTCACATCATATTTTAAGAAATGAAGTTTTCGGATTTCGGCCCATAAAAGGCGAAAATGTCAATATTTCTAAAATGCTGTTTTCTGTGTTATGAGTCAAATATCTCCCTGGATACCTATCTGAGAACGTTTAATGAAGTATCATTTTAAATATTAAGATATCCGCTTTAGTGACGTCATATATTAAGACAGAAATTTTTCGGAATTCAACCCTTAAAGGGCAAAAGTATCAATTTTTTTGCAATTCGTTTTTGTGTCACGAGCCATTTGTCTCCCCTAATATCTAACTGATATAGATAAATGAGGTATCATATTAAATATTAAGGTCTCCGCCGTGGTAACATTATATTTTAAGAAAGGATTTTTTCGTAATTCGACCCTTAAAGGGCAAAAATGTCAATTTTTCTAAAATGGGTTTTTTGTATCATGAGCCATTTATCTCCCAGGATATCTAACCAAAAAGAGTAAATGAGGTAGGATTATGAGGAGTATTGTCTCAGATCTATGACATCATATTTTAAGAAAGAATGTTTTTGGAATTCTACGTTTAATGGGAAAAAGTATAAATTTTTCTATAACGCATTTTTGTGTCATGAGCGATATATCTCCCTTAATATCTAACCGATACAGATAAATGAGGTATCATATTAAAGAATAAGGTCTCCGCCGTGGTAACATTATATTTTAACAAAGGAATTTTTCGTAATTCGACCCATAAAAGGCAAAAAAGTCGATTTTTCTAAAATGCGTTTTTTGTGTCTTGAGCCACTTATCTCCCTGGATATCTATCCAAAATCGATAAATCAAGTACAATTGTGAGGAATAATGTCTCAGTTTTGCTGACATCATATTTTAAGAAAGAAGTGTTTGGAATTCAACTATTAAAGGGAAAAAGTATAAATTGTTCTACAACGTATTTTTGTGTCACGAGCCTTATATTTTCCTTGATATCTAATCGATATAGATAAATGACATATCGTATTAAAGACTAACGTTCCCGCCGTGGTAACATTATATTCTAAAAAGGAATTTTTCGTAATTCGACCCATGAAGCGCAAAAATGTCAATATTTCTAAAATACGTTTTTTGTGTTTCGTGCCATTTATCTCCATGGATTTCTAACCAAAATCGATAAATGAAGTAGGAGTATGAAGAGTAATGACTGAACTTGGTGACATTATATTCAACCTCACTATTCATCGCATTTTATTCGCGAAATTTTCGCACGGGTCGTCTAGTATTCATATATTTAAATAAGGGTCTACAAGATTCCAAAGATTTGTGATTTGTCATTATTCTTATTGCTCTCTTCTGAATTTTGAGAGTACTTAGTGCATCTGATGATAAACCCCAGAATATAATTCCATACTTTATTTGTGAGTGAAAATGGGCTAAGTTTGTTTACTAGTGGTTAAATTTAAGATACTTAATGCATAACAGATTTGATTTAATTTAGAATTCAAATATTGAATGTGTCTATTCCATTTTAGATCAGATTGAATCCATAAACCTAGAAATTTTGAATCTAATTTGTTTGCTAAAGTCTGTGTTCAAAGTAATATTTAGGTTGGCAGGGTTCCTGTTTTGAGCAGTATGGAAATTTACTGCAATGGTTTTTTCACAATTTATTATTAGATGATTGTTTTTGGACCATTCAGATAGCAGTTTAGTGGTTTTATTAATACTTTGCTGAAGAACTTCTACGGTTTCACCTTTCATTATAAGTGTTGTCATCTGCAAAGAGGATATTATCATGTGACTCAACATTTTCATTAATGTCATTGATATACAAAAGAAACAGGAGGGGTCCAAGAACTGAACCCTGTGGAATACCGTGTTTAATACTTCTAATGTCTGATACATGCTCTCTGATTATTTCACTTTCTGTGTCCTTACATTTTAAGGTGACAACCTGTTTCCTTCCATCAAGGTATGACTTGAACCATTTGTATGCTATACCCCTGATACCATAATGATAAAGTTTAAATAGCTAGCTTATCTAGCTTAAATAGATAACAAAGCTGCAGAAATGTTTATTTTACTGTATATTCATCATAACTTGAACACTTTGAGGTTACACTGAGCACAGATAGTGTTTATCAGATTTGATTGTTTATTGAAATCTATCCTTTATGATGAGGCAAGTTAATTCAATGTTGTTGAGCCAGCCAAAACTCCTCGTGCCACGCAGTGATTGGTTGGTTTTGGAACCAATCATAGCCAGGGGACCGTGATCATCCATGTTGCAGCCCAAGAATCCTGCCGCCATGCCACGATTGGACGGCTTCAAACCCGTCGAAGCAGGGATGCTGTCTCATCGCAACTTGACTCCATGTGAACCATATGTAAATACAGTCCAAAATGCAAATGGAAGAAAATGTCAAGAAACAAAGTCTTTGCCTCAATATTGAATCAAGCAGCAGGTTGATTTATTAACTGCTAATTCTATGTCCCTGTTAGAATGGACTGTAACAGATGGGCTGAAAATCATCTAGACCTGCCGTGTCGTGTGTATCTCAGCAGCAGTTTTGACGCATAGCATTGATGACTGGCATTCAAGTATCACTCAGTTGATACCCACAGTCCCAGTTAATTAGATTTGATGCTAGATGAATTTCAACATCTTCAGTGAGGATGCTATTCCAGAAGATCCCAGTATGCGACAATTTTCTGGTATTTTCAAAATCGAAGCTGTGGCCCTGTTTGAGGCCACTGCAAACTTCTCTTTCTGACCCAGACAAACATGTTGAGCAGGTTCTAGACAACATTGGCTAACACACTGTATCATCTGGCCAAGGTAACTCTTCCCACATTCTCAAGGAATGCAATTTAGCCTAGGTGTATGCAGAGCAAGGTCATCCTTCAGGAAGTGCAAAATGTTTGCATGGAGTCAAGTTGCAACGAGACAGGACCCCAGCTACGACGGATTCCGAAGCCGACCAATCAAGGCATGGCAGCATGAGTCTTGGGCCGCAACATGGATGAGCACAGGACCCTGGCTACGATGGGTTCCAAAGCCAACCAATCACAGGCAGCAGGTGTCTTGGCTGGCTCGTAAAAATCACACATTCTCTACCGGCACTTCACCAGAATATCGACGTGTTTTCGTTTCGTACATTCTCACTAGGAAGGCAGTATGGTGAAGAAGTGGCGCCCTGCTTCAACACATTCTACACCCTCACGCCGAGTCTAAACACATCAGGCAATGATACTACATCGCGCCACAGCAATCCACTGCAATAGCACAGGATGTCCCAGCCTTCAACTTAAAAAAGCAGCTGCCGATGAGAGGACTTCCCCGTGTGGCACCTCTATGGCCTCTCCATACACCACGATGGAGCTCGTCCACGTCGATCCCAGGGGTCAGACTCTGCAAACTCATCATGGCCAACATGGTCATCACCAAGAATTGAAAGTGGGTTCTATGACCCGGACTTCGAGGAGGCGGAGACCTTGATCTATGTCCGCTGCACGTCTGATAGATGAGAAGAAATCTTCATGGCAAATGGGCAGCACATATCCCGAAGCTGGTGGAAGTAATACCTCGATGCCCTAGATCAACCAAGCAAAATCTAACTCCGAGTGAGGTCCGGGAGAAAATAATATGCATGGGAGATACCAAGTAACAAATTTCTGTTCATTCTCAGCGAAGAGAAGTATTTCCATCTCGCCACGCCCATCACAGATAAGAAGAAAGACTGGACACGCTTTGTAAACCTTCCAATCATCCTCAGTGCGGAATTCAGAGAGGATGACTATATTGAGGACCTACATCATGAACCACCATCTTACCAGCCAGTAAGATGAACCGCGAACCACCAGAGAATATGGAACGACCGATGGCCACAAAGGACCGGAAACTCCAAGACAATCTACCTTGTCCAATCATGGCGTTACACCAAGTGCAGACCACCAACAAGAGGCAACTCTGGCGCTGACAGTGATGACACCGGGCAAACTGCTCGTTGCATGCGCGAGCCCATCAGAACTAGCAGCAGTAAAGGATTTCCTCAAGAGCCGCAGTATTAAATTCCAACTCGTGAAGAATGGAAGCACAGGGCTTCCCAAAACTGATGACATTCTAGCACCCACTCCACCAGAGGATGCTACCAGCCGAAACATGGAGGTTACCCAAGACAAAAGCCTCCCTCCACACCCGGAATATAAGCAGAATAAGTCACCGACAGTCGAGGCTATTAACCAAGCCGTTGGCCAGAACACGAGGAGAAATCTCCGTAAGAAGAGAACCACAGGGACAGCTATTGAACAGTGTTTCAGGTGCCAGGGTTTCTTTCGTCGGTCGAAAGACTGCCGGGAACCAAGTCCGATTGCGCCAAGCTGCACCGCGGACGATGCTGCCAGTTGCGGGGGCTGCCCATTGAGATGGTAGCTGCATACTGCCACCAACAGGAGCCGCCCCCACACTAGAACAGCGAAGATCATGAAGCCACTAGGAACGACAAAGATCATCAAAGCAATCATCTCCACCAGACCAGAAACGATGCTCATCAATACAGCCACAAGAAAAACATCTAGGCATGATCATACATTTGCTCACGCAGTTGATACAAACGGTCATTCCTATCAGGTGATAAGAGATCTGTCCGAGATTTTCAAATAAGTACGTCTTAGATGCCCACAGCCCATTTTTTCCACAATGAGAAATAAACAGAGACCCAAAAATAAGATCCTAAAAGCCACAAAAGTAGTAGAGCCACTTCGGTGGTGGGACTACAATTATATAAAAAAAAATCTTCATCAGAAGATGGCAACAATGATTGTGATCGCTGAAATATCGTGTAATAATAATACTTCTTTAACTCGGCTAGTCACCTGAGAGCTTTTCATATATTCTTAATGCCAAGAGAAACTGCGCTATTATATATCATACCTCTAGGGTGAAAAAATTCATTGTTAAGTCCAGCAGCTTGAAAAGCTACGCAAGAAGAAGTCCAGACTTCTCAGCACGATTGCTTTTCTTCAACGCTGCTTGCTCCAGGACATCATTCCTTGCTTTGCTGAAATTCGGCACCTTATTGAGTCTTAGGCAGCAAAGAAAATTCTGAGGTTGGCCAGGATTTCTCTAGTGTGACAGAGGATACGGAACACCAGGTGTGAACTAGACTCCATGTCTCAAGCACTTTTTGCTGTCCAGCTGTTTCTGTCAACGCCTGGGATTGGATTGACACCTGTACAGTAGCATGAAGCTGCAGAGCTCAAAGCCGCGCAACGGCACGTTTATGCGGCAAGTTCTCTCGATTCGCCCGAAGCTCAAAGGCCTCCTCTGAGCCAGACAAGAGCACAGTCATCAATCTGAGTGGTGAGTTACTTGACTATAACACCATATCGTTGCAAGTTAAGGGGATCAATTTTACTCCAGTACCGAAGTCCATACCATACAGTGAAATTCTCACCGGCGTTGAGCAGGCCGTTCGTGGTTTGCCTACAGAGGTTAAAGAAGAAATGAGGCATAAAACCTGAAGTATTTTATGCAAGTTCAAGTTTCCACGGCCCAACATCACAGACATGCCGAGGGGAGAGTACTTCGGGCACTCCGGGACAACACGGCAGATAAAGGGAATGCCTCTTTATTTCTTAATATGGCAGATTTTCGTCTAAAGGTGGAAGAACTTCTGAAGGACGCATCCTACCACAAGATTGCATGGGATCCAACCAACGCCATGGAAAGGAAAACAACAACTCTTCACAAGAATTCAGTTTAGCCAGAAGGCAGTTAAACAGCTACAACCCCATGCAGCTGTTCCTCTGAGACTTTGTAGACTCCCCAAGATCCATAAAGAAAGTACCCCATTGTGGCCAATAGTGAGTGGCATTGGATCAACCACGTACTTTCTTGCCCCATATCTAACTGGGCTGCCGACACCAATAGTGGGAAAATGTCCTCACCATATAACCAACTCCGCAAAGTTTATTGACATCGACAAACAACTCTGCCTGGATCAGCATGATTTATTGGTGAGTCTCAATGTGGTATCACTATTCACCAGGGTCCCTCTCGATGATCTGCTGGCTCCACTGGAACAGCATTTTGTACACGCCTTGGTTGAGTTATTCCAGCACACACTCTAATCATTGTATTTCCTGTATAATAAGGAATACTAAGAACACGTTGATGGAGTAGCCATGGGCAGTCCTTTATCGCCAGCTATTGAAAATTTCTTCATGGAAGACTTAGAAGACAAGGCACTAACAAGAGCTCCCATGAAGCCCAGCACTTTCTACAGATACATAGATGACAACTTTGTGGTTTGGCCAAACGGCAGGGACAACCTGGAAGCTTTTCTGCATCACCCGAACAGCATCAACGAAAACATCAAATTTATGATGGAAGTGGAAGAAGAAGGCCGACTGACTTTCTTAGACATACTTATAGAAAGGAGACCTGATGGGACTCTAGGACACTGTGTATAGAAAACCGATGCACACAGACCTGTACCTGAACGCGCGTAGCCATCAGCATCCAGCAAAGAGCAAGACTGTACTCACCATGCTTGTACATAGGATGTGAGCGATATGTGACACCGTCAGTCTATCCGGGGAATTGAATCATCTGCATCAGACCTTCAGACGCTATGGGTACACTGATTATCAGATAAGTCTCGCATCCTGAGAGCCGAGACGTAAATTTAATAACACCAACAACGAGCCACCTAATCGTCTAGCCTTATTGCCGTACTCTGGCACTACAACATCGTGGATAGGATGGGTTCTATCAAAAAGTGGAATTAAGATCGTTTTCCTACCGCCCCAAAGGTGAAGAACATTTTGTGCTCCTCAAAGGATGATCTTGCTCTGCGTACACCTGGCTCACATTGCATTCCATATGAATGTGGGAAGAGGTACATTGCCTATATGATATGGTGTGTTAACCAACATTGTCTACAACATGCTCGACACGTTCGTCTGGGTCAGAAAGAGAAGACTGTGGTGGCGGAACACAACCTCGAACAGGGCCACGCCTATTATTTTGAAAATGCCAGAGTATTGGGACATACTGGGAGCTCCTGGAACAGCATCCTCACTGAAGCTGTTGAAATTCGTCTAGTGTCAAACCTCATCAACTGGGACTGCGGGTATCAACTAAGTGATGCTTGGATGCCAATCATTGATGCTATGCATCGACAGTGCTGCCAAATTAAGCAAGACATGGTGCGTTCAGATCACTTTCAGCCTGTACGCAACAGGCCATGCGAACAGGGGCATTGGATCAAGCAGCAGGGTCAGTTATTTACTGCTGATTCTGTGTCTAGCTGTTGTGGTTAAGGCTTTGTCTCTTGATATTTTCTTCCATTGGCATTTTGGACTGTCTTTACATATGATTCGTATGGAGCCAAGTTGTGACGAGACAGGACCCTGGTTACGTCGGGTTCCGAAGCCGACCAATAATGGTTTGGCAGCAGGAATAACTCCATCAAATATCAAGTTTATACAGAAAAATATTTTCAGAAACTGCTGAAATTTCTGGGCAAGAAAAACATTCAATTTGAATCATAAGAGATTGACCCAAGAAAGCTACTCAAGGTCGTTATCCGCCAACTACCCAGAGACACAGACCCATACGAAATTAAAAACAGGTTAATGGACTCGCAATACCCTGTAAAGCAAGTGACACAGATGACCAAATATAATAGTACAAATGCGAAACTTTTGATATGAATTCTTTGAAAAGTTTCTATTTCTTCTGACAGAAAATGTACTTGCAGCAATGGTTCACCATGGTGTCTGTGAGTAATGTAAGTTATAAGTTGTGTATCATCATTGAATTTCTCACTGCCGAGCAAGAAACGGAAACATTTTCAAATATTTATGTGCAGTTTATGTGGTATTAGCAGTTGGCAGTAGTATGGTTAGTTGCTGGGCTCAGAGCGTGAAGCTATCTGAAAGCAGTTCTGCAGAGCTCCAAAATTTGCAGCAGTCAGGAAAGCGACCCACGGCTGTAACACCTCACAAGATGCAGTGTGCTCATTCACGAGGACTGACGCATAACAACTTGGCTGTGTGCGCGGGAACTGTCAAGCTGCAAAGGAAATGTGGGTGTGATCATCAGTACTCTTGATTACGTACAAGTGTTCACGATGGGTGCTGTGCTTTCTTACGGAGGAACAAAAAACTCTCAGAAAAACATTTCTTCTGAGTTGCTGCAATGTTTTGATGCTGTGGGTGAAGTCTTCTTGTCCTGTACTGTGGAAGGTGATGAAACCTGGGTTCACCATTTTCAGCCTGAAACAAAATGGCAATCGATGGAATGATGCAATCCTGACTCGCACACAGAATAAAAAATTCAAAGCAACTGCTTCCGCTGTTAAGGTTATGATTACTGTGTTTTGGGACTGTGATAGTCATACTAATTGATGTGATGCCAAGAGGAACCACCATTAATTCTGAGGCATATGAGAACACATTAATAAAACTCAAGAAGCACTTCCAGTGACCTGGACTGCATAACAACCCAGGTGATTGTTTGCTTCAACACAACGCACGCCATCACACAAGTTTGAGGACACTGGAACACACCCCATTCACCCTATAGCCCTGACCTAGATCACTCAAGACTTTCACTTTTTGGGACATTGAAGAATGCCATTCATGGGAGACATTTTGGGGATGACGAAGAGTTGATTTGCACTGTGAGGAAATAGCTTGGTGAACACATTCAGGAGCATACATGCTTTTATGTCTCATTGAAGGAAGTCATAGAACATGAAGGAGATTATGTGGAAAAATAGGGAGTGTATAAGTTTTATTGTGTTCAATAAATATTTGTTGAAGAAAAAAAATGGGGTGCATTAGTTTCTGTGCCACGCTCATATAAGCTTTACAGAAAACTCAAAGACTTCCGACAAACATTTCTTGAATTCTAAAAACACTTAAACAATTAAAGTCATATTAAAACACTCAGAATTAATACAAAATTATTCACAATCATTCTGAAATGCAAGAAACAAAAATTAAAGATATTTACATAAAAATCACCCACATAAATCATTCCAAATGTTTGCAAATTGTCCTCTAAACATCGTAGTTCACTTCAGTACTTAGAATTACAAACTTATAACTAATGTTTCTTGCATAGTACTGTCCTTAACATATTAATTAGTGAAATAAATAACTCTCGAGTTTTCTGCCGGTTAATTGATTTATTTAGATCTTTTAACAACGTTTCGGCAACTGCAATCACTGCCTTCATCAGGTTAACTATTACTTACAAGGACAAGACACTGACTGACTCGCAAGCAGGCAGGCAGGCAAGCAGTTTCTGCCAACGCCGAAGGCATTGGCTATATTTGGGGAGGGGTACCTATTGCCCTTTGGCAGTATTTGCCCCTACATTTTCCTTTAGCAGTAAAATTTCATTACATTTCTGGGCTGGTCCAATGCTATTTGCTCTATGGGTGAGTTTCATTTCATTTTATATATATATATATATTTTTTGATATACGTAAACAATTACCCGTTTAGTAGAGACTTGGGCATTTTATGGTGTAGTTCAATATGTTCATAGCTTCCCAGGTTGTGTATGAGTTCATTGTTGGATTTGGAGGCACTTTCGAAGAACTTTTGGGCCGCGGAAACCATCCGTGACTTGAGTTTCGGTGTTTTTGCCAGGTGGTGGAGGTCTTCCATTGGAAAGTCAAAGGGTAGATGCAGTGCTCTTTTCAAAGCACGGTTTTGCAACACCTGCAGCTTTTTCACATGTGTTGCAGCCACATATCCCCATATAGTACTGATATATTCGATGATAGGTCTAACAAGAGCCTGGTAGACCTGGACACCGCATCTTGGTGGCAGTGATGAGGCATGGTTCGGGATTGGGTATAGTGCACCCAGTCGCTTGTTCACCCTGCTGCAGATATCCTCTATGTGGTGTCGCCATGTCAGCCTTTTGTCCAGTGTGATCCCCAGGTAGCGCACCACTGACTTCTGGGGTATCTGCTCCGCGAACAGCGTCAGGCCCATTGGTCTTGGCGTGCCTCGCCTACTGAAGATGATCGCCTGTGACTTTGCAGCATTTATCTTCACCCGCCATGTGGTCGCCCACTCCTCGAGCAGGTCCAGCACTTCTTGCAGTCGTCTGGCGATGAGCGGCAGGTGAAGTAAGCCGTATCATCGGCATAGAGTGCGGTAAAGATAGAGGTGAGTCTGGGGATGTCAGCTGCGAAGATAAGGAACAGCACTGGTCCGAGGACTGATCCCTGCGGTACGCCTGCCCGAACACGTCGTCTCGTACAACAAGATTTATCCACACGCACTCTGAAGGTTCTCTTCCTGAGATAGCTGCGGAGAAGTTCAACGAATCTTCTTGGAACCCCAGCAGACTTCAGTTTGAACAGAAGACTCGTGCCAGACGGTGTCGAACGCCTTCGCAACGTCAAGCAACGCCATTCCACAATATCAGGGTCGATTCAATGCGTCCATCACCTCTTCCGCCACTCGCATCAGCTGGTGGGTCGTCGAGTGTCCTGGGCGAAAGCCGAAACTGACTCGCGAGCCAGTCCTGGCTCCTATAAATAGCCTGTTGTCAAGGGAAGCATCACGCTGCTCTTTGATTGGTCGGCGGTGCACACAGCCATAGACGGGATCAAACCAGTTTGGTTGCATCTCTGCATCTCGTGGCTGCATCCCGTAGCTCAGCAACTGGATGGAATTTAGTAGCTCCATGGCAGTATCTTGAGTGGTCACCCATCCAAGTAAAAACCACGCATAACGTTGCCTTAACAGTTGGCATATGCGGTCACCCATCCAAGTGCTCTCCACACTCATCGTTGCTTAACCGGCGGCATTACACGAGGGCTCTGGAACTGACCAATCACGAATGACTTATCTCCCATTGGTCGACGTGTCATGACGGCGCCTGCTCGGAAGGTTGTGTCTAGCACTTTGCTGTTTTAGGTCTTTTACGACTGGCTCCCAAGCCTCTCTCAGGAACAGACCACCATCTCTGTTAATGCTGTTGTCACTTAATTGAATCTCCATCGCTTCTCTGATCACTGAGTCCCAGAAATACGATATCTTAGCCAGAACTTCAGTGTTGTTGAAATTGATGCTGTGAAAATTTTCTATAGCATGCTCTGCTAATACAGACTTGTCCAGTTGTAGTAACCGCAGATATCTTTGTTGCTCATTGCGGCATTCCTCGATAGTTCTTATATTTTGTCCAATATATACTTTGCCGCATTCACAAGGGATCGAATAAACTCCCGGAACTCGAAGGCCAAGGTCGTCTTTCACCGTGCATAACATATCACATATCTTCATAGGTGGATGGAAGATACTCCTTACGCCATATGGTGCTAAGATTCTTCCGATTTTTCCAGAAGTATTCCTGGCATAAGGCACCACAGCGACGGTTTTTCGAGACTCTTGTTCAGGTGTTAGTTTCGGTTTCTGGGGGAGAAACGCCTGTTTAATATGTTCTTCAGAATAACCATTCTGTCTGAAAACTTGCCGTAGAAATCTGGTTTGCCTGAGGAGACCATCAAGAATCTACGACCTCATGCAGCCAAACCGCCGAGGTTATATTGCCTACCAAAAGTCCACAAGGAGAACGTGCCCTTAAGACCTATTGTCAGTGCAATCGGTGCTCCAATGTATCAACTGGCGAAATATCTCACACGCCTATTGAGTCCACAGGTAGGTCATTGCATACATCATGTTTCAAATTCTGCCCAGTTCATACAGATGATCCAGGGTCTAACCGTGTCTGATTCAGACCTCATGGTGAGCTTTGATGTCATGTCTCTGTTCACACGAGTGCCTGTCAAGGAGACTTTAGAAATAATACGAAGACATTTTACCGAGCGTGGTGGTGTAACGGATAGCGTTCTGGCCTCGCATTCGGGAGGACGGCGGTTCGAATCCCCGTCCGGGCATCCAGATTTGGGTTTTCCATGGTTTCCCCAAATCACTCCAGGTGAATGCCGGGATGCTTCCTTCAAAAGGCCATGGCCGAATTCCTTCCCATTCCTTGCCCCCATCCTTTCCCGTCTCTAAAGACCACGTTGTTAAAAAGGGACGTTAAACTGTTACAAAAAAAAAAAAAAACGAAGACATTTTGACCAATGAATTGTAGACCTATTTCAACACGTGCTCACTTCTACATATTTTATGTACGGTGGACGACACTATGAGCAAACTGATGGTGAGGCTATGGGCTCGCCAATTTCTCCTGTGGTAGCTGATTTATATATGGAGGATTTTGAGAAAAGGGCTCCATTAAAACCAAAATGCTTCTTTCGATACGTGGATGACACATTTATAATTTGGCCACATGGCTTTGCAGTGCTCGAAGAATTCTTGCAACACCTGAAGTCAATCCATCCTAACATACGTTTTACCATGGAGATTGAGAAAGATGGCTTGCTGCCATTCTTGGACGTACTAATTAAACGTAAGCCAGATGGTACTTTGGCACATAGCGTTTACAGGAAACCCACACACACAGATCTGTATTTGGGGGCTACCAGTTTTCATCACCCAGCAAAGCGAAAAACTGTTTTGACAACACTGGTCCACCGTGCGCGAGCCATTTTGGACAGTGATAGCTTACGTGAAGAACTAAGGCACCTACGGCAAGTTTTCATACAGAATGGTTATTCTGAGGAACATATTAAACTGGCCTTTCTCCCCCAGAAACCGAAACTAACACCTGAACAAGAGTCTCCAAAATTTCGCTGTGGTGCCTTATGCCGGGAATACTTCTGGAAAAATCTGAAGAATCTTAGCACGATATGGCATAAGGAGTATCTTCCGTCCACCTATGAAGATACATGATATGTTACGCACGGTGAAAGACGACCTTGGCCTTCGAGTTCCGGGAGTTTATTCGATCCCTTGTGAATGCGGCAAAGTATACATCAGACAAACTATAAGAACTATCGACGAATGCCACAATGAGCACCAAAGATATCTGCGGTTACTACAACTGGACAAGTCCGCATTAGCAAAGCATGCTATAGAAAATTTTCACAGCATCAACTTCGACAAAACTGAAGTTCTGGCTAAGATATCATATTTCTGGGACTCAGTGATCAGAGAAGCACTGGAGATTCGATTAAGTGACAACAGCATTAACAGAGATGGTGGTCTGTTCCTGAGTGAGGCTTGGGAGCCAGTCGTAAAAGACCTAAAACAGCAACGTGTTAGACACAACCTTCCGAGCAGACGTCGTCATAACACGTCGACCAATGGGAGATAAGTCGTTCGTGATTGGTCAGTTCCAGAGCCCTCGTGTAATGCCGCCGGTTAAGCAACGATGAGTGTAGAGAGCACTTGGATGGGTGACCGCATATGCCAACTGTTAAGGCAACGTTATGTGTGGTTTTTACTTGGATGAGTGACCACTCAAGATACTGCCATGGAGCTACTAAATGCCATCCAGTTGCTGCGCTACGGGATGCAGCCACGAGATGCAGAGATGCAACCAAACCGGTTTGACCCCGTCTATGGCTGTGTGCACCGCCGACCAATCAAAGAGCAGTGTGAAGCTTCCCTTGACAACAGGCTATTTATAGGAGCCAGGACTGGCTTGCGAGTCAGTGTCTTGTCCTTGTAAGTGATAGTTAACCTGATGAAGGCAATGATGGCAGTTGCCGAAATGTTGTTAAAATATCTAAATAAATCAATTAAACGGCAGAAAACCCAAGAGTTATTTATTTCAACAATACGCCGGGAAAAACTAAAATGTCATATATTAATTAGTATTTACATAGTTTCTTTCCATCAAACAATGTTCATTTCCACAGATACAAAACCATATTCACTCAACTACCCACTTGCTACAAATAATTCTTAAAATACAATTTCATTACGGGTCTGGGTCTGAGGACTGTTATAACCCTTCCCTAGGATTCACTTGATTTTACGTAGTTAAAATTGATTGAATCCTGTGTGAAGTTAACCAGGTTGTATGAACACAGAATTTCAACATACACAGATCACAATTAATTAATCATAATACTTTTACAACTATACAATCCAGATATTCTCAAAATTTTCTACTTCATAAATCCACTTATTATGTTGGTCTGTACAATATGTCCTAAACCAACATCCTATCTCTCATTAGGTGCTCTATGAGACTTTCTGCCGGATGATAAGCCGAAGTATGTACAAATTCTCACGCTTCCTGTTGGATTTTCCTATCCAAACTTCCTAGTATGATGTGGGGCATTGTTGGATAGTATCTTCTTAGGCTTATCCACTTTCTAACCAAAAATTACCTATTTCTAACCAAAATTTTTGCAGTGGATTTCTTTATTGGCTAAAGTTTAACATAGTTATAGAAAGCATTAAATAAAACTAAAATTTGGTTCACCCCTCCCCACGACATGGGTAGTAGACCAAATACATCAGCAGATACTGTTATTTCTCTATTATTTACCTAAACCATTCAGCATGTGGCCTATTACATATAATGCATAAATCAAATATCTTTTATAATCATTATCAAAAGTAAAACACTTTTCATCTCAGAACATAACCTTGTTATATGTCTATTACCTTGCTAAAACCATTTAGAAGAGGTCAAATCTCATATCGTTGTATAGTAGAGAACTTTTATAACCATTTTCTTAATAGTAAAGCCCTTTTTAAATCGATTCTAAACCATTTTGGTAAAAGACATAAAGTTCAAATAAGGTTGTTTTCCAGTCATAATGAATTTTGTTGCATTCATTTCTACTAAGAAAGTAGAGAATGACGATCATCTTAAGGTGTATTTTGTATGGTTTTAAAATTTATTTAAGGAGATATTGATAAAATAAAGAATTTGAACTTTTTAGATAAAAGAGTTAGGAAGATAAAAGTAGGCTTAAATGAGAGAGAAAAATTCAATTAATAATAATATAACAGTTCAGAGGTAACTTGAAATTTAAAGTAAGAAAATCGAAGTTTTAGTGTCTACATGTGATGGCGTCACCATTTGTGACTTTCAAAAATTAATAGCTCTTAAACGAGAATAATTCAGAGAAAATTATTTGTTATAACTTAAAAGATTGGTAATAAATTAAACTAGGACAAATTAAAATTTTGGGAAAATCGTAGTAAAATTAGCATAGCACGAGAATGTGGGATTTTGGTAATTCATCAGAGAACAGTACTTCCCTACATAAAATCACCATTGTTCTATGATGATTCAGCAAAAGATTAGCCAAGGCTAAAAAAAGCCAACCAGTGTAGGGGCTCCCAAGCAGTCTTGAGAGGCAGTCTGGAACAGTTTTTCAAGCAGGCCAGTTTTGAGGAAGCAGTTTTGGGAAACAGTCCCATCGCAAGGTAAAATTCAAAATGTACCTGCTGAAAGTTTAACTATCTCACCTCGGAACAAGTTTATGGACTTTCTCATTCACTTTAAGGAAACTTTAAGCTAAACTCAATGATAGGACTTTTTTTTCAATGGTTTAAGAAGTCATTAGTAGCAGTGGTTAAAACTATCAATAAGCTTACTCTGAACTTTGAGGTGCATATATAAGTATGATTGCCAGATTGGATGCTTCCTTACTGTGTTTTGCCTTGGAGGATAATCTGCATCTTCATATATGATTTTGTAGTTGATATTGCCTTAAATGTTTTCAATAGTGTAATCTGATACCAGTGTTAACTTCATAAAACTTTGACTGTATTCCAGTTGGTAAGTACAGTGACTTTCTTTCATTTATGTATGACCTGTTAGCTATTACAGGGTAAACTAACACCGGTAGCTTGGCGGCTGGTTTGAAGAACTATAGCATCTTCGAGAAAAGGTATCAGTTATACAGGCAACACAATCAAGTTAATGTGAATGTTCCATAACCCCAAGCAACATTTGGTCATTACAAAACCAAGTCTAATACTCAACTTGACATGATATTTTACATTTTTCCCCCTTGCTTAATATTATCTACGTTAGCTCTTTAATAAAGTTGGCAAGACTTTAATAGCTTGGAAATTTTTCTCTTCATATTATTGAAATAGAGATCCTCCCTTAACACACGGTAACACTTGGCTAGCCCATAATGCCCATAAAAATAGTGGTAGTGCCAAACAATCTTCTCGATCAGACATTCTGTGGGCCATAACATCCAACTTTCATCATCTTCACTGGTCCTTCCAAATAATACCTCTTCATGCAAGGTATAGTATTTCTGAAGCTTATCTTTATGGTATGGGTAATCAAGATTGGTCTTTACTAGTGCTATAGGTACATCTTTGGTCTGTTCCTCATTAATTTGTCTCAAGGAATGTAACTTCAGTCTCCAACGATACTCCTTTGAGATAAGCAATTCTAGCTTCAGTGTGTGGTCCTAGACATCTTTTTTCAGAATCTAGACCTAACAGCAAACATGACAAAGCATCTGCAATTTTATTTTCACTAACAGGACTATACCGTTACACGAAATTGTATTCCTGCAGAACCAGTACCCAATTGGTTAACTGCCTAATGACTAATTTACACTTTAACAGAAATGAAAGAGCTTTATAATCATTATATACACCAATTCTTCTGCCTAAAAGTAGGTACCTAAACTTGGTTAAACCCCATACAATAGCTAAAGCCTCCCATTCAGAAATAATGTATCTAGTTTCAGCTTGCTGAAATTTCCTACTGGCAAAAGCAATAGTCCTAGAGTCCACTTTCCCATCACGTTCCACCTCCTTGAAGACACGTGCAGCTAGTGTAGTCTGAGCTATCTGTAGCCAGGCAAAAATCTAGATCCTTCTTCTGGATAATACAGGATTTTTGCTTGACATAATTCACTTTTGATTTTCTGAAAATCTTTCACATTCTTGGGTCCACACCCACTTTTGTTTTTCCAAACTTCTTAAAGCTGGGCTATTTAAAGATTGCCCCTTAAGAAACTTCCTATAATATTCACACTATCCAAAAAAAAAACTTTTTATTTACTTCATATCTCTAGGTTGGTGAAAATTCTAAATGGAATTAATCTCTTCATTGTCAGCCAAGATTTGCTGTGGCATAATATGATGGTCCAAAAACTCAACCTCCCATTGCAGAAATGTACATTTCTTTAAATTAATAATCATACCACCCTTTTCCAGCACTTCTAAAACTTTCTGAACTAGCGCCCAGTGTTCTACAAATGTCTCTGAGAAAATAAGAACATTGTCTACATATATGTCTACCTGTACAAGCAGTTCCTTTCCGAATACACTATCCAAACCATGAATAAATCTTGCCACTGAAATATTTAAACCAAACAGTAAAACTCGAAAATTATAACAACGGCCATTGCATAAAAAGGCATTATATTTTCATAATTCTTCTGAAAGCGGGACTTGCCAATAGGATGCAGTCAGACCAGTTCAGGAGATATATCTTTTACCTTTAAATCTGTGTAATAACTCACTGATAGGCAGATGATGATCCCATTCTGTAACTAAATGTGTGTTTAAGGTGCATGCATCCAGCATTAGTCGCACAGAATTGTCTGGTTTTATAACTACAACTAGAGGATTATTGTAGGGACTCCTTGACCTCTCTATAACTCCCCCTCTCCAACATTCTATTTATTTCCTTATTTACTTTATCCCTCTTTGCAAAAGGGATTGGATAAGGATTAATAAAGAAAGGCTCTTCTGAATTTACAGTAAGCTTACACTTATAATTTTTGATCAAAGCTGGTTTGTCAGAGAAGACATTCCTATATTCCTCAATTAGACATTTCAGTTTCTCCTGTCAGTCTAATGGCAATCTCTTCAAATTATTTGGATAACTCACAACCTTTCCTTCACTTATCTCCTGACCACCAATAAGTCCAATACTCTGATTACACTGCCTTAGCAAATTCATACAAATTTGGGGCAATAGTTGTTCACAAACTCTAGCTACACCAGCATTCTTATATTTAACCTACACATGGGCAACTTCTTAAATCTCTTTCGAAACAGTCTTCTCAAAATCAACCCAGTATTCCCAGTTTTCTAATTTGATCTGCAAGGTACCCTCTCCACAGTCTACAACAGCTTAATTTTGTAAGCCAATCCATTCCTAAAATGCAATTAACATTCAAAGTAGGTAATACATACATGGGTAATTCTACATTTACAGCCCCCATTCTCCCTTCCACCAACATTTTGTGCTTAATTCTTACTTCTAGAACCTGTAGCAGTAATAACTGTCATTTTTATTTGTTTAATGTTCTTGTTAAACATTTCCTCATCCAGACAAGAAACCTCAAATCCAGTGTCAATAAGAGACTCTATTTGTCTGTTATCAATCTGTAGAATAGGAACTTTATCTAATCCCCTTTCCTTATTCTCCACCTCTCCAAATAAATCATCTCTAGCATTATTTATAAAAATTGTATTAACTTTATAGCAGTTGTTACTTGAACCCACATTCTTTTACACCAATGCAAGGCCCGACAGTGGTGGTCTTTAGTTTGCCTCGGCCCCCCCCCCCTCCCTCCCACTGCTTTTCCCTTTTTCCCCTTTGAGGTTGTGGGTTTTGTTCTCTCATTCCCCATTATCATTTCTCCTTTCATAACTATCATGATTTCTTCCTTGGATCTACCCTTGACATATTGCGCCTTCTAGGACTCCTATTTCCTCTCCTGTGGTTGTGGTGGCAATATTGATCATTGAATGAATCCTGGGCATCCAAGAATCTCAATAATTCCAAATCTCTGCCCACATTAATAACATCCAAAGTAGCTATTAGATTCCTAGTTTCAGTAGGCAGTCTAGATCCTATCGAATTAATGAATTCCCCTTCCCCATAAGGATGGTCTAAATACATACACTAGATTCAACATTTATTTTAAAAAAATCATGCTACACACTCTGTAAGGTCTACCATTCATCAATTCTCTCTTCACCTGAATTTGCCTGCTTGTTGACCAATAATGTATCAAAGTATTCTTTAAACAGCTTGTAATCATTCACCTCCCTAACTTGTCTGTCACCCCATATCCTAGCATAAGGCTTTAGATGTTTACATACAAGTGCAATTTGCTTACTGTCCAGTAACACATTAAAATAGTCCGATCTCTTAAAATTATCTATAAATTCTACTGAATGTAACTTCCCCGTATCATCATTGAATTCAAATTCTTCCTTAACATGAACACTGACCACTGGATTACCCATTAAAGAAACAACACTCTTACTCAGTTGAACCTGTAGCTCAGCAACCCTTTTCTCAAACTGATTCACATTACATTGTGTTGCCTCCAATCCATGGGTAAGCTGTTCCTGATGCTGCACCAATGAGTTAACATTTTGTCTCGCCTCCTGTCTTAGCTCATCAACCCATAGAATCCCTTTAATGTCACTGCCTTGAATAAATTCACATACTCATCCCTCATCTTTTTTACAATCTTCTCTCATTTCTTTAACCTCCTTATCATATTTACAATAAACCTCATTAATTAAATCAACACACACATCTATATTATCTTCACAAATTTAGTTTACCTTTTGAATATTACTCATAACTTCCTTCTTGCACTGATCTACTTTCTATACTACTTCACTGAGCATGATGGGTGAGCAGTTAATGCTCTGGCCTCGCATTCGGGAAGATGCTTGTTCGAATCCCCATCCAGGCATCCAGATTTGGGTTTTCCATGGTTTCCCCAAATCAATCCAAGCAAATGCCGGGATGCTTCAATAGGCCATGGCCGAATTCCTTCCTGTTTCTTGTCCCCTGTCCCATCCCACCTCTAATGGCCTCAACGTTGACAAGGCATAAAGCCATAAGTAAAAAAACAAGTGTACTTCTTCCTGATATTTGTCATTACATTGCTCAGCCACTTTCCCCAATCTGGAGTTTAAGTTGTTAAAGTCCTCTTTAATTTTGGAATGAAACACCTGGAATTTTTTCATATAGTACTAACACCTTATCATCCAAACAGTTAGCTAACTTTGAGAATTTAGTACAATTGTTTTGTTTCAACTCATTTTTAAAGTCAGCAAATTGATAATTAATTTCAGATGATTAAATATCATTATCTTGCTTCAACTCGTGTCTAGATTCAGCAAATCTGCTATCAAAATTTAACTCATTTTTAAATTCAGAAAATTTGCTATCATTATCTTGTTTCAACTCGTGTCTAAATTCAGCATATTTTGCAATAAAGTTAGTTACAAATGATTGTAAAAACACCTGAAAATCTTAACTGTCAGCCATAGTGAAATAACTACTAAAATAGTTTTTCAAAAAAATAAAGAGAGAAAAACTGATTTTAAGTTACCACAAATGATTAAGCAAAAGCAAATATCTAAATATACAGTACTCTCTTTTCATTTTGGCGATAACTGGATTTTGAAGTGCTTAAACACTTTTATCACTTTTTTTTCCTCCTACTTTTTATCTAAACATTTAATCTTCACACACAAAAACACACACTTCTAGCATCGACTGTCGAAACATGTCATCTTGATGCTGAAGGAGAGTCGTACCTGGCCCGATAAATTTTTTCACTTGCCGCCGATACACCAATGTTGATTTCAGTCACCGTAATTCAAGAAATTTCCGGTTGAATCCTCCTCCAGATAATCAAAAGTGTGCTGCATTTAGAAACTCATTCTACACAGTTTTCTCACTGTCACCATCAGTTTACAACTCCAAAAATTTCATTTGCGTAGTGCACATTAGTTGCTGGAATATTGATATCTTTTATCTCGCAGATGTCTGATAATTCCATATCCTGTCACGGTCACCATGATAGATACCACAGTTTTAAAATGATGAAATAATTAGTCCAAACTAGTCCAAGAAGATTCACATTCAATTATTTTTTTTTTTTTTTGACATGGAACTCCAAAGATACTAAGTGCAAACATAAACAGATGCTCCAGCGATTATAACGGTCAAACAACTACTATTCACAATACTCTTAAGATCTGAAAACTTGTCTCTGCCAATCATTTATATAAGCTTTACAGAAAATTCCAGAATAATTCAAAGACTTCTGACCAACGTTTCTGGAATTGTAAAAATACTTAAACAATTAAAATCATATTAAAACAATCAAAATTAAGACAAAACCATTCACAATCATTATGAAATGCACAGAAATAAAAATTAAAGATATTTACACATCAAATTATCCACGTAATTCAGTCCAAACAGTCGCAAATTGCCCTCTAAACATTGTAGCTCATTTCAATACTTGGAATTACAAACTTTTAACTAATGTTTCTTTCATAGTACTGTCCTCAAACATATTAATTAGTATTTATATAATTTCTTTCCATAAAACAATGTTCATTTCCACAGATTCATAATTAATTGAGGGATTTCGTGGAGTAAGGTGGAACAAGGGATCCTCAATAATGGCAACCCTTACTGGCATGTGGATTGCCCATTGAACATACTTTAGCTCTTGTCAATTGGAACCTTTTGTACAGAAGCTTCCTTCATACATTCATTCCTCAAATATCTTTCCACGGTCCATACTCTATGACTAGACACCTTCCTTGTCTCTATAGATGTCACTTCCTTATACACTAACATCCCCCATTCATATGGCCTGAGTGCCATCAAACATTTCCTGAAAATGTGACTACCAAACAGGCTACTAGCACTCCATTACTCATCTGCTTGGCACATCTCATTCTGTAAGAAAACTTCTCATTCAGCTTTCAAGCTTACTACCAGATACACAGACCTGTGAAGGGTACCTGCATGGCTCAGTCCTATTTAAACCAATTCTTGGCCTGACAAAAACAACAATTCCTAAATAAACTCTCAGTCAAACATCCTATGTGGTTCAAATACATTGACAATATTTTTATGAACTGGACGCACTATGAAAATCATCAACTAAACTTCCCTAAATAATAGGTACCCCACTTTAGTTAGAATTACTCCTGTACCCATGTCACCTTTGCCATTTCCTTACATTTCATACCTTTCTACACATCAAACCTACAAATCTGTAACAATACCTCCACTTCAACAGTTTCCATCCCTACCACACTAAAAGTTCCCTTCCTTACAGTCTGGCCATGGTGGACACATCTGTTCCAATGAATAATCTCTCCCCAGATATGCTCATAACCTGTTTCAAGCTCTCACCTCTCATGGCCACTACCCTGATCTGGTATAAAATCAAATCTTTCATGCTATAATCTAACCTCCACATGACTAATCCGATGCCATGCCTCTTAAAACCAAACACAGTCCCACTTTCATCACCCAGTTCTTTCGTGATCTTGAGACCATTGCTTAGTCCTTCATCAAGGGTGTTATGTTCTACATTCCTTCCTTGGAATACACACACTTCTAAACAAAACCTTAGCTCATGCATACACTTCAGCAGACCACCAACCTCAAGAACATCTAGGTTCCCAAATACTCAACTTGAAATTTCCCCTAACCAGCACATATATAATTCCCATGCAACTATCACCACCTACTCCAATCCAACCACAGGGAACACAGGCCTCACCACTAACCCACTCACCATCAGAATGAATGGCCACGGGCAAACAATATATACCAGAAAGTTATTTAACAATTTCAACAACTGTTTTATAGTAATGATTGACAGATTTTTCCCTGAAACCACAACCTCCTCTGACTTTGCAGATGGTATCTAGCTTGCCAACATACCCTTGACACCAACCTTCCTCCTGGTCTCATCTCCAATAAAACCCATGCAGTAGACACTTATTATTTGTGTACCTTTTATAGGGTTTTATGTTTAATAGTCCTACATGAAGTGTTATTTTATTATTGTTAATAATTTTTATATCCTTTCACGTTAATTATTTTGGTGACATTCACTATTTTGATCAACAGTATGTCTCCAGAATTATCGATTCAGTACTCTCATGCCTCTCTCCAACACCATGCCAGATTTCCCAGATACATTCACCAAATGTATGAATATATGATCACATCTGTTCCCACTGTAAGCACCTTAGAATTTTAACAAATTCTAGCCTCTCAGCTTTAGGTATTAAGGGGAAAGTTCACTCTTTAGTAACAGGTAGTTTCATTTCGTGTATAGGTTATGAGAGTAAAGCTTTATATAGCATGAAGATACTGTAACCAAACAAACTAAATAAACCCTTTTAGGAACTGTAAAAGTATTCAAAAGTAAATAAAAGCCCTAAAGTAAACCTTTTATAACAGAAAGAAAACATTAGTTTGGGAGGAAATAGGTTAAATCACTCAAAGTCAATTTCAGATAACAAATTTTGCCATAGGTTAACTTCACAGTTCCTAAACCAATTTAAATGCAGTAAAGACTGACAGTAGTTTCTAAATGCCGGATATAAACTTTGGATAGTAATAAATAAACTTTAAATCAACTGAAAATTAAATAATCATTAATAATTCAACTTTGAAATTATGAGCTTCTACTTGGGAGCATTTTGTCATTTCTAAACCGAATTTCGAGCAATAAAGTAGCTCAATATTTAATAAATCAACTAAATTAACTTCCTATAATAATATTAAAACCTGTTACTAACCTGAAACATGATAATCCATTATAATCCAGTTCAACTCACAAGAGATTTCCAATATTTGCCATTTCACTGTTTTTACACACTTTCAAACAGAAAAAGTAATTTTAAGGAAGTAATAATGCAATTAAAATATAAATTCACTAAAATTTCGTAGTTTCTGAACGTGTAAATAACTGGAATCAATTTTTAATACTTCGTCAGATGCACTTCACTTTTGGCATTTTTTATCACAAAATCCTAGACAGTTTTCGAAATAAAAAGTAGATTTCCGGAAAGAACCAAAAATCTAATATCGCATATAATAATTTCAAATAATTCCAAGTAATAGAACCGATTCTATAAAGATGTAAAAATTATTTCACAACGAAAACCATGTGGTTAGTTTGGAAATTAATTACAACTGTTCAAAAGCAGATACAGAGATGAGATAACTTTCAGAACATGTCATTTAATTCAGAGAATATTTGAGTAATTTTACATTTCGGATAAAAGTAATAGAAGTAAAGTTATTAAATTAAAACTGAAATAGCATTTTTTAGTAAATCTTACACATCTTGTAATTAAACTATCCGTGCATCAATTTTAATAAAAGTTACACCAATAAACTCAGAAATTTTGGTAGAACACGGTGATAATAATTTTATTTGTGTAAATTGTGGTTTTATAAAAATGACGAAATAAAGAAGCTTCTAGAACAATAGTAATTCCCCAGGGTAGAAAAATAGTTCACTCTTACGCTCAGATCTTTAAAACTAGATGCTTGAAGTTAATCACTAAATATCCATTATTTCACAATTAAAAAAGTATAAACACTGTCATACCTTACATTTCACATAATTGTTTAGTTACTGCGATATTTCAGGTCTAAATTTTCTAAGTGTTAGCAGAAAGCTGTGTTTTGGCTCTGACGTCAGCGAGGGTATATAACATGACGCCATGTGAAGACGCCATCTTTTCGGGTTCAGACGCTGTGCTATCAGGACGTGAGAAGTGTGTGCGCTGGTGAGGTTGGTAGCTGAAGATTTGGGTTCGTACCACCGGGTCGGCCATCATGGAACTTTGGCTTCGGGGCGCGGCACTTGTTTTGTTAACATGAACTTGTAATTTTCATCAGGGGTGTCGGTCGGTCTTAACTTCTCTCCACAATCTGCAAACTTTTGGAACAAGTGTTCGATTTGCCTAATCAACTTTAAGAATGCAGTTTTGAACTTTTGATTTCATTTAAATAAACTTGAAGAATTTTTGGGAAAGTGAACTGTTTTATTTTCGTAGCTATTGAATCACCTTATCAATATTTGAGGTCATCAAATATTGTGGCGACCTTAAGCGTTCTAGTTGAATATCCAGGCAACATGGTCAAACTAAATTAAAATATTCAGTAAGTTTTCATCGAACAGTGAAGTGCTATCAAGAGTGTAAGTTAAGGCACTTAGGCGATACTTCAACCCCGGTATCGGCCCATGTCCTTACACCACCAAGTGTCTTGTATACTTGCAAGAATAAGGTTCAGCACCAAAATATTCCATTACGTGTGTTTGTATTTTTTGTTTCAACGTTCCCAGCCACCGCCATATATTTACTGAAGGGACCTTATCATAGGTTGAGGCCTTAGTGATGTCTGGTGTCTAGGATGTGTTGGTAGGTATTAGTAATAATAATAAAGTATGTACATGGCACAACTTACCAAATTATGTAGATGCTCCCTCCGCAGTTTCATACAAAATATTTGAAAAGATAAATACACTAACAGAATTATCTACATTGATTATGTGAAATAATCATTTGTTTCCATTCTAGTTCTTTCAGATCACTTGAGTATATGTTTTGAATGTTTCTTCTCTGCTTAAGAAAGCTCGCTCTGAAAATAATTTTTTAATTTTAATTTTCTTGCCTTTCTTTATTACTCCTGGCTTGCTTGTCAAGGGTTAATAGCTGGCCAGATTCCTTCAAGACTACACAGATGTGTTGTGCATACTATCAGTTAACAACATTTGTTGGTATTGATGGGCATTTTAAGTTTCTGTCTCTCTTCAAAGATCATTTCTTTAGTACAGCTACTAATCAGGAAAATAGTATAGTTTGATATTTCACACAGTTTTTGTGAAAATGTGTTTCCATTATATATTTATTTTAATATTCTCAAGGAATCTCCTTATCAACCAACTGGTATAAAGTTAAATAATATTTGCTGATGGATTTTTTCAGATGTTTGGTGACCGCATGTTTGTTGTTGATGTTGAACGTGCAGCCCGTATGCAGGCAGCAATAAACACAGCTCCAGTCTACTTCTATGTTTTTGGATATCGTGGAAAAAATAGTTTTTCTACCTCCATGTCCAAGACTGATACTAACCTAGGTATGTCTTACATTTAACACCTAAGTTGCTGTATGAGAACACCTCAAAGCTAGCATTACATTATTTTTACACCTGTAGTAAGTAATAATAATAGGGCAGCAATTCTGGGCTAATTTAAATTAGGGATGTAACGGATATCCACACCACGTGAAATCCTACATCCGCTTTCACATCTGCATCCACAATTTTTAATGCGGGTGTATTGCGTATATTTTGTGTACATTGCAATATATATTATTCTTTTCTCTTTATTCGAGATTCTGCCCATCATCGCTTAGCTAGCAAAAAAAGTGGTTGTTTTCTCACGATCTTGCAATAAAAGTAACAATGAACTAAATGGTGTTATTACCTAAGCAACGAATATACAAGTTTCAACTTGCATGTAGAGTAAAGGAAGGGCCACAATAAATCGCATGGAGCCTGCACTGTCACCAACCGACACTTTCCTTATTGTCGTCGCTCACTCGATTGAAGTGAGTTCAAACGACACCACACCGTGTGACGGTGGTCATTAGTTTGGTTTATTTTTTGAGGGTGTGGGCCTGTATAAGGCTGGTCAATATGGAAGAATTCAGAAATTTCTGGTCCTTTACGACTAAATGTTGTTTTAGCATTACTGATTGCTTTAGAAAAGTGTCCTTTTTTTATCAGCCTTACTTTAAGTTCATCAGATGTTCGTAAAATGTAGGTAGAGTCCTTGCATGTTCACATTAACAAATCAAAGGCTTTGCCAGAGGTGAAGGTTGATTTCAAGGCCTGTAAAAATTGAACCAGGGACTTTTCATACCCGAATCAGACGCCATAAGCATCTGAATTTAGAAGTACTGAAAAATATGTATTCAATCATATAAAAGTACATTTGTGTTTTGGAATAACAAAAATAAATTATATAGAAAAAAAGTACGTTGATTTTACAATGTCTGAATATTTATTTTTTATTAAGTCCAGATTTGTCTCTTGACTCAAGATGGATACAGCGTACAATTAGGGTACTGAAAGTCCCTTGTTCAAATCCCTGTCTCAGCTGTAATTTTCATGGGTCTTTAAATTGACAGTCGCCTCTAGCAAAGCTTATATTTGTTAATGCTAAGATGTTGGGATGCTGCGTGGTTTGAATTTCACGTTAATCTGTAGGTCTCCTTTTAAAAATAGGTGACAACAATAGAGGTGTACTGCGTGGCTGATAAGAACCTCTGTGACTGGAATTTTTAGATCACATGAAATTTTTATTTTACAGAATGTTTGCAGTCTGTATTTAAAATAAAATGTATAATAACCTTATTATTTTTTGTTAAAAAGTATTGAGGAACCTCAAGAAAAACAACATGTTAAAAGTGAGTGATGATTGACATTTCATTGTGACTATGTTTATATGCACGAGCATCTTTCAATCCAGTACAGTGATGATCATTTGTCAAAACTGCGTTGGGATACTATTTACGTGTATAAGAGATCAAACTGTGAGGTGACAACAGGAGACAGGCAAAAAAAGCACTTTAACGAACTTTATTACTTTCATAGATTATAAAGTAAGCCTGCGCAAAATAAAGTACAGTATAATAAAGTACCCTAGCTGCGATCCCCAAATCACTTTTAAGGTAATTTTTAACACTAATTCCATGTACAATGAAGAGTGTAAATTAAAGGAGACTAAGGATAGAATAAGATCCTGTCCATCACACGGACTGGCTAGGGACCAGTGTGAATGCGAGGCGGGCAAGCCGCCTCTCATCAGAGTGTCAGTGCAGTGACGGTGCGGGCTCGGTGCGGTTTAGTGTCGCTCGACGTCAAAGCCACATATACACAGTCCAACTTATAGGACATCCATACAGAACTACCGTAGGATGCGCTCAACCATTCACGCTGCTCTAGATGTTCCAAGCAATCCATTCCACTCATGCTTTCTCGTGGCACACCATTTATCTTTATCGCACACTCGTAGGATGTTTACTTCAATAACTTCCTCCGATATCTATAGCTTGTTGGATAGCAAAGACCCTGTTTGGTTGCCTGGGAATCCAACAACATCCAACACCTGCTAAATGTCATCCTGTAACCACTTTCACGGACCATCGAGAGTTCTTTTATCGAAAATCAGATCTCGTAGGTCCTACAAGTTGTAATGTGAATACGCCCTAGAGCAGTACGAAGGTGAGTGGCGAGCACGGAACTGAGCATGACAGGTAGGCGGTAACGGCCTGGCCTCACATTCGGGAGGACGCCAGTTCGATTCCCCATCCAGGAATCCAGATTTTGGTTTTTCATGGGTTCACCAAATCACTCCAGGCGAATGCTTCCTTTAATAGGCCATGGTCGAATTCATTCTAGTTCCTAGCCCCGATCTTTTCACACCTCTAATGACCTCAACGTCAACAAGGTGTATAGATATAAGACAAAAAAACAAAGCGAGAGCAGAGATGTGTGGCAGCGTGGCCTTGTGCTTGGTGCTTCAATTAGTCTAGCCACAAAATCCGCAAAGTTCATATGACGAAGAGTGGTTGTTCTACGCGTGGGTAGTTATGTAAATAATTTAATTCAGTGAAATCATCCCACATTTTTTGTTGTTGAAATAGGAGGCAAAAATAAATCAATATGTCAGTATTATATGGCAATAAAATTTACTTATGAAAAAAAGATTTTAAATTTATTTTTGATAAAACATTAAAATCTAAATAAATATAAATTTATTTTTCAACATCCGCATCCACTTCCGCAAAACACCCGCATCCATGGATTTCAACCACTGAATATCCGCTTCTGCATCCGCAAAGATGAAATCTGCAACAACCCTAATTTAAATGGATGTATGATGCACATGTGCATATTGTGGTTATCTCATAATTCTCGTTGGTGATTTTGACACAATTTAGTATAATGTGATCAATACAATTTCATTGTCACTGGCACATTGGCATAACATAATTTCATAACAGAGATATGGTTTTGAAGGCAAAGAGATATATTTTCCAAGATTTCTGTTCCTAATTGTTTAGGAGAAAAATAATTTCAGCTCTATTTTAACATGTTTTTTTTTTTTTTTTTTTTTTTTTTTTACACAAAAATGCTCTTGTTGGAATATTTTTTAATAAAAAGAATTAATTGGCTACTTATACCACATGTAATTTATAGGAACTGGAATGTATTTCATAGAAGGTTATCAGATTCACAGCATTAACATCTGTTTTTGATATTTGCTTCTTATTAAATTTATATATTTTAAAGGTGTGAGCCATGCTGACGATACAGCATATATTATGAATGTGAAGGACACATTTGGAGTATCAGTACTTGACACAGATGAAGATAGGAATATGAAGAATTTTATGGTGGACTTATGTGTCAATTTTGCTAAGACTGGGTAAGTAATTTATTTAAATTGAATAAAATACAGTAAAAAAATACTCTCAACTTTAATCTGGAACTTATTAGTATGCTGCCATGCTCTCTGGTTGCAGTATCACTTTTCTATCACTGAGAAGAGTAGAAATGGATTTATGTATTTTCCGAGCTTGGGAAAAACCTTGGGATTGCCAACCCCTTAAAACATGACTCTACCACCCTTTACCCAAGGTTACCATCTGGGGCAGCAGTAATGAAGAAATGGTCACTGCCACATTCAAACATGATTTTGCTACCCCTAGGAGCTGCCCCCCCCACCCCCCCCACCTTCGTAGCTAGATCCAGGACTGGGTAAGAAGTGCAAGAAGATTGAATTCTGTTCACAGCAGTTCAAACCTCCACATCGAAGGACCTACCACCTCTTTTCCTAAACTATTTCCTTCTTCTACTGCCAGACATCCTCACTTCCATCCCTCACACTATATCCTGTGAATTTCATTCCCCACTCTCACAAACTCAACTCCAAGGAATTGTTCAGGAACCAGAACATCATTAACTTCCCTCTTGACAAGGGTCAAGCACTATTAGATGGACTGCAGTAACTATGAGAATGTAGCCTCAAGTCAGCTCTTCAATACCAGTAGTTACTCATCTCACTCTACAAATCCCATCACTTCCATTTGCCAGAAAATATGTAAAAAATAAACTTCTCCTCCTTCAGCTTGCCAGTACACTATCAGATACATGGAACCTCCATGGGTATACATGGTCCCTTCCTATGCCAAACAGTTCCTGGGCATTATAGACAAACAATTTCTAGATGAGATCCCACTCAAACCTCTTGTGAGATTGAGATATTTATATAATATATTAATGATGTGAGCCCCAGAAAAAAAACCTCCTCTGAGACTTCCTCAGTTACCTAAGCAATAGCCACACCATCAACTTAACCTGAACTTACTCCCACACCCATCATCTTCCTTGATGCTGAAATTTTGGTATATAAAGGTGATGAAACAGATTAGTTTGTGAAGTACTTATCAAATCACCACATATTGGTTATCTACTTAGAATCCTCCATCCCACCCACCTCCTTTCCTCCCTATGCCAAAACCCCCACACTGTCCACCATAATTATCTTGGAGTTCATTCATGTGGTGAGCCTTAGTATGTATTCATTTGATCTCCTTTGTCTCATCTATTCATATGAATAAGGTTTACTGCCAAGATATTGTAACATATGTTTGTGTATTTGTGTTCATCGCTATCTTCCTGCCTTCATCTTTGGTGATTATTGGATGTACTTTCCATATCCTTCCTTACTTTCATCGCATTAAAGACTTCTCCTCTCATTATTAGAGTATACATGAAGCATCATAACAGTAAAAAAACTTAATTCATATGTTTTGTTATATTACAGTCTATGCATTATATATATGGCTTATCATTCATATAGCTAAATGTATTTATGATAATGTATTAATTTTAGATATTTATTTATTAGTGATCATATTTAATAAAATTTTATGTTTACTGCACTAAGTTTGAAGTCCTGACCTAAGCAGTGATTTATTTATTTTTTTTGTTTTAAGTTCCTTTAATTGGGGAATAGCTAAACACTTTAGCATCAAGTAAAATATTCTTGATCATTTGCTTACCTTATATGAATGATATCCCAGTCATCTTGAACATATTAAGATTGTTTTGCTTATTGCTGATAGTATAAACTGATGAGCCAAAACATTATGACCACTGCCCACCATGAGACTGAACTCCATCTGAAGGTGCTGCAGATACTTGATGCCGTAAAGAAATATAAATGGAGGAGAGATCCATGCAGAATCATTCTAGTGATGATATGTGTGACAAGTAGGGAAATCTACTGACATAAGTGTCTTTGATAAAGCACATTTTGTGATGGTCCAGCACTTGGGAATGAGTGTCTGAGAAATGATGAGGCTGGTCAGATGTTTGCATGCTATTGTAGTTACTGAAGTAGGCATTTATAGAAAGTGATTTAAGGATGGTGAAAACACAAGTAGGCAGACATCCATGCCTCATCGCTGAATGTAGAGGTCTGAGGCTCGCCCACTGTACAAAAAAAGATAGGGGTGATCTGTGACAGATCTGATGGCAGAGTACAATGCTGCTGCAGGCATAATTGTTTTGGAGAATTCCTTGCAGTGCACACTGGTGAACTTAGGGCAGCAGGTAGTCCTTGGGCATTCCCACATTGACCCAATGACATAATTAATACAGTTGCAGTGGGCATGAGGTTATTGAGAATGGGTCATGGGTCATGGATCGATGGAAAATATGTCGGAAGAATCGCATTTCTTGTGGTTGATGGTTGTCTCCCAGGTGAGTGACTGCTCAAAACAAGCACCACCCCACAGACACAGGCTGGTGGGGACAGTATTAGACTGTGGAAGACATCCACCTGGGATTCTATGGGACCACCGGTAGTGATCGAAGGCGCCATGATGGCTATGTGTGAAAATTATTGCATCCCTTCATGCTTCATGTCTTCCATGATAGTGATAGTACCTTCCAGCAGGATAACTATCCATATCATAAGACCAGATTCATGCTAAGGTTGTTTGAGGAGGGTAATAGTGCACTCATGTTGCTGTCTTTGATACCAGATTCTCCTGATCTCAACCCAATAGAACAATTCTGGGATGTTATTGGGCAACAGCTCTATACCCACAAACCACCAGCCAATAATTTAAGGGAAATGTGTGACCTGTGCATAGACATCTGGTACCAGATACATTTAGAAACTTGTGAAGAACTTGGCAAAACCATGTCATACCAAATTGCTACTGTATTGCATTCCAAATGGGACCAGTAGGAGGTAGAAAAATGCAACTAAATCAACTTGCTCCAATAGAAATGGTAACAAATATAATATTTTGAAGGGAAACATTTATAAAAAATACGTATTAAAAAGCTCTAAGCTAATATATACTGTGAAAAATCTGTTACCTTAGGGGTACTACAATAATGCACACAGAGTATATATGCTTTCTATTGTTGTTTGTAGCAAATGATCATACAATTTGTGCTTAAGATTCAATGCTGAAACTGTTAGTTGCAATACTAAGAATCAATATAGCGTGCACAAAGTATGCAAGTGAAAAGTCTTGAGAATACAGGATGATATTTTGAAATCAAAAGTGAAAGAGTTTCTGCTTCGTGAGTCCTATAACTCAACATACATAATTTTGAAATGGACTTTTGGAATTAAATAAAATTGAAGAAATTATAATATTTTGAATATATACAGGAGATACTTCAGTCATAAGCACTTATATGGTACATGGTTCACTTGAAATTTAGAATCATTACATCTATATAAATGAGAAAGTTTGGATGTATGTTTGGATGTAATGTTGGGATGTAATGTTGGCCTCAGTCATGTCTTAATTGCTCAATGATATAAATAATTGACTCAGAGTTAGTAAATTGTGTGTATAGTGACATAGGATAGGTTTTATACCACAAAACTGAATAGTTCTTTGTAAATTGCAATTATAATCTTGTAAATACAAAAGAGTTTCTTACTTCATTGATGGCAGTGCCACGTTCACTCTTTGTTCTTTACATACGAGTCGCAAACACTACTTTTCAGAATAAAAGTAAGAATCTTCTGATATATGGATGTATGTGTTTAGTTTAAAAGCACTAAAACTGATGCACTTGATAAATAATAATTCGGGAGCAGGAAATGTAAATCTGTACTTAACCTTAAAAAAAAATTTAAATCGTTAATTCACAAAAAGATGTTTTCAGTTGCATATATGAAATAATGACATGTAAGGCATCACATCATAACTCCATTCATAATATTTGTCATAATATATGTTAAAAAAATCAAAGTTTGACAAAAAATTGTAAAATATTAAGAGTTTACCGGCATCAAACTTGGTCCACTAAAAGTGCCACCAAAATGGTTGTGCACAAAATGCCATTGTAGCCTATTTGTATGTTCATGACAAATATGTAATGGTTTTGATTCCACCTCAGTTCAGTTTATTTCATAAGTGTCTCCTTTTTGCTACCATAAACTCTCTGTAACTTTACAAATTACGTTTACCAAAATTTAAAACTTAACAGAAGATAACTATCCCCTTTTTATTTTTTCTTCAAACTTCTTGTAGGAATCACCACAAACAGCAGCCTATGACTAACAAAACACCACTTTTTACTTACTGTTCAATATTCTGCATATACCTATTAGATCCTTCACTTAAAATTAATATTTTCAATGGCATAGGGTAGAAACTTTTCATATGAAGAAACAATATTGAGAGAAGTTTACATTGCAATTCACATCGTCACTAAAATGGTGCTTATGAAAGCAACTTATTTGTTACTAATAATAGCTAAATTTCTCCTGTCTTATGCTGCAAAAAAATTTCTGGTCCATGTAACATTTCAACCTATCCATTATCTCCACTAACATTGAGGCTACAAAATCAAACAATAAAGACACACCTTAACATATCAAATGCATCGCAACTATATTTCAAGAAGTAGCAATATTTTCTATATCATGATTCCTGATTAGCATAGCATAAATTACCACAATTGATTTCATTATACACCTTCAGTATGAACCACAACTGGACTAAATCACATGCAATAACACTGTCACTGTATCAAGATATAAACTTTACCCGCAATATTAGTGTAACTTCTGTTAAGAGTTAATGAATACTGGACTTTCCATTGTACAGCACAAGTTACGAGGATTTTAGTATACATTTTTAAATTACATTGCTTTAATAATTGTCATGATGCTGACTCCATAGAAAATGTAGTTTGACATGTTTACAGTATTTGCTTTGATTCACTCTTACGAGAGCCATATTTCCAGTGTCTGTATTCAGGTTGTTGCGGTTGCTTTAGAATCACAATCTGAAATTGTGGGTCAAGTTTATATCACCATTCATGCATCACTAACATGCAATACAGTGGATGTGTTAATGCATGAGAGATAGAAACTTTGAATTTCTGGCGACTATATGGAGTTTGTGGCTTGGTTGAAATGGAGCCCGGACCAAAATGATAACTGCAACTTTATTAGTAATTTAAGCAGCTTTCATGACCGCCAATTTAGTGATGTCATATATCACATTGTACCAAATTTGGATCAAAAGATCTGTAATATTAGTTTCAGAAAAGGAAATATAAATCATACTTAGCCTTAAATTTTTTTAAATTCGTTTTGTCAGTGAGTCCACAAGCAGATATCTTCATTTGCGGGAATAATATATTATGATACTTCCTGTATCACATCATAAATCTGTTCCTAATATCTGTGTCATAATACATGTGAAAAATCAAAATTTCAACCAAAAAGATGCTCATTTTCAAGGAGCTGTGCTGGTAGGTTGAAATACAGCCTAGACCAGAATGACTACTAATATTCCATGGAGCTTAGTGGAATGGAGTGAAGAATGTGGCTGCCATGCCAAATTCTGACTACAATGACGTCAAAATCTGCTCAAGTGAATAAAGTGCATAATTGTATGTTTCTTATCTATTTCCTGGCTTTGAGGTATGGTCGTTTTTTTTTGTTTGTTTTTTTTTTTAAGAAAGAGTAAAAGACAAAGAAAAAGCTAAGCATATTTTCAACCTCAAAGGAGAAATTTTTCTGCTGATCGTACTTTGAATAGACACAATAGACATTCTGGATGTTCAGTTTTGAGGAAAAATCCTAGGCTTCATCAGGGATTGATCCTCAGTCACCCTGGCCATAGTAAGATTGTCATATAACCTAAATTTTGCTAATAAATGATGAAAATTAGTTTAGTTCCAAGTTTATAACAATCCAACAGTAAAGAATGTTTAAAACCATTTTCTCGCAGTTTTCAAGTGATAAGTAGGAGTAAATAGTAAAATCCAATCATAATGATTTGTCAACATTGCTGTTATAAAGAAAATTTCTTATTACAGAATAGAAAACACTACCTTCATGTTCAGAGATGCAGCAAGTGATCAGGACGAAAACATGTGACACTTCAGGGTTATAAAATAGTACTGAGGAGATATTTGATTTTGAAGCTGAATTTCACATGTAGGTTAAAAGATCGAAAAAAATAGTTAAATAATTCCACAACTCTAAGTTTGCATGCCACAAAAAAGTCTCATAGCTCAAAAGCTGTGTCAAATTTTAGACTACATTATGTAAAAATCTAGATCAGTAGGTAAAGAACAAATAACCTTTATGTAGGAAAATTATGATTTCAAATGGAAAACGAAAGTTGCACACAGCGGAATTTAGCCAGATAAAGACTGGAAAGTAGGCTATGTTTAAAAGAAAGTAGAATTTTTTCTGGGCATGAGAGAGTTTTTGTAAAGATCCATGCAATATTTTTGACAGAAACAGGAAAAGTAAACTAATAATAATTATGGAAAAAGTGGCAGGCAGAAATGGTGAAGTTTGTAAATATGTTTTAAAGGGGAAAATGAATACTGTATGAAGGAGACTAGTTAACAGTAAAACAACTTCACTATCATGTAGAAAATTTCCTTTTGGAATGTCTGGAACATATTTCGGCTCTGTAACATTTTTAGAGATATGGAAAGTAGATAGTTTAAGTTAAGGTGCAATTGAGGATTGAAATAAGATAGAAACCTGTAAACAAGATGGACTATTTATCAAAAGATTGGGAAGGATGAGTAGATTATTTTAAAACAGGAATTAACTCCATATATCGAATACTGTGCAAGTGAGAGAAAATGTTAGGTTTTGCCACTTTAATATCTTTTCACAGACAAATGGCTGAAGATTAACTTTTAGGTAAAGGACTACCTTCCATAAAAGATTCACGAAGATTACAGCAAAAATAAGGTTAGACGTTGCATAATTTCCTATAAAATTGTGAAAGAGACCCAAGAGACTATTCAAGAGGAGCTGGAAGCCATGGAGGGGACAGCTTACTACTAGAGAGAAGAGCTTGTTGGTATGTTGCCGGTTTGGCGCGATGTGTGGAGGAGGAGGAAGAAGCTGTATGCGGAAGTAAAGTTAACTTGTCAGCCATGATGGAATAACTAAAGCAGATAGTGGAAAAGTGATTTTACTTCGAATTACTTGAACTCTACTTATTTAGGGGGTCATCGGGAGTTGCTTGCGGCTTGTCTCGGGGTTTAAACCTACAATTGTTTATTTCGGAGAAGAATTTCGATGCTTTAAAATTGGTTATTGCATGATGTACTAAAATCTGAAGAACATATAGTTTGAACATTTCATGCAAGTCTACAGCTAACATTATTTAAAGAACCTACCTTCATCTCCTGAGGTTATAACAGAGGATTAGAGACTTAACAACCGAATATCCTTAGGCTACATTAACAGTCACAGTTTAGTGAAGCTGTTATGCATAATAGAAAAACCCAATTACAGGGTACACTAACAAGATACTCTACCATCTGAGCTATGTAGCTGCCCCATAGTAGGTAATAATGTATGAATTAAATTTATGTGAGATTGAATCAAGGTATTTAATTATTAATCACTGATACTGAATTTTGTTAGTTTTGAAAGTAAAACCTCCTGTATACCAAATCTCTTCTCCACATGATGTGAGATGGGAAATTTGACTTAATAGTGAGTGTATTGCTTCCTGGGACCACTTTGAAAGTTATGATTGTCCCACCTCAACACAAAAATTGTGGATAATGATTTGTGATATTCTCAGCAAACTAGTAGAGGATGTAATGAGTGCTTCTATATAGGATAGGACTTGAGGATAATTGATCTTGGAAAGAAAAGGACTATGAGACATTTTTGACTAGGTTCCCTAATATCAGAACTTTAACAGGAATGTGAAAGAAATTATTCACTTCATGGAAAGATGTTGAAGTGAAGATACAAGATAAGGATTCAAGCACTCGTGTATAGGATTCAAGTTATACAGGTCATAGAATGAGAACACAAAAAGAAATTGCCATTTTTCATGATGACCAAAGTCTTTATGAATGTGGAGATGAAATTAATCACTCATTGGGTAATAAAGGGCAAAGTACAAGTGCTGTGACAGGCTTGCAATATCCCTGTCACAGGGGAAACCTTTCCCATTACTGGACATGCCACATGCTCCACAGCCCACATCATATTGTAAGAATCTTAGAATTTTAGCAAATTCTAGCCTCTCACATTTAGGTATAAGGGGAAAGCTCACTCTTTAGTAAAAGATAGTTTAGTTCCTTGTATGGGTTAGGAGAGTGAAGCTTTATATAGCATACAGATACTGTAACCAAACAGACTAAATAATCCTTTTTAGAAACAGTAAAAGTATTTAAAAGTAAATAAAAGGCCTAAATAAACTTTCTATAACAGTTAAAAAACATTAGTTTGGGAGGAAATAGGTTAAATCACTAAAATTCAGTTTTAAACAATAAATTTTGCTATAGGTTAATTTTACCATTTCTAAATCAATTTAAATGCAGTAAAGACTGTCAGTATTTAATAAAAGCCGTTTATAAACTTTGTATAATAGTAAACAAACTTTAAATCAACCGAAAGTTAAATAATCATTAATAATTCAGTTTTGGGATTATGAGCTTCTACTTTGGGAGCATTTCGTCATTTCTAATCCGGTTTAAGAGCGATAAAGTAGCTCAACATTTAATAAGCCAACTAAATTAACTTCCTATAATAATATGAAAACTTTCTACTAACCTGAAAAATGATAATCCATTATAATTCAGTTCACTACACAATCGATTTCTAATATTTCGTATTTCACTGTTTTTACACACTTTCAAACAGAATAAAGTAATTTTAAAGAAGTAATAACACAATTAAAAGATAAATTCACTAAAATTCCGTAGTTTCTTGACGTGTAAATAATTTAAATCAATTTTTTAACACTTCATTAGATGCACTTCACTTTTGGCATTTTTTATCACAAAATCCTAGACAGTTTTCGAAATAAAAAGTAGATTTCCGGGAAGACCTAAAAATCTAATATCACATATATTAATTTCAAGTAATTCCAAGTAGTAGAACCAATTCTATAAAGATTCTAAAATTTATTTTTCAGTGAAAGCACGTGCATAGTTCAGGAATTTATTACAACTGCTCAAAAGTAGATACAGAGATGAGACAACTTTCAGAATACGTAATTTAATTCAGAGAATCTTTTGGTAATTTTATATTTGCGATAAAATTAATAGAAGTAAAGTTATTAAATTAAAACACACTCAGCATTTTTTAAATCTTGCTCATGCCGTAATTTCAATATCCGTGCATCAATTTTAATAAAAGTTACACCAAAACACTAGGGAATTTTGGTAGAACATGCTGATAATAATATTGTTTGGGTAAATCGTGGTTTTATTAAAATGACGAAATTTGGAAGCTTCTAGAACAACAGTAATTCCCAAGGTAGAAAATAGTTCACTCTTATGCTCAGATCTTTAAAAACCATATACTTAAAGTTATTCACTATATATCCATTATTTCTCTATTAAGAAAGTTTAAACACTGTCATACCTTAAATTTCTCATAATTGTTTGGTTACCGAGATATTTCAGGCCTAAATTTTCTAAGTGTTAGCGGAAAGCTGTGTTTTGGCTATGACGTCAGCGAGGTTATATATCACGATGCGGTGTGAAGACGACGCCTTTTCTAGTTCCGGAGCTGTGCTATCATGACGTTATAAGTGTGTGTGGGCGCCGGTGAGGTTGGTAGCGGAGAATTTGTGTTGGCACTGCTCGGTCGGCCATCTTGGGACTTTGGCTTCTGGGTGTGGCGCATATTTAGTAACATGAACTTGTAACTTTCATCAGGGGTTTCGGTTGGTTTTAACTTCTCTCCACAACTTGCGAACTTTGGAACGAATGTTCGATTAGCCAAATCAACTTTTGGAATGCTGTTTTGAACTTTTGATTTTATTTGGAATAAATTTGAAGAACTTTGGAAAAGTGAACTGTTCTTATTTAGTAGTTAACTGATAACCCTTTCAATATTTGTGGGTCAACAAATATTGTGGCGACCTGAAGCATTCTAGTTGATCTATCCAGGCAACATGGTCAAACCAAATTAAAATATTCCGTAAGTTTTCATCGAACAGTGAGTTGCTATCAAGAGTGTAAGTTAAGGGACTTAGGCGATACTCAACCCCGGTATCGGCCTATGTCCTTACAATATACCAGCTAACTTGCTGCCATTGCACTAGTTCCTACATAGGCCTGACTTTCGACCAGAATGAATGGGCACAGACAAACGGTCCACACCCACAATTCATATCTACCAATACCTGAAAATGCTAACTACCACAATTTGAATGACTTCAATGGATGTTTCATCATGAGAGCAATCAGAGTTTTCCCCAAAACCACCACCGCCTCAGAACTACAAAGATGGGAACATGCATACCAAAATCTCCTAGATACCAGACACACACCTGGCCTCAACCATCAATAAAATTCCTTGCCTTGATGCATCACTCATTATTATCAGTATTAGCATTAATGGCATTTAACTAATTATATGTTGTTTTTTCAAAATCTATAATTTTTTTTCAAAATTTATATATCTATATTTTCCCCCTAAATTTATATATCTATATTTTTTGTTTTCATCTCTACATTCCATACCCTTTTGATAATTATATTACTACTTCTATCACCTTCTGTGATATACATATTTATATATAACATCTTAGACGCATCGCCATATTGATAATTCACTCAGTCATGTAACAAACTTCAGCGTGTGCACACCTCCTGAACCACATGACTAATTCTCTTTAAAATGAAGAAGGTCTGAAGACCGAAATATGGTGTATATTCGTGTGTTCATGATATATGTTCTTTTCCTGTCACTGCCTTCAACTTTGGTGAGTGATGAGTCATTTTCCCTTTCCTCAAAATTTAATTTTCCATATATAATTACTTGCATTGTTGCCACCTTCTGTAACTGGATGATGATATACCAGTTGCTTGGTAGTCATAAGATATTATGACTTATTGGATAAATTAATCACTTACTTCATTTAACACAATGGAGAAACAAATAAAAGTAAAACATTTAAATAACTAATTTCTCTGTCGACTCAGACTTCAAATATAACCATATCTTTCAAAATCAGAGCTTATATATATTAAGCTTTATAATGTCTATACATTTTCAAGGCTGTAATCACATATAATTCCATGAGTGTCTCTGTTTTACAATTAATCATTGTAACATTATCTCTGCAGTGAATATTTTTACTTGCAGTGTCAGTCATCTGACTGGAGATCTGAAGGCTCCAAGCTAAAATCCATGTCTCGGTATGAATTTTCAAATGCTCTTCACCTGACTTTCATTTCTAGCACAGCTTGTAATGTAATGTGAAGTATGCCTGAACGCTTCTGTGTTTTGAATTCTACCTTAAACTGTAGGTACTGTTAACCTGGTAGGATTACTGGGTTAGGTTAAGTAGTGAGTAAAGGTACTGGAGGTCCTGCTTGTGGTACCAGGCTTAAGGAGGAATATTAAGCCTCCTTAGCTCTTAGCTTTAAATCTAACTCACTAACCAGGACTGTGAATAATTCATATTATATTGGTAGCAGAGAGAATGCTAAATGAAAGGAATAGTAAACCATTTTCGTCACCTTTTAAGTAACACTTGTCCTATACCAGTATGTCATTATTAATGATTTTTTTTTTTTTAACAGGAATCCAGCACCTCCAGGGCGTAACATAATTTGGCCAGTTGTGCAGAAAGGAGCTAAGAACATTGATTTCATTAGAATTTCGAGTAGTGTTGATGTCAAACAAGACTCAAGCCCTGACCTGGGTGATCGTAAATTCTGGGACTCTTTAGGGATACAGGAGCCACAAATTGTTTTAAGTCAAAGAAAACAGACTCAAGATGAACTTTAAGAACCTTCTTTGTAAGGACAAACAGTATGATAAAAATTAATCAAATCCCTAAACTATTAGTGAACATAAAAGTATAGTTTTTCCAATCTTTTGAATTTAAACATCTATGTAAACAGCAAAATTTACGACCCATAAATTTTAAGGTTGCTGCAAATAAAACTGTCGATATTATATTTGAATTTTTTACTTTTACTTTATTAACTTAATACTCATAATAGCTATTGATATAGTACCATTTACGAGGGTGTTTCAAATGAAAACCTTAAAAGTTAAATAAAATTTCGACAAGTATCGTGATGGAGTTGGTAGGTGGCAGCAGTGTTCCTTGAAGTTCACAAAGTGACCGACAGGCGGCACAGTGATGTTACAACGCTAGAGAAGGTGATGAAATACATAACAAGATGGCCGCCCCGCTGTCAACATGCACCGCGATTGAGCAGCGTTCAGTGATACGTTTCTTGAGTAGTGAAGGGGTCAAACCAATTGAAATTCATCGCAGAATAATAGCACAGTATGGTGATTCGTGTTTGTCGTTGCAGCAAGTGTACGAGTGGTGTAGGAAGTTTGAAAGCGGTGTAACGTCTGTGGAGGATGCCCAAGACCAGGGCAGGCGAACCGCGTAGTGACGGACGAAAACATTGCGTTAGTGGAGGAGCTTGTAAAGGATAATAGACGCATAACTCTGAACGAAATAGCCACAATTTTGAAGATAAGTATTGGTTCAGCGCATAATATTGTTCACAACGTACTGCACTTCAATAAGGTGTCTGCAAGATGGGTGCCACGTCAGTTGACTGCCGAATTGAAAGCCCGTCGCATTGATGCCTGTGAAGAACTTTTGCGTCGTTTCCACGCCGAAGGTGATGCCTTTCTGAGCAAAATTGTCACAGGTGATGAGACTTGGGTTCACTACCACCAACCAGAAACGAAAAGGTCAAGCAAGGAATGGCGCCACACCTCATCGCCGAAACCAAAAAAATTCCGCACTCAACCGTCTGCAGGAAAAGTCATGCTCACTGTCTTCTGGGATGCAAATGGAATAATTTTGGAGCATTACATGGATAAGGGGGTTACGGTAACCAGCAATTCCTATTCAAACATGCTGAAACATCACCTCCGCCCTGCAATCAGGAGTAAACGACGAGGACTTCTGACTTCAGGAGTTTTGCTGCAGCATGACAACGCCCGACCACATACAGCCCGTAGGACAGTTGAGACTATTCAGGAAATTAAATTTGAATGTCTGGTACATCCTCCTTATTCACCAGACCTCGCCCCTAGTGACTTTCACCTGTTTGGTGCACTCAAAGAAGGAATAGGGGGCAGGCATTTCAGAAGTGACGAAGAGGTGAAAGCCGCGGTGCATGACTGGCTACACACACGACCAAAAGAATTCTTCCGTCGTGGTATCTATGCACTCCCGAAGCGATGGAATACATGCATTCAACGTCAAGGAGACTACGTCGAAAAATGACATGTAAGTTTTTTTGTTCATTGTCACAAATAAAAAAAATATAGCACTTTTAAGGTTTTCATTTGAAACACCCTCGTACTTCAAAAAATGTGTCACTGACACAAGAGTATCAATACCATTCTTGAAGAAACAGTTAATGATAAGAATTGAGTGGAAATTACTGAGGATTTTAAAACAGCAGAGACATTGGGTGACTGGTTTAATGAGACCACTACAGATTATCAACCTGTGATGTAAAGAAATAAAAAGCAGAAATCAGAAAATTTGAAATAGGTCCTCAGTAAATTATGAAGGTAGTTGTTGTTGTTGTTTAAGGGCGCGTCGGCGGTGGGGTCATTAGCGCCCTAACAATGACTGGCTTAGCAATGTAAAATTATGAAGGAACTAGGGAAAGCTAAAAGAGGGCAAAGGGGTTGGTGTTTAGTTATTTATTATTTTTATTTATTTATCAATCTTGTTTCATGGATCCCTGCTGAGGAAGGTCCTCTGTGATGTGAAACAAGACATGGTTAATACACATACATACAATATGAGTCATAATCATAGTAAAAACAAGTATATGTTCCAAAGACAAATAAAGAGAATAAGAATAAAAATTAATTTTTACAACTGAATTTTGCAAAAGTCATATTGAATACAATTAATTATTTTGTTCAAATACTTGAATGGAGTAGGAGGAGTTGCCAATAAGATAGTCTCTCAGTTTTTCTTTAAATATATCTTTAGTATCTGCAAATTGTTTTATACTCTTGGGAAGTTTATTAAACAGATGTAGACCAGAATAATTAATTCCTCTTTGTATTAATGACAGAGATGTTTGTGTTTTGTGTAAGTTATTTCTGTTTCTTGTACTGAAATTCTGTACCAATGAATTAGAAGTAAACACGTTAAAATGATCTATGACAAAGCACATGAGAGAATATAAATACTGAGAAGTCATTGTAACAATATTGAGTTTTTTTAAAAAGTTGTCTGCAAGAAGTTCTTGGTTGTACCCTACACAACATCCTAATAGCTCTTTTCTGTGCTATGAAAACTTTTTTACTTTGTGAAGTTTCCCCCAAAAATTATGCCACATGACATCACTGAGTGAAAATATGAGGAGTACATCTGATTCGTTAATTCTAGATCTGCTGTTAGAGAAAGTGTTCATATTGCAAAGGTAGCGCTACTTAACTTTTTCAGTAGTGAAGTGATATGTTCATGCCAACAGAGTTTCTCATATATTTTAATACCAAGGAATCTTATACTCTTTGTTTCTAATATTGTGTTATTTTTATATCTCACTTGTAAATCTGGCTGTGCATAATTTTTTGTTTTAAACCTAATATAATGTGTTTTTCAAAATTTAATTTTAATGAATTTGCCTTAACCCAATTTACTACTTCACTAAATACTTCACTTACATTAAATTCTAGATTGATGTTTGGTGTTTTTCTCACAGTCAGGTTAGTGTCATCTTCAAATAAAACACTCTTAACTTTTGTCAGATAAGTTTCCAAGAAGGTCATTGATGTACAACAAGAAGAGGATGAGTCCTAGGACAGAACCTTGTGGAATTCCATGTTTTATTTTGTCCCAGACTGATGAAGCATCTTTACTTATTTTAGGATCAAAAATGGAAACTTTTTGTATTCAACTTTCAATGTAGGATTTAAACCATTTGCCTGCGGTTCCATAAATACCAATGTATACCATTTTCTTGAAAAGTAATTCATGATTTACACAGTCAAATACTTTTGCAAGATCACAAAATATTCCTACTGGGCTCATTTGATTATTCAGTTCCTCAAATGTGTTATTTAAAAATGAATATATAGCCATTTCTATAGATGATCTTTTTTGGAACCCAAATTGCAATTTAGTGAGGATATTATTTTGTTTAACATGTTTTATTACTCTACAGTACATGACTTTTTCAAAAATCTTTGAGAATCCTGAAAGTAATGAAATGGGATGATAGTTATCTACACATGTTGCTTCTCCTTTTTTAAACAACAGTTTTACAACTGCATATTTTAGTCTATTTGTAAACATGCCTTGTATTAAGGATTCATTACAAATATGGGCAAGTACACGACTCATACAATATGAACATCTTTTCAGTAGTTGTCTGAACATTTTGATGCTCACTTTGATGACTCTACTAATTTTCACTTTAAATTCCTTCAGTGTTTCCATTAAATAATTCATCACTACTCTTAACAATTTATTACATTCCCTCACACCCTTTCCAAATAAAGAAAATTTTCCCACACCCTTATGCCTGAAATCAAGTGCCAGCTTGTGGTCATGGTCAATCTTACCCTTCCAAGCACCTCTCTTATTTTTCCCACCAATATATTTCCATGCTTCATCATCAGTATAGGCCTTGTACACTCCCATAACTCTCTTCACTCTCCTCCTATCCTCCAATGAATACTATTCCAGCCCCTTTATCATGTTAGTTACCAATTGTGTTCTGTGGTAATTTCCGATGACAAATCTGGCAGCCATCCTCTGCATCCCTTCCAGCTCCTGTATTTGATACCCAAAATATGGATCCCTCGTTACACCACCATGTTCCACGAGTGGTCTGACCAAAGTTTTTGTACCCCAATTCCCTTACTTCTCTAGTGCAGCGGTACCCAATTTTTTTTGGCCATGCGACCCTAATTGATCATAAATTTACTGAGGGACCTCCATTTTTATAAGTGTAAGCTGAAAAAGCATACTCGGATCAGTAATTTGTCACAAATGGCTGGAGAACCATGATAGCCATCTCACAGCATTGTTACGACTCTTTGCTACCAACATTTTATTTAATTCTTGGACGGAACATGGAACCCTTGTCACCCTTCCATGGAACTCCAGGGTTCTGTGGACCACCATTTGGGAACCACTGCTCTAGTGCATCCCCTCATCACTCTTTCCAACAGGTGAAGAATTTTGAACCCTTTTCCTGCTACCTGTCCAATGTGTCCTGCCCAATTAAGTTTGCTATGAAATGTTATGCCAACGTATTTACATTTCAAGTCTTCAGTAAGTTGCTCCTTCCCCGCTTTAAAATCATAATCAACATTTAGCTTTTAATCTGTATACCTAATAAGCTGGCTCTTCTTTGCATTTACCTTCATCCCATGTTGACTCACCCAGCTAGTTATCCTATCTAGGTCACCCTTCAGCTATTTACAGTCTTCTATTGTTTTGATTCTTCTATATAACATTATGTCATCTGCAAACAATCAAACTTCTGACTGTAAACCATTAACACAATCATTTATTAGAATAACGAATAACAATGGTCCCAATACACTACCCTGTGGGACTCCCATGTTTACTCCTACTTCTTTTGATATTTCATTTCCTACCCTAACTTTTTGCTTTCTACCTTTTAGGAATTCTTCTCCCCAGCAAATCACCTTTTTATGAAGTCCAATTTTTTTTACTTCATTTAGCACCATTTTATAGCTCACTCTGTCAAAGGCCTTTGAAAGATCTAGTGCTACACTATCAACTTTACCTCCCCTGTCCATTTCATCAGATATATCTTGCATATAGGCTACTAACTGAGATTCACAAGGATATCATTGTCTAAAGCCATGTTGCCAACATGAAAACCACTTACTTTCCTCACAGAACCTTCTAATATGGTTGCATATTAATCTCTCCATTAATTTACCTACCACTGATGTCAAGCTGATTGGCCTATAGCTTTGCCCTTTTTGTCACCTCTCCTTTATTGGACCGGTACTTGCACATTTCCAGTCCTAAGGTAAAAAAAAACAAGTATCCAGACACAATTTAAATAATTTTTCATGGTAAGGCACAATATCCATCATTCTATCTTTAATACATCTGTACTAATATTATCAACACTGGTCCCTTTACGTTTTTTTTTAGATTTCTTAGTTCCTTCATGATATCTTCATATTTAATTTCAAATTTTCTAATCTGCTCATCTCCAACTGTGCAGATAGGCTCATTTCCAGATATAACCCCTGAATTATTGTCCCTAATAGTCTCATTGAACCAGTTACTCAATAACTCTGTCTTTTTCAAATCCCCAGTTACTTCTTCTCCATCCTTATCTATAATTGTCTCAATACACTCTCTTCCCCCAAGTTTCCTGATATAGCTATAGAAATTTCTAGATGCATCAATCAGAGGTCCCCCTGCACCAATAATATTCTTCATAAACTCATCCTTAGTCAGTTTCTTTGACATTATTAATTCCTTAGTTAGTTGTTTCATGACTTCTCTGCTGCCTTGCTGTTTATTAATGCTGTTATGTTCTCATCTCACAAATCTCTTTAACTTCCTCACCTCCCTGTTATGGTATCAAGGTTCTGTACTTATCTTTATTCTCTGTTTTGGAATAAACATTTCTTCTCCATTTTTTATTATTTCCTTGAACTCTTCCCACTTTGTCTCCACTGAACTTGTGCCATTCTTCCATTTAATAAAATTAACCCTGAAATATCTTTTCAGATCCAAGATTTGTGCCTTTTTACAATTGTATCTATTTGGCCCTTGAATTCTGGCCACTGCTTTAGTGAATCCCCTTATATCCATCAGAACTGCATTATGATCACTTATTCCTTCAGTTACTTGACACCTGATTAGGTTATTATCCAGCCTTACTAGGAAAATATCCAACATGTTTGGTCCCCTTCTTTTTTGCTCAACTACCTGTTTAAAGCCTCCTTCCCTTACAAAGGTATTTTAAAATCTCTGTTCCTTTGTATTATTAATTTTATTTCCTACCCAGTTGACATCTGGTAAGTTCAAATCCCCACCAATAACAACCATTCTATGCTCACTTCTGAACTCTGAATATGAATTTCATTTCTCCCCAAGAGCCTCATTTTTATCATTCATTTTACCACTATGGTAAGTAGCCAACACCCTGACTTTCTCTTTTTTATTTCCTCAGAAATCTACCCCAAGTAACTCATGGTCATGATCTCTGAACACCAATGAACTGTAGTAGTATTTGCTAACCAGTATGAATACCCCTCCCCCAGTTGATCCTCTATCTCTGCTGTACACTTGGTAACCATTGGGATAAACCTCATTGTCTAGTGCTCCTTCTTTTAATCTCTATAACTACTTGAGGTTCATGTATCTCTATTAGGTTTGCAAACTCCATTACTTTGTTCATTATACTTCTACAGTTTACCAGTAACATTCTAATCACTGGCATTGTGATATTTTCAGCACTAACATTAGCCTTCCCAGATCTGCCCCCCTCTGTTATTGTTTCCAAAGCTTCTTCTATTTCTTTAGTATTAATGATTTTTCTAAGTATAGATCTACACTCAGTATCCACATGATTACCTATTTTTACCCCCTCACCCCTTAATCTAAAAAAAGGCACAGTCCTGACCCTGTCACCCACCACTAGAAGTGGGCTTCATCACAGCCCTAGCCAACAACTCAAAGTATTCCCTGCCCCTCCTATTTAGGTGTAGTCCATGCCTAGTGAAACCCCACCTCCACAGGCACAACCTCCATGACAGATCTAATGCAGTTCCCAAGCAGCACCTCCTCCGTCTCCACAATTACCCACCTCACAGTATAGTTAAATTGCAGTTGGTCATGGCGACTTAAGACTTGCATGAGCTCCACCCTAGTGTGTTGTGCCTCCTTCAACTCTTTCTTCAGGTCACACTCTATGCTATAATTAGCATTTCTATCTATACTGTTCCCTGCACCTCCAACTATCACTACCCTATCCTTCTTGGTGAAATCCCTAGAAAGTGAACCTATATCCTCTATTACCTGACCTAAAGTTGCAGTAGGTTTGAAAAAACTTGTAACCTGGTAACCTGCGCCCAACTGATAGTGCAAGTAAGGGCCTACACCTCTCCCATGGCTACTACCTAGCAGCAGAACCCTTTTCTTCCTATTTTTTCCTTGTACACCCATATTCCTTAAGGCTTTCTACACCTTACCTACTCCTACATCTATATGAGGCTCCTCCCCTCCTGACTCTAGTACCAGGTCAAACCTATTTTTCCCAACAATTTCTGGAATGTCTGGCTTCTTCATCCTGTTTACTGTTTTTCCCCTACGACCTGTTATCACCTCCCAAGCATTCTTATGTCCCTCTTTTCCATACCCACCATCTCTACCTGCCACTATAGGCTAAGCCTCCACAGGCAAGACCTTCACAGGCTTAGCTTCAAGGACCCTGACTCTTTCCAACATCACTCTATTCGTTTCGTCTTTCTCGCTCATCCTTATGCCCATCTCCCTGATTCTATCATCCCTAATGCATGGGAGTTCCTCATTTATTTCCGCATTCCCTCTCCACTGCATGCCCAATGAAACTCCTCATTACACCCACTGCACCCCATACCATTCTTTATCTTCCTGCAACAGGCACCACACTTTCCTGACATGATTTTTCCAAAATACCTCAAGCACCTTCCAAAAAAAAAAAAATTAAAGTTGCAAGAACAATACTAAATTACAGATTTAAATATGGTATTACCATTGGTAGATTATTATTTAGTGATTCTAATTTAGGACAGTATAGCACCGATTCATGGAAGCTTCACAACAACTACACGCCGTGCCACATCGCGCTGCTCGTGAGGAAGTTTCTGGCCAAGCACAAGGTTGCCACATTGCCTCATCCCCCCTGCAGTAAAGATCTGGCACTGCCGGACTTCTTCCTCTTTCCTCGGCTCAAGCGGGACCTCAAGGGAAACCTATACTGCTCCATAGAAGACATCCAAGGGGCTGTGACAGCATCTCTGAAAGGGATATTGGAAAGCGAGTTCCAGAAAGTGTACACGCAGTGGCAATCACGTTATATGCATTGTGTCAAAGCACATGGGTGCTCTTTCGAGGACTACTAAGGATTTGTACCAATTAAAAAATTTAAATGAATTCAGTCCTACTACTTTCTGATCCTACCCTATATATATTATTTCTAAAAGGTGTTTTTTTTTTCACAAGCCATTATCTCCCTTTGTACCTAACCGAAATTGATAAGCCATTTTTCTCCCTTGATACCAAACCAAAATCTAGAGATGAGTTATCATTTTAAAGATTAAAGTCTCCGCCTTGGCCATACCATATGTTACGAAATGAAATTTTCAGAATTCGAACCTTAAAGCTCAAATGTATCAATATTTCTACTACTACTTTTTTTTGTAACATGTCATTTACTTTGATACATTACTGAAATAGATAAAAAGAGGTATTTTTATAGAGATTAAGGTCTTCACTTAGGCAAAGTCCAGGGCTGGCCCTAGGGCAATGCGAGCGGGCGCCGTCATGCAGGGGGCACCAAAAATGCAGTGAGAAAATGATTAATGTGCAAAAAATGATTAATAAATTACATAATAACCCAGCTTGCTGTTCACATTTAGATATATATATATATATATATATACACTAATCATCCAGAAGAGTTGAAAAACATAAGAGCTGCAGCCTTGAGTTTCTCCATTCAAGAAAACTACAACTCGTCCTATAATTAGCGCTCTCTGGGTTCATGGTGCGTCTCCCACCTCTGTTTCTTGCCTTTTTGTCTTTAGTCTTGAAGTTCATTCACCAGTGGCGGATCTGAGTCAGGGCAAAAACCTGCGACTGCCACCCCTTCAAATATGAATTTATTAATTTGCAACGCAAAAATCCAAGAAAAAAGTCATGGACATCATTTTTCAAATACACGTTTTCAAAGGGTAATGTCAAATGAAGAAATTTATAAAAGAAGATGGCTTGTTTACTCTAAATCTGAAGATAAAGTGTATTGTTTTTACTCTTGTTTATTCAACAGAAAACTCACTCTTATTTGGGAAAAGAAGAATTTGATGATTGGAGCTACCTATCAGAGCAACTAAAAACTCACGAAACTTCCTCAAATCACCAGCACACCATATTGAGTTGGAGAGAAGCGACTAAAGAACTTCAGTGTAATAGGCAAGCATTTGTAAATACAGATTGAAGACAAAAAATTACGTTGGGTTGCAAATGTCGAATGAATGATGTCCACAATATTATTTTTAAAGTGCAATAATTATTTTGATCTGAAACACTAAATGCTTCTAATAATGGTAACTGTGTATATTTCAACTGCTAGGAAAAAAAGGCACTGTGATGATGGAGCATCTCCGCCGTATTACTAATGAGACTAATTGGCTTTTTTTTGTAAAATGTGTTCAGAACGATTGAATTTCTTAAAATTTTGACTATGGTTAAGTCATCTAAATACTTTTCCATCATACTGAATTGAACTCCTGATGTCAGTCACGTCGAACAATTATCTTTAACATTGCTTTTGTTGACACTAATGAAGTTGAAGTCAAAGTTTGTGAGTGTTTCATTGCTTAAAAGCCGGTGACTCTTCAGGACCAGGGAGCTGGACTTAGTGGCCTGTATTTTAAGTATACATTGCAAAAGTTTGATTTGGATTGTCGAGGCCAAAGATATGACAATGGATCCAGTATGATAGGAGGAAACAAAGGTGTCCAAGAAAAATCATGAACCAATACCTTCCCATGCATTTTTTTATTTATTTAGCTGTCATTAAATCTGGTAATAGCAGGAGCCACCAAAACATCAATTGGATCAGTTTCCTTGTGTGGATTTCTTTAATGAATATTTGTTCCATTTTCTCGATCAACAAAGCGATGGGAAGTGGTATCCAAGAACTTAGAAGGACTATCGCCAAAACTTTTTTGCGAAACTCTTTTGGGGAATAGAGTTTCTAGCCTCCCTGCAATTATCACTATTCTTCAGTTGGTGCGGCCCCTCTGAAAATGAATTTTTCACTTGTAACAACAGAGCCAGATCATGGACCAATTTGAGTTCATAGTTACAATGGTGATTTGTTATAATACATTGTTTCAAGAAAATATTGAAAGCAAGGCCATCCAGGATGAAAGTGGATTCAGAAGCACTTCACAATTGCTGAAAAAGAGTTTGGAATTTGAGAGAGTACTGGGGTTATTCGTTTGTTCTGATAACAGCTAGAGAGATTGCTTCTGTATTGATAAAGAGAGCTCGCTGCCATAGGACTCCCTTTGTAGCAAGCATAAGCAAGCATGTATGGTTGGGTGATTGTTGTGGTTCTGGTTGTTTCTTGATTGCAGGTTTGTATATTACTGAGTCATAAGGTTGCCATTTAAATTCACTTTAGATTTATTCTCCAAACACACAAAAACGTGTCTGCCACCACCAATAATTCTACTTCTTTACTTCTACTGTGGATAAGCCAATACAGCATTTCTTTTCTTCGCATTGCAGGCTCTGAACCACACTATCATTAACTCAGTTTGTACACTTTGTTACAACTACTAACAGCATATTAATATTCACAAAGCATTATCACATTGCTACGAGCAAATAGCATTTTACTACTGTTCCATCTGCTTAAACACAAAAATACCAGGCGCACTGCCAACTTATTACAGGGCGCGCTGCCACTTGTGACCGATCTCATCTACAGTTCATTGCAACATACTTTGTGTTGCCTTATGTGTCTGCTCTAACCTATTGCCGCCAAACTTAATTTTTTTTGTATCTGCTTAATGTCTCTCTAACAGCGAGGTCTTTAGAGACGGGAAAGGATGGGGGGCAAGGAATGGGAAGGAATTCTGCCATGGCCTTTTGAAGGAAGCATCCCGGCATTTGCCTGGAGTGATTTGGGAAAATAATGGAAAACCCAAATCTGGATGCCCTGACGGGGATTCGAACCGCCGTCCTCCCGAATGCGAGGCCAGAGCGCTAGCTGTTACACCACCACGCTAGGTGCCAAACTTAATACCGGGCGCGCAGCTAACACAATGCAATACAACTTGTAGCAGCCACCTCACGACCGAACTGTCAGACGGTCCGCGGCAGACTGACTTCAACAATCAACTTTGCTCCTGGGGTCTCTCTCTCGACAATGCTTCGTTCCGATTTATCGCTTTACACATTATATCCATTGTTTTATACTGTCTCGCCACATTTCTCAGACTGGGACATATCCTTTTATTAAGCCAGTCAGGTCCCAGATTTTTTGAGTATGAGGCCATAGATGAGATAGTAACATATCCCAAAGAACTGTTTACAATGAATGTGTTTTAGCATACAATGGGTAAATTAAGAACACTTGGCAGGGGCGCCCATGCCCGGGGGCAGGGGGGGGGGGTCACGCCCTCCCCCCTAGTTCCGGGGAATATATATAGTGTTCACGGTTACAACATTAACTGCTTTATTATTTTGTTTTATGCAAGCGACTATCTTTTATTTATTCTTTTAGTCAATCTGAAATATAATAACATAGTATTTATTACTACTTTAAGCATAACTGCCTTATAATGCTGGTTCAAATCAAACGCCAACTAAGCAATATTATTATACCTTCGCACTACGCTAGGAAACACACATTTTAGGTTGTGCGTAGCGCTGGCAGTCGACGTGAGGCGCCGAGTGTATATATACAGCATATGTCGACATTGCTATATATTCCAAAAGTATATCTAATTTAAGCCTTATCTAATCTTACTCTTATATTCGCCCTCTCTCAAAGACTAAGTCTTTCATCTTTCGGTCATTAGTGGTTTGATAAAGCAGAAGAGACTTCGTCACATCCTTGATCTTACCCCTGTCGACTCTCAACCCGGCAATACCACAGTGTTTATTCATTGCCAGTGTCAGGCTTCATCTTTTCTCTCAATATTTGGTGAGTATACTGTCACATTGATCTCGCAAAATAGTGGCTCACTCGTTCTGACCTAATGTAGTCAGAAATATTTATTTCAGGGATGGATATCAGGAATTTCTTTGGACAAAAGGTGACACTGCTACATAGAAAAGGAACCTCGATGACTCATAAAAAGTTCCAGATCCAATACCTTCAAAAGTGCGTCCCACAACTACTTCTAAATTCTCATCACCAACTCCTGACTTCACGTTGCAACCATGTCCTTCCACCATTAGCCCTGAGTCGGAGCTGGAATGGGATTAATTGCAAGACAGGAGGAGGGTCATGGGAGTGTACAGGGCATATACTGGCGATGAGGCATGGAAAGATATTGCAATAGGAATGAAAAGTAGTGCATGGAAGGAAAAAGATGACCATGACCACAAGCTGGCACTCGATTTCAGACACAAGGGTGTGGGAAGATTCTCTTTTTTAGGTAAGGGTGTCAGGGATTGGAATGAATTACCAAGAGAAATGATGAATAATTTACCGAAAACTTTGAAAGAATTTAAAGATAAAATTTGTAGGTAGGTGCAGGATAGGGGGAAGATGGGTGTGTAGGGAAATTGCCACCGGAGCCTGTGCTCCATTGCAATTAAATTAAATTAATTAAGAGTCCGCTGATATCATTACTCCTGATGCTACTGACTTGTATGACGTCAACCCGCCCGCTTCGGTTTCCACCGTTAACAAGCCAGAGTTCGTTAGTAGTTCATTAATAGTTAATCACAGCTTTGATTTAGGTGAATATATAAATGATTCAGTGTCAGACGAAGTCAAGTATTAATTAATAACAAACATACGTGCTCTAAATATGACTTATGATTTCAAAAAGGACATTGATGAGAAAAAATCTATCAAAACGCCGTTTCAAAAACTTGGCTACAAAAGTACTCATGGCTAGTATACTCGCCCAAGTTCAAGGGGAACCTTTGTAAGTTTTGTAGTCATTTCAAACCTGTTTTAAAAACAGTAATATTTGGTGCTTTCGTGATAAAGGCTCATCAAGATTACAAACATTTTCGTGAAGATGCTCGAGGCCATGAAAAGAGCAGTTGCCATCTAGAATCTACGAGTAAGGCTAAAAGTTTTTGTGAGTCCTTAGAAATGAGAAATAAAAACGTGATCGAACAGTTAGATAGTGGGATCACGGAACTTATAAATACCAACAGAAAAAAACTGAAATCAATTCTTGCTATTTTAATTTTCTGTGGCACTCATGACATATCCATCAGAGGAAAGAATTCGAGCGAAGGAAACTTTCAGGATTTACTTTTGTTTAGAGCAAGTGTGGGGGACAAAGTGTTGGCGGATCATATGCAAAACTATTGTGGAAAAGCGAAATATACATCACACAGAGTGCAAAACGATTTAATAAGTACATGTGTCTCCGTGATACAAAATGAGATTATTTATGAGGTAAACAAATCATCAGCGTTTTCATTCCTGGCAGATGAAACGGCTGACAGTGGAAAAGAGCAACTGTCTGTGGGAGTACGATTTGTAGATGAGAAAGAGAACTTTACAGTAAAAGAAGAATTTTTTGGATTTACAGAGATTTTTACATTGGATGCTGAAGGAATTTCTTCATCTATTCTAAATTCTGTTGAAAAATTAGGGCTTAATATGAATAAGCTGATTGGCCTTGGCTTTGATGGCTGTTCGACAATAGCAGGCCATGAAACTGGAGTGCAGGCCAGGATCAGAGGGAAGTATCCTTCAGCTGTCTATTTTCATTGTGCATCGCACCATGGAGGAAGGCATCGCACAGACTGAACTTAGTTGTCAATGATCTTAACAGTGTCCAGGAAATTCGTAACACAATCGGAACGATAAAAGAAATTTTTAGGTTCTATTATTTTAAAAATAAAAAATAAAATATTTCGCTCTATTCGCTCGTCAATAGATAAATAATTTAAGACGTTACGCATATCCCGCGTTGGTGTATATATATCGCAATGCAATATAGTTCGCATTACCCTGTTCTGTAACTTCTGGAACTTCTCAATTTGCTCCTGGTTGACATAAAGGAGCACTTTTGAACAATATTTCACATGAGGTGCAGTCATGGTTTTTTAAATTAGGTTTCTCGTATAGGCTCTAACTAAATTGCCTACCCTATTCAGATAGAGAGAAGGAGGGGGGGGGGGGGAGAGAGAGAGAGACATTGGATAGAGCGGCGCTCTCTAATTCCGTTATTCTTGACAATAAACATGTAAATGAGAAAATGTTTGAAAAATTACTGAAATTGTGCTTAAAGTTTGTTGGAAGTGCTCTCATAATGAAACACTGGATGAATATTTGAGGGGTAATTTTCGCTCCATTTTTAGGAAAAGCACGTCTTTGGCGCATATCATTATTTATGACATCATCTATCCTCAACTTTTAGTAGCAAAAAAAGTGATGAATTAAAACGTCAGACCTGATGTGTGTTTACTGCATTCCAATGTAAACCAGAAGGTATTTTTTGAAGAGTATAGTATCTATCACGGTCTAATTCCTGCACTATGTGTCGCGGGGTGAGTAATTTTGTTGAAGCATTCAGTAGTATATGTAGATACTCTCTGCAGTGTGTCAATAGTTAAAAAGTAATAAGTTAAAACGTCATGGCATAATGCTCAAGTTTGACCGCATGAACAGGGAAAATTTAGTAAGCGCTATTTTTTTTGGGGGGGGGGGGATCAGCAAAAAAATCAGTATAGGTATGATATTAAAAATACCCCAATCGATCAGGTCTTACCCCCCCCCCCTGCAAACTATCATATGGGCGCCCATGCACCTTGGTCACTCAATTTTCACAACTATCTAAATTTAATGATACAGTGTCGTTCTTACACATTATCAAAACAATTCCTGAATTGTAATAATTGGAAAAATCCTGTGCCGATTTAGAAATGAGTTTAACTAATGGAGGGAAATGTGACATATCAGGTTGTGAATTGATTGAGGAACTTTCTAATTGAAACTATTGTTGAAGGTGCTTGAATCAGCAGAACCAATAAAAGATCAACTAATGAAACAAAATGGTTGGCAGGATATATTTTCGAATGTATGCACTGCACTTTGAATTTTGTTAACGATATCTGTAACTGTCGCTAAAGAAAAATGAAATGTTAGTAAATTAAAACTTATTTATGGTAAACTCGAGCTTAAGCAATTTTATCTATAGGAAATAAAATTGCCAAAGGGCAAAAACGAGAAAGTTGGTTATCTAGGCCTTATAGTTATGACTTTATTTCCTCATTTGTTGGTTTTAAACACTTTTATGACGTATACGTGATGTCAGCATTGTGTACACCATAGAAGCGTAATAAACCTTTTCAAGCATATAGTGTACTTTTTTACTGTTGTTGTTTCTCATTTCATACCATTGCTTTCCCTATAGTAATCTTTCTGAAGTTTTCTGCACCTGGCTTGGCTCAACTGGATTCATAACATATTCATATACGAATTGGTATTCAAATCCCACGGAAACTACTTTTTCGATCTGGATAAAAGTAGATAGTCAATACATTATTCCAAATTTTCTCTTAAGCCATCCAGCTGTTTTGACGTGAAACAGTAACAAGTATCCAAGAAAAAAAAATTACATTTGTAATTTACTAGATGTAAAAAATGTATATTATCTTCAGTCTGTCTATATGGACACCTTAATCACGAATAAGCGATTGCAACTTTGAGGCACCACAATGAAATCTCGCACCACCTTGAAAAATTGCTAGGGCCACCTCTGGCAACGTCATAAATTAAGAACGAACGTGTTCAAAATTTGATCCTTACATGGCAAAAGTAATAATTAAAACGACAGTTCAGAGCAGATTGGAAATCTATGCAAAGTATACTGGCGCTAATTTTTGATGGATCAAAGCAGTCCCAGAGAATTATGCAAGGTTTGTAGGACAAATAAAAGCTGCAACAAATAGAACCACAGCAGAAAGCATCCGGAAAATTATATTCCAGGATGGAGTGAGGAGTCGAGCAGATTTAGAGATGAATTTGAGGGAAAACAACTCTCATGAGAAATCAACAGAACTGCTGGGATCTCTTGACCATGCTAGAAGAGATAAATAGATAAAAACTCTTAAAAATCTGAATTTCACCCATTCTAGAACAAAAGCCTGGTCTCTTATTCGTAAATTAGATTCTACATCAATACCCTCAAGGACATACTCATCCATTAATGTGTAAGCAATTGCAAATCACATTGTATTTTCCTCTAGAACAAATAAGGACAAGCAGTTTGCTATATGGGTCAAACCTGAGCTTAAACGTCAAAAGCGTGAAACTCAACCTCACTCTATGTAGGGTGTCCCAGAATTATCTTTACAACTTTGAATAAATTATGTTTGGAACGAGATATCACAATGCAGTTTTTTGCATGTTACAGAGTATCTCTCAAAGTTTTTTTTCTGTTTCATTTCAGGTGCAGTTTGGTGACAAGTAGGTAGTTACATCACATTTATTGAAAATGTACACCCCACAGGTAAAAGCTCAGTGTGTTTTCTGGTTTATAGAGACACGGGTTACTTAACAGGCACGACATTCAAATTTGGGGTTCTGAACCTCCGCATGCATTTAGAGAGAGAGAGCGACAGCCCAAAGGTTAATGTTTGGTGCGGTGGTATGCACAACTAAATCATTGGCCCCTTCTTCTTTGCTGAGAAGACAATCAAAGGCCCAGTTTATTGGATATGCTAATAAAATTTGTTGTTGCCCAACTGGAAGTCCTTCAACCAACAGTCATCTGCCAACAGGATAGTGCACCTCCACATTGGGCTCATGATGTCCGTGATTTTCTAGATAAACAATTTCCTGGTCGGGGTCCAATTGACTGGCCGCCTCGTTCACCTGACATAACCCCCTTGGATTTCTTTCTTATGGGATATGTAAAAGACATCGTGTATCAAACCCCGGTTAGAAATTTGGCAGATCTCAGGCAGAGGATTTCTGCAGCAATTACGACAATTGATCAAGGGATGCTCCAAAGAAGTGTTCTAGAGACAGAAACAAAACCTTGAGAGATACTCTTCAAAATGCAAAAAACTGCATTGTGATATCTCGTTCCAAACATAATTTATTCAATGTCAAATTTGTAAAGATAATTCTGGAACACCGTGTATATTCCCAACCATTCACATCACAAGATGTTCAGGAAGGTTTAAAGACCCTTTGAAATGGAAAAGCTTCAGGATTATATGGGATTTGCCCAGAACTGTTGAAAAACTGTGGACAAGCTACATCTCGCTGGCCTGCCTCATTCTTCAGCTACGTACTGCAATTAGGAAGGCTTCATCGGATCTTCAAACGAACAAAAATCATTACTTTACTGAAACCAGGAAAAGATCCAACTTTCCGGCAAAATTATCGTCCGATAGCCTTACTCAATGTCACTTACAAATTACTGGAAAAGTTTATCGAAGCCCTGATCCCTGTTGAACAAGCTGGACTCCGTCCCAGTCAGGACTGTAGCTATCATGTCCTGTCTCTTACCACCTACTTGGAAGAAGGTTATCAGAAGAAAATGAAGAACATATCTGTGTTTCTAGATCTTTTGGCAGCATATGATACAGTTTGGAAAGAGGATCTCCTCCTCAAACTGATCAAAGCAGTTCCTTGCAAAAATATAATTTCTTACTAGAAAACATGTTAAGTAACTACCTGTTCCAGGTGAGTTCAGCAGGAGCAGATTTCAGAAACTAAATAATGGTCTATCACCAGGCTCAATTCTCTCACCTATACTTTTTAACTTACAGGTATATACTCATGGCCTGCCAGACAAAGTCTCTCGCAAATGTGTATTTGCTGATGACATCAACCTCACAATGCAAGGAACTAACTTCGTAGAGGCTGAAGAAGTCCTGACTCATGACCTTCAGGAAATGGATGCCTACTTTCAAAGATGGTGTCTTCAACATAATCCACAGAAAACAGAAATAGCTACATTCCATCTTAGCAACAAACAAATTAACTAGCAGCCAAATATATTGTTCAGAGACCAGATGCGGAAGTATAACAGTAACCCAAAATACCTGGGTGTCACATTAGACAGGTCCCTAACTTACAAAAGACACCTCCAAAATACAGCTGCCAAGCTTAAAAGTCGGAACAATTTAATTCAGCGGCTGGCAGGAACTTCATGGGGAAGTGACATGAATACTTTAAGAACATCAGCCCTAGCCTTGGTTTATTCCACAGCTGAATACTGCTCAAGCATGTGGCTTAACAGCTCTCACACCCAGTTGGTAGACGTTCACCTTTGCCAAACAATGTGCATCGTAACTGGATCGCTTCTATCTAAATCTATTCAATGGCTGTTGGTGCTCAGCAACATCTCATCACCTCACATCAGAAGGCAAATGGTCCTAATCAAATTATGTTTGAAAATTCTGAATGAGTCTCTTCCCATCCATGGAGATATTAGAGAATACAAAACATGGCTGAAGTCACGCTGCCCTGCCTGGAAGACTTCTGTCAGTATAACATCTAACTCCTTCAGCCCTAAAAATAGCTGTAAAGTGGTATGGCCATCGTCATCACTACAGGGCATAGTAAAAATTACCAATCCCTGCTCAAAACTATCAGGATTCAATTTCCCGTGGACAATTTGGTGCAATTTCAATCGTATTATACCAGGGGCTGAGCAGATTCTCCGTACTGTGATTGCGGTGAAGTTTCACAAATTGTCTACATCTACATCTATACTCTGCAAATCACAAATACTGTGGGTGGCAGAGGGTGCTAAGCACCAATCCTAATTCTGCGCATTCCAATCCCGAACAGATCGAGGAAAGAAGGAATACATAAATGAATCAGTACGGCATCTTATTTCTCTAATCTTATCCCTCCTGTCATTGCGACCTAAATAGGTTGGTGGAAGAAGTATTTCGTTGCACTCGTAACTTCAAGATTTTCGCATATTCTGCATCAAATTCAAACGAAAACGACGTTGTCTGTCCGCCAAACAATCCCAGCCCAACCCACGAATTAGCTCTGTGACACTTACGTAAGGACTGTAACTAGCAGTCACGAATCGAGCGGCTCTTCTCTGTACTTTCTCTAATGTGTCGATCAATCCCTTGCGATACGGATCCCAAATTCCACAACAGTATTCCAAATGCGGACGCACTAGTGTTTTGTACGCTATTTCCTTTGTATGAGCATTACAACTTCTCAAAATACGTCCTATGAATCGTAGTTTGGAATTAGCTTTTCCTACAACGGAAGTTATGTGCAAGTCCCATTTCATGTTGCTTTGTACTGTTACGCCTAGATACTTCAGGGAATCCACAGTGTCAACAACTGAATTGTTAACTTTGTACTCCTGAGCAAGCGGGGTCTTTTTATTACTTATGTGCATTGCCTTGCACTTTTTACAGTTAAGTGTAAGCTGATATTCACGGCACCATTCCGAAATAACATCCAGATCGCTGAATTTCTAAGCAATCGTCGGAGCACCTCACTTCCCTATAAATAAGTGCATCATCAGCAAAAAATCGCATCCTGCAATTAACGTTGTCACCGAGATCGTTTATAAAAATTAAGAAAAGAAGTGGTCCTATTACACTTCCTTGAGGAACGCCCGAAGTAACATCTAGTTTATAAGAGGCTTCCCCGTCTACAACGACATACTGTGACCGACCAGTTAGAAAATCGCGTATCCATTCGCAAATCTGATCAGATATACCGTACGCTCGGATCTTCGCTAAGAGTCGGTTGTGTGGTACAGAGTACTACTTTTCTGGTAGTCTGGAACACAAAAGTTTGGCTACGTTGCAGGCGGTGGCCTGGTTGGAGTGCCTTGATATTATGTTGTAGTGGTTGTGACTGGCGATCCTGTCTTAGTGGCCGGCTGCGGGAATTGTCCACTGAATTATGTGTATATATTTGTATATATTTTGAAACAAGGTTGTTCAATGATTACTGTATAATTGTTGTTGAGTGTTTTAAATGTCATAAGCATCACATCCAAAATAAAATAAGCAAATAAGTGGAATGAAGGCTGGTGGCTACTCAGAGAAAAACATTATGCAGCAATACAACCAACAATACCAAAGACACCGCGGTTTACAGAACATCATGTAACAAGAGGATACATAACAACCATTATTAGGCCGAGATTATGACACAGTTGTTATCCACACCCCTGTATAATAGAACCACCAATATGCACCTCCGATCACCTACATCATGCTCTCCTGTTTGCGTCATGCTACAGGTATCTAGAACAGCTATATGTCAAATTCTCAGCGAACATTACTACCATTACTACCATTTTTCAGTCAAAAAACAATATCAGCTTCCTCCAAAACACCGAAATGAAGATATGAACCCACAACGGGTTTTGAGAAAACTAGGGCAAACATATGATAATGCTAAATGCTGGCTAAATGGTTTCAGACCAAAGGCCAAAATAAAAAAAGGAAAATTATAAAAATAAAGTAACAAATCAAAAGCAGTTTGGATATAGAAAGAAGAGAAACAGGGAAAACTAACTACACCCTAAAGCCCTGCCAAATAAAAATCTACAATATTCCAGTCTGCGACCCAACAGAAATAGCAAATTACATAAATAACTATTTCCCTAGCATAGCTGCAAAACTCCAGACAAAATTTCCATAAAAACAAACATACTGCCTTGTTATAACTCAGTGAATTCTGTGGCCCTAAACCCAGTAACAGAGGAAGAAGTGGAAAAAGCTGTTCTCAGTCTAAAGAACAAAAAATCAACCAGCTTGGAGGAGGGGCTCATATTTCTAATAAATCAGTGTATACATATCCACTAGCCCCTTTTACATACAATAAATTAATCTTTCTAAACTAGTGTATTTCAAGACAATCTGAAATTTGCAAAAGTCCTACCCATTATTGAAAATGAGGGTAGTGAAGATAAAGAAAATTACAATCCAATTTCAATACTCTCATCTTAATCCTTCAAATAATCCACCTTTAATTTCAAAAATAAAAAAAATAAAAATATTTCCTGAAGCATTAATTTACTCGAATGACTACAATTTAAAACATATTTTCAATACTGTAAAATAGCCGATTCCATCATGCTTATAAAAATATTACTTACAAGAATTTGCCACAAACAGCACTATCCATGTGTATTCCGCAAGATCAAAAAATGATTTCTACATAGAAAGGAAATTAAAAAGTAAAAATCAGAATAGTTTCTTCCACTTGCGAGTGAACTAATACAATAAAATTCCAGTAGAAATTAACAGAGGAAAAAAACCAGAACTATTTATGAAAAGGCTAAAGATACATCTATTAAAAAAATGTTTACTATTCTGTAAAAGATTATTTAAAGTAAGTCAAACTAGACGACCATTCCGAAAATTTCGCGAATAAAATGCGATGAATAGTGAGGGTGAATGCTTGTAATATAATGAAAAGTAGAGCCGTACTTTTGTAGCAAATATATATATTTCTTTTTAATATAATAAGTACGCATCAAAATACTCCCAACATATTACTCACCTTAACAGAATAAAACCAACTTGAACAAAATGGACACAACATATCAACATCTCTGAAATATTTGTTGCTGTGCGAATAAAATGTTTACATTGGAATTGTATAGCAAAACGACAGTGCTTCCGTAGCAAAAAAAAAATATCCGAAAAGCTACTTATTGAATAAAAAAAATTTATTGACATCTCTATGATATCTACTGCTGCAATCGGGACTTGACTCTGGACAAAAAGTTTTGAGAAATGATGATATTTTTGCCCCTTCAGGGTTGAATTTGGAGAAAGTTTTTTCTTAAAATATGATATGACCATAGCGGATAATTTAATATTTAAATTGATAACTCATCTATTGATTTCGGTTAGGTATCAAGGGGAATAAATAGCTGGTGACAGAAAAATGCGTTGTAAAAATATTAATACTTTTGCCCTCTAATTGTAGAATTTTTAAAAATTTCTTTCTAAAAATGTGGTAACGGAACCGAAGACATTACGAAGACCTCAATCTTTTAAATGATACCTCGTTTATCAATTGTGTTTAATTGTCAAGGGAGATAAATGGCTCGAAATACAAAAAAAAAAAAGCATTTTAGAAAAATTGAAATTTTTGCCCTTTAAGGTTCGAATTACAAAAGATTCCTTTCTTAAAATATAATTTTATCACGGCGGAGACCTCAGTCTTTAATATTATACCTAATTTATCTATATCGGTTAGATATTAAAAGAGATAAATCGCTCGTGACACAAAAACTCATTGCAAAAATATTGATACTTTTGCCCTTTAAGGGTCGAATTCCGAAACATTTCTGTCTTAATATATGACGTCACTAAAGCGGAGATCTTAATCTTTAAAATGATACTTCATTAAACGATTTCAGATAGGTATCCAGGGAGATAAATGATTCGTAACACAGAAAACAGCATTTTAGAAATATTGACATTTATGCCCTTTAAGGGTCTAATTCCGAAAACTTCATTTCTTAAAATATGACCAAAGTGGAGACCATGTGCTTTAAAATGACACCTCATTCATTGATTTCGGTTAAGTATGAAGAAAGATACAGGCTTGTGACATAAAAATACCTTATAGAAATAATAAATAAGATGATTATATAAAAGTGCCTGGTTTAATAAACCAGCACTTGCAGATAAAGTTTACTAAATTATATATAGGACTATTTATAAAATTGGTATACTTTATACATTATAATTAAAATTACGTAACCAATACCACTTGAAAGTGTACCAAATGGTAAGTTAAATAAATAAATAAAAAAGTAGGTTAAAAACTCTTTTGATTTAGGTCTTCTTTAATTATCTATACTAGTAATATTATAAATGCGAAAGTAACTCTGTCTGTCTATTTGTTACCCATATTCTGTATAGATAACAACATATTGTCATTAAATTATGAAAACTATCTGAACTGTGAAAGACAAACGTAAAATAGCTATATGTCTTTGTAATGCGTAATATTAGAGGTCAATGGCACTGTAGCGCAGCGTTAACGTGCTTGTTTCTTAAATAAACTTCCGTGTGGCTTCAGGTTCAAACTCCACTGGTAGAAAAAGTTTTTATGAATTGTTTTTCATTGTTTGAGCCAAGCCTAGGATTTTGTAGTAAGGAAACCATGTTCTGGACAATCTTTGGCGATAGAATAGTGCCCTAAGCGTTTACTTTATTCAGGGTATACTGGTTCCACTGGCAGTTTTTGTGTGATCTAAAGTAATAGCATTATATATGCGAAAGTAAATCTCTGTATTTTTTTTTTTTTTTTTACGTTTGACGACTATATGTCTACGATATACCGAAATACTTTGTGTCATTAGGAACGAAATAGGATACTTTTTTCCGATATGAATAAATGAGACAGCTTCGACGGTAGAATGGTATATTGGTAGCGTTTCCGTCATATTATGCCGACATATCTTAGGTAACTATCAGCTTTGTGTATCCAATTCTTGAAATCAAATACTAAAGGGTACGAAGTCGCGGGTAACAGCTAGTGTTTATATAAATAACCCTCCAATAGTCTTAGAACAAATAACAGTATAAAACTTTTAAAACAATAGAAAATAGTAGAAGAAAAAATTACAGTTATCATAAAACGTAGAAGTAGATAAGGCGTATATGTATAGGTACTCTAAAATCACTAAGGCAGACGAGCTTTGCCCAACTAGATGACTCATGTTACAAGGCATGACTTTTTTTTTTTTTTAAAAAAAAAAAAAAAATCCAGCAACAGTAAAAGGAGGAATACAGCCACGCTATGCCCGAGGACACCTCTGTTGTGCTACTCAGCACGGAAGTGATGACTCAAAATTCGTTTGACAACGACCAGTTGAACCGGCCGCATGCCCGAGGAATCGTCAAGCAGCTGATTCGCCGGGAAAACCTACGATTTCTTAATTGGTTACGATACTAACACCATTACTGAAGTGTTTTGCCTATCTGGAATTACTAAAATTATGTTTCTGTTAATTCTCATAATGCTATATGATTTTATAAATCCTCTTTTTCCTCTTTCAGGTGATTTAGAATTGTGTTAGTTAATATTCTCTTGATAAACGAACGATATTTGTATGTTCGGAAATGTGTTAGAATATATGGTAGACACGTTCATCCCTATTTTTCGGCGCGTCTCAAATCATTCCTCTTCCAGAAGTGTAGCTTGTGTGTAAGTTACTAATACACTTTTGCTTTTGGAGCCTCCAGTTTTAGATAATCAATTTGTTTAAGAGTTCTTACAGAGTTTTTTTCAACTACTAGCTGATGCCCACGACTTCGTTCGTGTTTGTAAAGAATTTCGATTGACAGCTACCGACATGTAACCACTATAATGCACGATGGGAGACTCGAGGCTAATACCACGCACAAACATCAGTGATCTGGGCAGCGTATTTATTTCTGCATGGTGAAAAATAGTGACACACATGTCTTTGGTCGAAATATTAAAACGCCATCTGTCCACTAATTTTAACCAACATATCTCCCACACCCCATAGTTACTATCATGATACCACCAAGGTACACGTTGAGAGACTTGAGGTTAATGCCACACTAAATCATCAGAGGACTGCACTGGGTAGTTTTGGCGGTGGAGTGAAAAATCTAGGGATGCATGTCTTCTTATATCAGGTCCACCACTTTCAACCACCACAACTACCATCCCCACAGCTACCGACATGCAATAACCATAGTGCACGGTAAAAAAACTCCAGACTACTACCACACGCAAAAACCCATGGTCTGAACATGGTAGTTATGAGTGCAAGTTCAAATATAGGGACACACACGTCTTTGGTAGTAAATGGAAAATGCCCTACGTAGACCACTATCAACCACCATATCTCCCACATACAGTAGGTACCAATATTTAACCATCATAGCGCACGATGGGAGACTTGATGCTACTACGACTCACAAACTTCAGTGATCTGCGCTATGTAGTTGTGGCAGCAAAGTGAAACATACGGACACAAATGACATCGGTAAAAATGCGAAAATATCCTTGATCGACCAATTTCAACCACCATATCTCCCACACCCCTACAGTTACCGAAATTCGGCCAACATTGTGCACGGTCGGTGAATGTATGCCAGTTCTCTGCGCTTGGTAGTTCTGGATGCAATTTGAAATATATGAACACACACGTCTTTGTTAGAATTAGGAAAATACCCTTACTATCTACCACAACATGTCCCACACCCCAATAGCTACAGATTCGAACAACCACAGTGCACGATGGGAGACTCATTGCTACTACCACACACAAACACCAGTGATTTGCGCTGTACTGTTGTAACAGTAAAGTAAAATATACGGACACATATGCCTTTGGTCAAAAAACGAAAATATCCTTGCACTTACAACCACCATATCTCCCACACCCCCACAGTTAATGAAATTCGGACTACATTTTGCACGATCGGTGACTGTATTATACAACAACACACAAACACCAGTGATCTGCGCTGGACACTTTGGGCTAGTAAAATAATTGTTTAAAAAAACATAAAAACCGCCTTCAAAAAAAGCACTAAAATTTTAAAATAACTTCATACCTTGCTTAGGAAAAAGTAAATCTAAATAGACAACATTTTACATTACTTTCATTGAAATTTTTACATTAATTAGTTATTTTTGGAGTCGGTGCCAGCTGTCACATCGCGAAGATCGAGTTACTGAACTTCTTTTGGCGTTAGAGGCGAAACGGGGAGCACGAACAAAAATTCCCAATATTTTACAGCATGTCGTGAGGCAGATAGTGTTATTGTGGGAGACAGCTTAGGGAAACAAATTAACAGTATTTTAATCAGTGGCTTGGCCTTATTGGTCATCCAGGCATATCTCTGGTGCTACAGTGTCAGTTGGTAGGTTGCATCATGCAGTAAACGATTTACAGAGTATAATATCTGCGTATCATCTGTATGTTTCAGTTTTGTTGAAACATGTTTCTATCATTAATTGTAGGTAAGCAGTAACATGATTTTTTATGTATTATAGTTTTTATCTTTTTGTTTTTCTTGCTTTCGCTGGAACCGACTCCAAAAATAACTAATTAATGTCAAAATTTTAATGAAAGTAATGTAAAATGTTGTCTATTTAGATTTACTTTTTCCTAAGCAAGGTATAAAGTTATTTTAAAAATTTTAGTGCTTTTTTTTGAAGGCGGTTTTTATGTTTTTTTAAACAATTATTTTATTTTTAAATTTTTAGTGGTATTATAGTTCGTTTGGTATTTTAAATATGCCGCAGCAGTTCCCATTTTGCGAACTTTCTGGTACCTCAGTGATTAAAGCGCTTGCTTTCAAAGAAGAATTCTGTCTTTATATACCGCAACCACTTCCAGAACGGGGTGAATTTGGCGTTGTGTTAAGGAACGTCAGGCTATGTTTCGATCTTATCATAACATCTGTTAAAGCAGCTGCTCGATAACCGAAACATGTAACATCTGGGCATTAATACATACCACACACAGAAATCTCTCTGGAATATATCTGTTTGCTCCGGCATCACACAAAAAATATAGATATTTAATTGGGTTTCACAACGTGAAAGCTTGGGATCAAAGTTGAAATCTGAAGTACATGTTGAGACATTACGACACATTTATTTTATAAATATTATGCCATGACTTAAAAATAGCTTAACTGATTTTGACGGTATTTAAAACTGTCGATTTTTGTAAAGAACATTGGAAATTAAAAGGGGTGAGGGTAAAGGGGAAGAGGGATTGAGCTTTTGTTTACCAAATGCAGACTGCCGTTTCTGATTGATTTAAAGTATCCGCGTGTAAATTTCTATTGATGTCAGATAAAACTGTAGGTATGTATAAAAAAAAAACAATTAAGGGGTATGGAGATGAAGAGTAGTTTGGTTTTTGTAAAGCTAGTTTGGGCAGTATTTTTCTATTTATTTTAAAGTATACACGTGAAAAATTCCATCGAAACCAGATAAAAAATGGTAGCATTGTGTAAAGAACATTTGCCAAAATTAAATGGGGTAAGGGAGTGAGTGGTAGGATTTTGTAAACAGAATGTAGACACTATTTTTCTGTTTTTTTGTTGTTTTTTTAAGTATACATGTGCAGTGGTCCATGGAAATCTGATAACACTGTGGGTATCTATAAAGAACATTGGAAATTAGGAAGGGTGGGGGTAGAAGGGAAGAGGGGTTGGGCTTCAGCAACCTAATTTAAACACAATTGTTCTGTATGTTTTAAAGTATACGTGTGCAAATTTCCTTCAGAATCGGATAGAAACTGAAGATTAAAGGATGGAAAGGAAGGAGCGGAGTTTGGACTCTCAAAAGCAAATGTAGACAGTATATTTCTGTTTGTTTTGCAGTATACATGTGCATACTTCCTTCAAAATCAGAAAGAAACGGTAGCTTTGTATAAAGAACATTGACAGTAATTAATGGGGTAGAAATGGGGATAGGGTTTGCATTTTTGTGAAAGTTATGTGGACAGTATTTTTCTTTTTCTATTTGTTTTAAAGTATACGCATGCGAAGTTCCACCGAATCGAATCAAAATGTGGGTTTTGTACAAATATTAAGGGAAGGGAAGCTAGGGTAGTTTTTTTTTATTTTTTGGTCAGAGATCTTATCCATAAAAATTGCATATAAATGTGCCAACTTTAATAAAAATCGGTCAAATGTTGTCGACTGTAGCTTTCTAGAAGAAATGAAGAAAAATCAAGGGGGTGGAAAAGGGGAGAAGGGTTCATTTTTTGCATAACAAGAGTTGGCATCATTTTTCTCTTTGTTTTATCGTAAGATTTTGCCAAGTTCTGTCTAAACCAGATAAAAATAAGTAGTTTAATGGGGAGAGGGGGTGGTTTTTAGATCTTTTGGTCAGACACCTTCTTCGTGAAAAAAATACATATAAGCACCAACTTTCATGGTAATCGGTCAAACGATTGCGACTGTAGCTTTTTATAAAGAACATTGACAAAAGTTAATGGGGTTGAAGGAGGAAAGGGGTTGAGCATTGGCACACCAAATATTGGCAGGATTTTTCTCTTTGTTTTAAAGTAAAAATTTAGGGGGTGGATAGGGGGAGAAGGCTTCAGTTTTTTTGAAACCAAAAGTTGACAATATTTTTCTCTTTATTTTTTACTATACATGTCAAAATTTTCATCGAAATCGAATAAAAAATGTGGGTTTGTATAAAAATTAAGGGGTGTAAAGGGGGGAGGGGTCGTTTTTTTATTTATTTTTTGTTCAGATTCTCCATGAAAAATTACATGTATATGCCAACGTTGATGATAATCGGTCAAACGGTGTCGAGTGTAGCTTTTTTATGAAGAACGTTGACAATAATTAAAGGGGTGGAAGGAGGGGGGGGGTTGAACTTTGGAAGACCAAATATTGACAGGATTTTTCTCTTTGTTTTAAAGTATACATGGGCAAAGTTCAGTAAAAATGAGATAAGAAATGTAGGTTTCTATAAAATTAAGGGGTGTAAATGGGAGATGGGTGGTTTTTTATTTTTATTTTTTTGGTCAGAATCCTTCTCCATGAAAAACTACATGTAATTGCCAACTTTAATGAAGATCAGTTAAATGGTGTCGACTGTAGTTTTGAATAAAGAAAATTTGCAAAAATTAAGGGGGTGGATAGGGAAGAGGGGTTCAGTTTTTTTTAAACCAAAAGTTAACAATATTTTTCTCTTTATTTTTGGCTACATATGTCCAAAGTTTCATCGAGATCGAATAAAAAATGTGGATTTGTATAAAAATTAGGGGGCGGAGGGGGGTAGAAGGGGTGGTTTTTCAATGAAATTCATATGGGACCACTTTGGAGGTATACCCTATCCACTAAAAAAATTTAATTTAAATCGGTTTAAAATTGGTGAAAATATCGCTGGTCATACATACAAAAAAAATACAGACGAATTGAGAACCTCCTCCTTTTTTTGAAGTCGGTTAAAAAGTGATACATAGGGTCACACATGTCTTTGGTTGAAATGCGAAAGAGTCCCGGGTCGATCATTTTCAATCATCATATCTCCCACACCCGCATAGCTACAGACATCTAACCACCATAGTGCCCGATGGAAGGCTCGATGCTATTACCACACGCAAATACCAGTGATCTGCGCTGTGTAGTTGTGGCAACAAAGTGAAATATACGGATACACATGTCTTTGGTTGAAATACGAAAATGTCCTTGATCGACAACTTTCAACCATCATATCTCCCACACCCTCGCAGCTACCAAAATTGTGCCAACGTTGTGCATGACCGGCGAATGTATGCTACTACCACACACAAATACCAGTGATCTGTGCTGGATACATTTGGCTAAAAAGTGATACATAGGAACACACACGTATATGGTTGACTTGCGAAAGTGCCCCAAGTCGACCACTTTCAACCAACAAATCTCCAACTCCCCATAGCTACCAACATGCAACCACCGTACTGCACCATTGGAGACTCGATGTTAATGCCACACACAAACAACAAAGGTAAATGCAATGTAGTTGTGACAGGAAAGAGAAGTATAGAGACACACAAGTCTATGGTCAAAATATGAGAAAGCCCTACATCGACCAACTTTAATCGCTATATCGCCCACACCTCCACAGCTAACGGCATTAGGCCGACGTTGTACATGATAGGAAACTCCATGCTTCTACCACACACAAACACCAGTGATCTGCGCTAGATAGTTTTGGCTGAAAAGTGATACACCATGACACATACGTCTTTGGTAGAAATATGAAAGTGACGCTATTCGACCGCTTTCAAAAACCTTATCTCCCACACCGCCATAGCTACAGACATCTAACCACCATAGTGCACGATGGGAGACTTGATGCTACTATTACACAGAAAGACCAATGGCTGCGCTGTATAGTTGCGGCAAAAAAGTGAATTATACGGATACTCATGTCTTTGGTCGAAATACGAAAATATCCTTGATCGGCCACTTTCAACCACCATATCTCCCACACCCCCACAGCTACCGAAATTCGGCCCACGTTGTGCAAGATCGGGGACTATTTGCTATTACCACACACAAACCTGCGCCAGATAGTATTCTCTGGAAAGTGTTACATAGGGACACATACATATTTGGTCGAAAAATGGAAGTTCCCCATGTTTACCGCTTTCAACAACCATATCTCACGCACCTCCATAGCCACCGACATCTAACAACAATAGGGCTCGATGGGAGACTCTAGGCCATTACCACACACAGTCACCAGTGATCTGCTTTATGTAGTTGAGGCAGCGAAGTGAAATAAACGAACACGCATGTCTTTGGTAGTAATACGAAAATATCCTTGATCGGCCACTGTCAACCACCATATCTCCCACACTCCTACAGCTATCGACATTCGGCCATCGTTGTGCACGATCGTGAATCTATGCTACTAAGACACATAAACACTAAGGATCTGGGCACTATAGTTTTGGCTGAAAAGTGATTCATAGGGAGACATACATCTTTGGTCGAAATATGAAAATGCTCCAGGTCGACTACTTCCAACCACCATATCTCCCGCACCCCCATAGCTACCGACATTTAACCACCGTAGCACACGATGGGAGACTCGATGCTACTACCATACATAAACACCAATGGTCTGTGCTATGTAGTTGTAGCAGCAAGTGGAAGTAAATATGAACTTGCCTTTTATCGACCACTTTTAACCACCATATATCCACACCCCCACAGTTATCGGCAGTCGGCCAACGTTGTGCCCGATACGAAACTCCATGCTACTATCATACACAAACACCAGAGATCTGTGCTTGGTAGTAGTGGCTGAAGAGTGATTTATAGGGAAACATTATATATATATATATATATATGAGATAACTAAAATGTATTTATATTTCCTAAGATGTTAGTGTGTAATGGTGTGAAATATGTTACCAAGGCAGTTGATGAAAAATAAACATAAAACAATGTTTTTTTTGTTTTTTTTTTTTTTTAAATCTGTAACTCATATGAAACATGATTACTGGTAGGTGTATAAGAAAATTGCAATAATTCTTCTTTCTTTCTTTTTTTTTGAATTTGTGTATTATTGTACCAATTTTTAATTACATCAGTCTGTGGTCATTAATTATATATTCAACAAATGGCTTATTAAATTTTTTGTATTTACAGTCTTTAACTTCCTATCTATATCATATATTAGATTCATTCAAGACGCACACTTATATTTTATCTAATCTTCCTTTTCGATCTTAAGGTCCTTAGAGGGGGGAAAGGACCGGGGGAATGGAACTGGAAGAAATTAGGCCATAACATTTTGAAGGAATCTTTCCGGCATTTAACGGGAGTGATTTCTGGAAACTATGGAAAACCGTAATATGGATGGCCGGATAGGGATCCGAACCAGCGTTCTTCAAAATGTGAAGCCACAGCGTTAGCGCCAACCAACTACGCTTGGTCTCTAAGTTTTCTTTATTGAATTAAATATCGATCAGTTACCTATCGCAATGAAGTCTTCACGGGTGTGCCGCCGGATTATTTTATGGTAACACGATATTTCGAGATGCGAAAACCTCTGTACCGGATGACCGACAGATACTGAAGCAGCTGACAGACAGACAGACATGTGGTTGGGCATGAACCCATATAGTTTTAAAGTGCCAGAGCATTGTAGCTCTCTAACTTATGACGGAGTAGGTGCTTTCGGGCTGGTTGTTTTATTGAAGTCATGGTGTTTTTTCTTTTCGTATGGTGTTATTGTCAGATCCTACAATTTCTGGTAAATGTTGCAACTTGTTGGTTGTATTGTTGTTGATATTCTTTCTGTCCTAAGTCTTGGATTATTTGATTGGATGAATAATGTGCTTGCTGAAAAAAATTAGTCGATTTGTCCTTAATGAGCCTTTGTATACCCACGTTCTAGTGAATTTGTGTGTTTGTCATCTATCGCGGGGAGCTCGTAATGAGTCTTAGATATTTATTTTGTATGACATGCAGTTTTTTGATTTGGTAGTTTGAAGCCATGCTAAAGAGTTCTGAGCCATATAGCAAGGCCGGCCTAATTATTGCGGTGTAGGTTTTCAATTTAGTCTTGAAACCAAGTTTATTCCTTTTAAAGAAGGGGAAAAAATTAAAAAGTCAAGCTGAACCTATATTGCTAACGTTTTTATGTGTTTAATCCAAGTTAAGTTTTTGTCTTTTTTTAGTCCGAGATATTTAACCGATTCACACCAGAGGAGGTCCATGCCATCTAGCTTGATTTGGTGGCTGGGTCCCGTCCTTCTGATGGTGGTGGTGAATACTTTCTTGGTCTATTTTTTAGTAATTGATACTTTAAATGTATTATATATTTTGAAATGTAACGGAAAAGATTATTTACCAAGGATTTGAAAGGAATCTGGCCACGGTATTTGAATATGAACTAGTCATCTGTTAGTCTGAAATTATTCGGTTAAGCCTCTGAGAACCAAAATGCTGATTTTGTTGACCATGGCATTCTCAACACTTACTGACAAATATACTGGAAAGTGGACATCCAAACTGTCAGTGCCAGAAGAACTGGTAAAAATTTTCAACGAATTCACGAAAAAAGTACATCTTCCAAGGATTACTTTTAAGTTAGAAAGCAAGCGAAAATTTCGATATGATAAAAATAGTTTGCGTAGCAGTTACTGATTGAAAATGCTATTCAGACCTACTATTATAAAAACAGATTGTTCTGGCTGTCTTCATTGTATAGGCATACGTCAGTGGCGTTAAAGGTAAAATTGTAGTCGGAACCGATAAACTTATTGACCATAAAATTTCTAACAATTTCGGTCAAATCGATAAATGAAGGTTTGTCATAGAGATCTTAACTGTCTTCTGTAGTATGCTTGGTACTGGAACGAAATTATTTATTGATATTCACCAATCTAAAGTATGTATCAACAAATTTCTTGCCATCACAGTTATAGCAAAATGGAGTTCAAAACATCGAAGGCATATTCTATGGTCCGTTAGGTGTGATAGAAACCACATGTATTTTATAGTATCGCAAAAAATCGGAGAAGACAACTGTTGGTGGACGAACGATTGGATTCATATACTGTCTTGTCTGTGAATGATCTCACGGTCTTGCTCAATTAAATAAGCTGGTAAATAAACGCGTCTAAAGACTGAACGAGAGGAATGCACTTTGGAGGAATAACCTTCATCGTGTACGTGGTAACTTTTTATCGTACTCAAGCATCTCATCATCTCATATTAATAATTTTTTTTAAATGTTGCCGCTATCGAGATTCTATCTGACGATGATTGGCTTAATAGGCAGAGAGTTTGCTCGTTCCGTCGCTATCACCTTGACGGTGTCTAAACGCAGGAAGCATTTGAACACAACGGAATATTTCAATGTCGATTTTCTCGACAACGGCGAAGAATAGTACGTTACTGCTTTGCCTCATTACACAACTGGCTATGAGCTTTTATGACACAAAGTATGAATCGGATCCTAATTTCTGGTTTCTAACTGCTTCGAAATCATATCGTCTGTACTTTCTCAAAATGCACACATGTTTCGAAAACAATTATTTTACAGTAGAACTAAAATCACATTTCAGAAACAAATAACTCGTTGAGGGAATTATTTCTCTAATTCTGTACGTGAACTGTAATTATTATGAACCGTCGTCAAGGAAAGCAAAAATATTATGTAAAAACATGAGGGGAAATCGCATGGAACTAAATATTAGCACCGTAAAAAATTAAACTATCATGTGATTAAAAAATTTACAGCCAGATTGCTGTCATAGAACAAACATAAATTCTTATATAACTGGTATAAGTAGAGAAAGTTCACTGAGAATCTGGTTTAGAAGCTGATAGTTCTTAAATTCCCGTTTTTTTTTTCTTTTTCTACAATGCTGTTAGTAGTTTCCGCACACATGTATGTGCTTTACAGTATTACAATTTGATACCTACAGGGGTTAAATGCTAATTGCTTAATAAAGCATGAATTTTTCTGGGTTATTCTTTGTTTGGAATTTTCACTATACTACATGGAAGGATTTGGGGAAGCCTTGGAAACCCCAAATCTGGATGACCGGGTGAGGATTCGAATCTGTGTCCTCCCGAGTGAGAGGCCAGAGCGTCATCGCTTATCCCACCACGCCCAGTCATTCACAAACTGTCACAGCGGCTACAAAAATGCGTGTTACGAAATGGTAATGATGTAGAAAAATAGATAATTTTTTAACCTTCAGAATGAAGTATATATATATATTACAGAGAAAAAATTATTTTGACCCTATAAATGCATGAGAGACTTTAGTTTTGGATTGCCTCTGTACAATCAATTTGGATTCCTACAGCATTTTTAAAAACCAGCTATGTTTTTTTTTTTTTTTTTTTTTTGTAACAGTTTAACGTCCCTTTTTAACAACGTGGTCTTTAGAGACGGGAAAGGATGGGGGCAAGGAATGGGAAGGAATTCGGCCATGGCCTTTTGAAGGAAGCATCCCGGCATTCACCTGGAGTGATTTGGGGAAACCATGAAAACCCAAATCTGGATGCCCGGACGGGGATTCGAACCGCCGTCCTCCCGAATGCGAGGCCAGAACGCTATCCGTTACACCACCACGCTCGGTACCAGCTATGATTTGCAGCTATACTATAAGAGTTGTATAATTGTAGTCAAAATCAATTAAATCTTAAGCAAAATCCGTTCCTAATAAATTATTTGCTTCATGTGTTCTAAAGGTATTCTTCTTCGCCGAAGGAAATAGGAAAGATACGACTTATTTCCTGGTTCAACATTGCCAATTTGCTTCCTCCAATGTTGTCAAATGTTCTGCTGCTGGCAGACCTGTATTCGTTTCCGTATACAAGGAATCATGTCTCAATAGCTAGACGTTATCAAAAGAACAGAGACATTGACTACATGGAAAAAAATTTCTTGTAATTTGATATATAATATTTTTACTAAACGGATTACTTCCGTTATAAACAGTTTGATTCTTTATAGAGATCATCAGTAACTATTCATTCACGAAATTGTGTATCTTTATATGATTTTACTTCGCTTATACGATAGACAGGCGCTTGTTTGAACAGGACAAAGTGGCCGAGTGGTGGCGTTCTGCCTTGTGGATATAACGATTGTAGGTTGCAGTCCATTACTAGCTGAACATTTTTTTCATTATTTAATTTCCCAACTATACATTAAATGTAAATTCTCCTTGCATATCATCTCTCTGCTCGAAATCTGAAATGGTTTTCCAATATTTCTCTAGAATATCTCAGATATCACATAATTCTATTGAATTGTTCTGAAGCAATAAATCTAATGTAGATGTGGTGTATGTTAAGGCACTTTGAAACGGAATGTCAATGGTGTGTTGGAAAGAGTGAGCGTTTTCATCACTTAGGTGGGAGATCATGATTAAAATGAAGATATGGTTTTGAAAATACTATCTTTGGTTAAGGTGATTGGATTTGATCCGTTTACCTTACATGTGACAAAATTATCAGGAAGAGAGGAATTATGTAGAAATTTGGAAGAAATGTAATGCATAATAGTTTTCCCCGGAAACACGAACACCATTGTGGTTGGAGAATAATGGTGGAAAAAAATTCACGACGTATTTAAGATATTTGTGGGCTGAGACATGTCTTTCAACATTGTTGGACAGAATGTTCAAAACTTTAAAGATTTTACAATCTGTAACTTCTTAATAAAGCGCTTACTGATAAACTGCATAATAATCAAATTGTTGTAACTGTAGGTTACAATTAAATCTTCTTAACTTCACATAACAAGTGTTCCTAAAAAAAAAATATTTTGTACTTCCGACGAGCCAGTGTATTCACGTTTGAGTGCAGAATTTATATTTATAACACATTTAAGTATCAATTGCTAAAAAATAGACCAAGAAAGTATTTGCCATAGTTTATCGATACGTGCATCCTCTCCATTCTTTTAGCTTCTCAGTTGATATATGGTGTGACTTTAGTGATCCACAGTACAGTCATCACAAGAAGAACGTAACAGTTCATGAAAATCACTTATTTCTGTGGCTCGACTCGAACCGTCTACCCCAGGAACTAACCGAACCATGTTCTGGTCTATATGTTTCTCGAATTGTGTCTTAGTTTCCAGAAGGGGCTGCCTTGTAATATGGTGGTTTACTAAATCTTCGTACTTTTGCCAATTAGTAATTAGATATAAATTCTTTCTCTCTGTTCGCCACGTGGCTGCATCAATACATAATACCACTGTATTGTGATTAGAATCGAGGTCATTGAATACAATGGATACAACAGACCAGGTGATATTTTTTAACACAAAAGTGTCCAAGATATCAGGTCTGTGTCTGGAGTCCCTGGAAGAGTGCGAGGGTTCGTCAGGCGCCATTGCAGTCACCTGGAGGCTTTTAGAGGGCTCAGCCGCTTGAGTTTTCAGCGCGGCAGTCCCAAGTCAGTAATTTGGCGTTAAGGTCACCCACAAGGATTATTCTGTCAGCTGTGGTCAGTGCTGCCACGTAGGGATCAGGTATTTTACAACCAGGCGGATGGTACACTGCTATAAATCTAATTGCCTGCCCATTTATTCCGACCTCAACAGCCGTGGCTTCTACGCACTCGAGCGCAGGTAAATCAATTGGTCTGTGTGCAAGGCGATTTCGTATTAGTATTGCCGTCCCACCCCCTGGTTTGTTCTGCCTGTCGGTCCTGTACAGCTTGTAGTTTCTCACCTGGAATCTGTGATTTGCCGTCAAGTAAGTTTCTGATAGCAATGCTATATCTATTTAATACTCGTCGAGAATGTTCTCGAGGGTTGCTTTTTGACGGTAAATTCCATCGGCATTCCAATTCATCACAGTGAAGTTTTGGAATTAATTTTTCGCTATCGGAGAATTCTACAAGGGCAATAAGTATAATTTCGAGTTTTGACTCGGCATTGGTACTTTTTTAATTTCCTGGAGCTTAGTTTTTATTGTTGTAAAGAATTTTCTGTTTCCACATGATTTACAGAGGTCAAGCGCTTCCTTGAAGTCTGTGAGTGGGGAAGAAGAAGGTGGTTTCTGCGAGGAAGTTTTTTTATTGTTCTCTTCCTGCAGGTGGGTCAGAATTGTTTGGTGAAATCTGTAAGGAAGTGTTTGTAGTTACATTTCCTGCAAGCGGGCCAGAAGTGCTTGTGTTTTAGTTTATATTTGAATTTTCGAGATATTTTTCGACGAGGGTGCTTGCTCGGCGTTGTTATTTGTAGGTAGTGGAAAGAACTGCTCGTTTGCTATATTAAACTGGCTGCTATCGGCTATTTGATGTTTTTTTTCTAGTTGTTTTTGTTTATTTCTTCCTTCCTTCTATTTTTGTTTTGGCAGGATATGACCCCTGACAGCTGGCGCAGTTAGGTGGTTGGTCTAGGATTTTACTGCATGTGTTAGTAAGATGCCCTTCTCCACATTTCACATATTTTGGGGAAATGTGGCAGTTTCTGGACCCATATAAAAATTTCTGGCAAGTATGACATTGAACAGGTCCAATGGGTGTCCTATATGCTACTACCCTCGCCTTGAAATGGAGAAGAAACTGTAGACTATAAATATCGTACCCTTCTGGCGTGTGGTTTAAGTGAACTAGGTACGACGGTAATGTCTTCCTCCCTAACTCCTACGTCATTTAATGTCGTCATCTGGACAACATTGTGAATAGGAAATTTTTCCGCAAGGAGAGCATCGGCTATTTCTCCTGCTCGCATGTCTGGAGGAAGGTCACGGATGTTCACCTTCAGAATCAAAGGTAAGATATTGGAAATTTTTCTTGTTCAGGACTTGCAGGATCATTTTGAAATCTGTTGCATTGGAAGCGTGGTATTTAATGTCATTTCCCCTACAGCCAGTGTGGAGATTTCCTGACAGACCTCTCCAATTTCCTTCACGAATGTCATGTATCCCTTAGTTTCGTAACAGAAAATCGGTGGAATACGTGTCCGCCGAGTTTGCGGAGCCGCGGGGGCTGGAACTGATTCAGGGGCGGTAGCTAAAGGTTGGAATCAGTTGCTAACTGGAATGGTAGGCAAATCTTCCTGATCTCGAGATTGAGGGGAATCTAATTCATCTACAGTGTGATCTACACCGCCGTTATTGCTCGCAATGGCGTAGGAATTCCTAACGGGTTTGCTCTCGCCAGGTGGCAGCAGTGATGTACTGGCTACTGGTGACATGCCTTGATATGTGTGAATAGTTTTATTTTTGTTGTGAGTAGGTGATGTATTATGTGGTTTAGTCTTTTGGCTGCGGATCCCCATTACTGGGCCTCGGCGGACGGGGGTAAAGAAAGGTTTTCCTACTTTCAGTTTTGCGTCAACAGTCAGCTGCCTGGCCTTTGCCTCAGTAAACGCAGGCTTGTCTCTCCACAGAGAGGACCCTGGCTTGCAAATACCCTAGCTAACTAGAAATCGAAATTCGGTTGGCCCACAGAGACAGTGAGGCGTGGAAACCAGCCGTGGCGAAACTCCGCAGAGAGCGTGGTACCTCGGTCCAGCCGCCTCCATAGACGGTTCCATATCAGAGTGCGTAACGCGCAATAAACATCTAAAGCCTTTTTTTTATGTGTCTCGGCCTCAACGACCCTTTTTGTTTAGCCCCGCAACTTTGGTTGCTCTACTACTACGTTTCTCTATGTTGGTGTACTTTGTGGGTTATTTTGGGGACACTTTTTATTTTGCTTAAGGGGGGTGCGGGGTGGGGGAAGGACTGTGGACGCCTTAGGCGCCTTTTTGTTAAAACCCCTCAGGGTTCGTATTTCAGCTGGGGATTATCGCCGTAATCAGCTGCGTTAACAGCTGGACGATTTTCCCCAGCTGGTTTTCCCATGGTTCACCGTGGTCGCAGCACCTGTGCTGCGGGTGGCTCGCTGCTTCCGTTGGCAGTTGTGATGTGAATCATCTGTTCGTCGTTGATTGCCGGTTCAACTGTAGTCCGTGGGTGGTCCTGCTGGCTTGGTGCGCAGCTCTGGCATCCTTTCCTGTCGCTGTTCGGGTGTGGCCGGATTGAGGTGGTCTTCTTTCTTTCTTAGCTCGAAGTCTTTTCCTCACAGGCAGCACCACAGTTCACACAACAGCCACGCCCACAGGCAGCCAGCCACCAGGCGCAGACCGCGAATGGAGACGTTGGGCATACAAGGAGGTGTGGCAGCGAGAATCAACAAACTTAGCGCCGGGCAGCGGGCAGGAGCGGGCATATGTACAGCGAGGAGCAGCAGCATCGCGACTTCAGATGTGGTGGAATATTCGAAAAAAGCAATCATCAACCATGTCCATCATTCTCCTCTTCGGTGCTAGGGTCTTCCAGTAGCCAACGCTAAGAAGATGGAGTGCCGGCTTGATGGCGTCGCATGATGTCGGCGGAGTGGCCCGGTGGCGTCGTTGACCGACCGCTGCTACGTGGATACCGGTATCTGCCTCGGAGTTTACATCGGTGACTCTCCGCGGAAACACTAAGGCGGGGCTAGTGACCCACGGTGGATTGAACACTGGCCACCACCCTCGCGTGAAAGCTGGTATGTACTACACAACGTCCGCATACCGGGAACCGATGCAGTGCACAGTTGAAGCTGTAGCAACCACCGAATCCCGGGAACCGCTACAGTGTGCGACGCCAGTGGTAGCGCTAGGATGACGGACCTCGGGCCGGTCTATTTCTGCTGCGCGGCTGCGGGCTAACTGCTGTGATGCAGACGTGGGCTAACCGCCAACGGGTACACTGGGGGCATTGCTGAGGTATGTCTCTGGGGGAAGCAAGGTGGCGTTGGGCCGGCGGGCTGCCGGGGCGCTCGGCCGTCTGATGGTTGCTGTGTCGAGCAGCCTAACCAACCAGACAGAAGAAGATGACGCCAGGAAGAAAACGGAGTACTGGATTGGTGCGATGGCATGATGTCGGCGGGGCGGCTGGCGGTGACGTCGGCTGCCTGCTTCTGGGTGGATACCTGTGTCTGCCTTGGAGTGTACATCGGTGTCTCTCTGTGGCGGGAACGCTGGCAGAAAAACCAAGGTGGGGCGTTAGCGGCCCGCGGTCTATTGAACGCCAGACACCGCACTGCACAACGTCCGCATACGGGAACCGTGCAGTGCACAGCCACATCTGTACCAATCACAGAATACCGGAATACCGAAGAGCTGGGGATGCCATCTTGGCTGGTTGATTTCTACTGCGTGGCTGTGGGCAAACCGTTGCGGTGCAGATGCTGACTAACCGCCAACGCACACACCGGAGGCGCGCTGGGGCATGGTGCTAGGGGCAGCGCGTCAGCGTGAGGGCTGGTGGGCCGGCGACTCGCTCTGCCGGCTGACCACTGCTGTGTGGAGCGGCGAGCCAAGCCGGACGGACGAAGACGACCACATCCCTGGCATGAACGCTGGCAACCTGGTGAAACCGTTTTGGCTATTTCGCCGGTGGATGTTCCACTTACTCCTCGTGGCTGATCAGTCGCGTCGTACTTGGCGGTGGTCGGTCTTGGCACGCGATTGCCGACGAGTCGTCCTGGCGGGGAACTGACGACCACTGGTGGTCGGACGTGCCGGACCTCTGATTGGGGGAACCATCGTAGCCTGGACTCCGCAACCCGTGCTGCCACAAGGCCAGGCGTCTGCAAGGACACCGCGCCAGGCACAACAACGCCGAGATCCACACGGGCATCCACACCGGGATACGGCATGCCGCTCCAGGGGTAAGTAACTGTATGATACCCTAACCAGCTAACAACACCTCCCAGAACATCCTCAGCTGTAGTATAGATTCTGTCGCGGTACTGGCAGTATCTTAGCCAGCCGTCCTTATGTCCCACCTCGACTGTCGCAGAGGTTTTTTTCCAGGGGGTAAAACCATCGCAGTTTTTCCCCTTTGCCCTGTCTCTTTTTTTCAAAAGTTTCTGCCTATTTTATCCGATGGACCCATGTAAACGAGCGGAAACCTGGACGCTTGGAATACATTGCAATCCCGTTCCTGTAATCAACTATAGATTTACTAATGTAATACGTGTGCAGAGGCGAGCAATGATAACAGGAAGACTCCCCAAATAAAAAAGAGAAACAACAAGAAACCAACCACGACAAGACCCAAAAGGAGCCTAAACCAACAAGTGCACACACAAACACAGGGAATGAAAATGAGAAACCTGAACCAGGGCGCAAAAAGGAGAGCTGTAGCCTCAAGGAAAATACTGGAAACGAGGATAAAACAGACAGCCAGCCAACCAAAAGAAATGAAAACCAACTGCTCGAAACAAGGCATAGAAAGAAACACTGCAGGCTCAGGAACATCAACCCAAAAAGCCATGACGGAAAATCCTTCCTAAAAAAGAAATGATGAAAAGTATGGAAAAATCAACAAAGTGTAGGGTGACATTTAAAAGCTATTTGTTCTTATGAAAGGTGTACTATCAATAATAAATAGCGGGCCTCCAGAGCCAAGCAGACCTCAGCGCAGCGATATAGAACGTCAACAACGTAAAAAAAAAAAAAAAATAGAACTAAAAGACTTCACACGGCGTAACAAGCTTGATGTAGAGCTCCTGACGAAACTTTCCTCAATCCCACTGACAAATTCACCATCTCCTGCCTCGGAATGATAGGATAGGTCAACCTGTGGGAGGGACGGCATTCTGATCAGGAAGAAGTTGGCTCACCAGCACATCCAGACACCAAAACTAATTTGCATAAAGGCCACAGCTATATAGATCCACACCGTCGAGGGTTACATTGTACTCATAACAACCTACCTCCCCCCGAACATGGTCCTTTATGAAGCCGATCTTGACTCGCTAATGACGACGGAAAGGAAGGTCATCATCGGCGGGAACCTTAACTCCAAACACCATTCCTGGAATTCGAGAACTAACAGCGTGCAGTGGGAACGGCTCTTAGAACTAACAGGGAGGAGGAACTTACATGTCCTAGGTCCCAAAGGGTCCACTCACATTCCACATGACAGACGCCGACTAGGCGACTCCTCCACGTGGTCGTCGTCAAGGACATCACCCGAAGAATAAAGCTGCAGAACAACAAATGACCTTAACTCGGACCACCATCCTATCATCATTAAAATAAGAAACTGGGTCCTACCTTACACCGAAGAAAAGAAAACCAAAGAAACAGACTGGAATCACTACATAAGAATCATTCACAACAAAATAAGAACAAACTTCAATGTATCAACCACAGGCAGGATTGATCAGCCAATACGCCACTTCGACAGAGTGATGACGGTCGCCGACAATTCCTCTCCATAATTACGACTTGCAGATCAGCAGAAAATACAGATCTCCCACCTGACATCAAGAACATTCACCACCTCAAAAACATTTCTAGAAAGCTGTGGCAACGCTTCCGTGATCCAAGGGACAAACGACGTTATAAGCAATTGACCCAGGAATTGAGACAGCAATTGCACGAACTGAGCACAGAACAATGGGAATCCAAGATGGCGTGCCTTACCCTTCACAACAGAGATCCATGGCAGCTGGTGCTGGTCCTCAAGGAACCAACGGATCCCAACACACCCATCAACTGACCCGACGGTTCATGTTTCTTACCAATGGCAAAGTCAGAGGTCCTGGCTGAACACTTCGCTGCACAACACACTGAAGTGGAGTACAATCTATCACAAGCGGAGTCACTGACGGCTGAAAACATCAAGGAGACGGCTGAAACAATACTAACCGCCCCAACCGAGGACGAACCTGAGCTCGCCACACCGGGGGAAGTACGAACAATAATACGGAAGCTAAACACGAACAAGTCACCAGGCGCAAACAAAATAACCAATATGCACCTTAAGAAGCTGCCAACCAAAGGTCTGGTCCAACTAACGAGAATCTTCAACGCTTGTATGCTCTGCCGGTACTCCCCAACAATTATAAAATCGCGACGATCACGGCCATCCCTAAACGCGGGAAAGACCAGCGACTTCCAGCCAACTGCAGGCCTATCAGCCGACTCCTCTCCGCCTCTAAGATATTTGAACGACTGATTCTGAAGAGAATAAATACTAACCTAGAGGCGGAAAAGACCATACAAAAGGAACAATTCTGTTTCCAAAGCCGGGCCGGTAGCACGAGCCAATTCATCCGATTAACTGAAGACGTGTCTAGGGGATTCAATATGAGGAACTCAATGGCCGCTGTGTTCTTAAATATTGAAAAGGCCTATGATAAGGCAGGGCCGCATTTAAGCATAGGCTACATAGTTTGTAGCCTAGGGGACCGCACCACAGAGAGGGGGCGCGCACCACAAGTAGTGGAGCTAAAAAAAATGGTCGCCCATTACTTTTTTTGGGCCAAATTTCAAATTTAAGTCCCCAGTCACAGGGGCCACTGCCGACGGGGGGACCCGCATCACATGTATAGCCTAGGGGCCCACATAGCCCAAATGCGGTCCTATGATAAGGTGTGGCACGCCAACCTTGTCACAAAGCTAAGAACACAGGCGACCGTCCGTCACTGCTACGTTCAGTTAATCGGAAGCTACCTAAAAAAAAGCGGAGGTTTCACGTCTCCATCGGCGCCAACGTTCTGATACTTATCCATTCCCGGAGGAAATCCCACACAGATCACCCCTCGCACCCGTTTTCTTCAATGAGTACGCCAATGACGCACCAGTGGCACCACGAGTAAAAATTGCGCAGTTCGCGGACGACACCACACTTTAGCAACAGGATGCAAACATGAATTAACGATAAACCGCTTGCAACGGAGACTCGACCTTCTCGAAAAGTGGTGCAGAATAAACAAAATCAAAGTAAACCATACGAAATGCTCAGCGGTTTACTTTAATATATATACAAAAAGCCAATACTAGACAAAAAAAAACTAGAAATCATGGGTAAAGAACTCGATTGGAAATCAGAAACGAAATATCTGGGTATAACTTTAGATTCGAAACTCCTCTTCAGAAACCACATAATGGCCAGGAAGAGACGGGGCCTAGCCGTCATCCAACAACTCTTCTCAATACTCAACAGCACAGAGCTATCAGTTTCAGCCAAACTCCGAATATACAAATCTGTGACCCTCCCCTACATCCTCTATGTATGCCAGGTGTGGGGAACAGCAGCAAACCACAACATCCTCCACTTGCAGAGAGTTCAGAATAGGTTGTTGAGGACTATCCTACGTGCATCCAGATACACGTCGAAAGCTTTCATTCATGAACAAACCGATATCGAAACCATTCGGACAGAAATTTTCGAACAAACAGAGATATTCTATGAACGAATCGACAAATTTAGAGAAACCGACGAGAGGTCCCATACCCTTGGCACAACAATGCCAAGACACTGGCACTCCCATCTAGTACCACTAACTATCTTATAATCAGCCAGAATAACACTTATATGAAATAAGAAAACTGTAGGGGTTTTCACATAGGGTCGTCTTTGACGACCATAACCATGCTTTCTCCTCAAAGCGCAAATAAAAAGAGTTCCCGAAACAACCTTATCCTAAACAAGTGACACACAGCAGTAGAGCTACCTAGGTAACGGGACATGCACAAACACGCCATTGAGGCAGCGACACACACACACACACACACACAAGAAATGAGCTGCTTCAGTAACTGTCGGTCAGCCGACAAAAACAGATGTTTTCGCCCCTGAAGAAGACGACGGAGCTAGTCATCGAAATATCGTGTTACCACAACACAATCCGGTGGAACACCCGTGAAGTCTTCATTGTAGTTATACGCCGGGAAAGTCTCCGTTCTTACAGTTACCTATTATTTAACTGTGATTGGTGAAAATAGTTACAAAGTAAAAAAAAAAAGTGGTTCATTTCTTTGTATTTTAATACTAATAATACAAAACACGCACACATATATATATTTTGGCATCAAACACGCCTTAATAGGTCAACGTATTTAAATGAAATTTGGCACGAAGTTTGTAAATTGTGTGCGAAGTGACATAGGATAGTTTTTATCCCTCAAAAATGAATAGTTCCTTTAGAAATTGCCATTATAAATTCGCAAGCTGCAAAGAGTCTCATACTTCGTACACGGCAGTGCCACGTTTACTTTTTGTCTCTTATTAACGTTACAAACTCTTCTTTCCAGAAAAAAAGCAAAGTTTCTGATATATCCATGTGTTTGTTTAGTTTAAAAGCGCTAAAAGTAATGCACTTGACAAATAGTAGTTAGGAAACAGGAAATATAAATCTGTAGTTAAACTATATTAAAAAAAAAAAAAAAAAAAAAAATCGTACTGTCGGTAAGTTCACGAAGAGACTTCTTCAGCGTGAAATGGTATAACACCTCAGATATCGCACCGTAATTCCGTTCGCAATATATGCATAGTAATATAATGAAAAATCAAAGCTTGGAAAAAAAAGTTAAATACTACGAGTATCCAGCACTTGTCGAAGTATGGAGATCTTCTTTGAAAATGTGTGTTATGATGTCTGTTTGACGACCATGAAACTATCAGTTAGCTAAGAGAATTATGGTAACTTTATCGTGGTTAGTTGAACAAAGCGCGCAATTACAAACAAATGTTATACTTGGTCCTGAATACGAATGTTGGCGTCAGATGGGAACATTTAAACTGAATGGAGAACTCTCCTGGGTCCTGATTTATTGAAAAATAATTTCCTGGAAAAAGGGAGGATTTTATTGGAAAACTGCAGTAGAACACCCTTAAGCGAGCATTTTAGTACCTGGAATCACTGCTACTGATTAGGAGAAGACTGCGAATTTTTGGTAACTTTAACGCATGAACAAAAAGGTAACCCTGTCAGTAACTGATGTAAATCAGGTGTTGGATTGGGAAATAAAAGACTACTAGCACGAGCTGGCACTCGATTTCTTGCATAAGGGAGTGGGTAAATTTTCTATATCCCCACCTTGACACGTCAGCATGTTCTGTGCCTTACACTGATTGATTTCTATCACACAGGACTGATGTACTCCGATTCCTCAGGAGTGAAATTAGTAAGATTAACAGACGTTGTTTCGTTTCTGTAACAATGCTGTGCTGTAAAAGACGGTTAAAAGGAAAGTATATGCCACAGCGTATATCTCTCTGTTTCTAGTAATTTACTGATGTGTCACAAGGGTTTGATTGGAATTTTAGACAAAGTACAGCTAAGGGCACTCAATTTTTGATTGCTTATGAAAGCATAACAGAATTGATACATAGATTGGTCTGGGTAGACAGACGATATATGTTTGAACTTGCACGAAAAAGTTACGAGTGTGATGTAATATTTTATGCCAATGACAGCAGAGATAAGATTAGAGAAATAAGGTGTCGTACTAATTCTTATATGAATTCTTTCTTCCCTCGTTCCATTCCATGAGTTTTGCCATGGTCAAATTGGAAAGTTTGATTTTTCTAGCCTTGGTGTGGGAAAGGCTTTGTTAACCATGTCACAAGTATTTTAATGTGGGTTTCTTGTCCAAATACTGAGTCTGGAGGGTTGAGAAACAGGCTTGAAAAAATTACAGGCCGATTGGTTTGACATCAGCGGAGAGATTAACATGTAATGGCTTCAGAAATAACTGTAGGGAAAGAAACTGGATTTCACATCTGCAACTTTGCATTAGGCAATGATATTCATGTGAATCTAATTTAGTGGGCATATTTCAGATAAAATGGGCAGAGAAGTTAATGCCTTAGCAATAGGATAGAAATACACAAAGTTCATCGAGGTTGTAGATACATACATTAGGAAATCATTTCTTTGAGTTTAAAACATTAGTTGGATTCTCGCTATTTTTCATTGCACATAATTTAATACATCCTTTAAAATAATGTGGGTGTGGCAGAAATTCGCGTGTTATCATTAACGCTGTTAACTATTAATGATATTGGAATCCCATCGTACTGACGGTTATATATATATTCTTTATTTCCTCTTGTTATTCGGGGATGGAATGCACAGAGTTATTTTTGGTGGAAAGCACCCTCTGCCAATTTCGAATATCAGGTGGTGTAACGGATAGCGTTCTGGCCTCACATTCGGGAGAGTGGCAAATATTTGTAGCTTTGACAACCGCGTATCGAGCCCAAAATGATGCATGCCACGCCATTTATCGAAAACCGGGATACTATGCACCGGTAGGTGCCTCGGCAGGCGAACGCCCGATGCCTCGGCTGAGCATGTCGAAACCTGTCGCAACGTCTAATGGAGAGCATACCAGAGCGTGCATTCCAGAAAAGAAATAGCCCTTGCCTCAGGCGTGGGTTTTCCCCGCTAGCTCTGTCTCTCTCTTGGGGAAGGGAGTGGAATGTCTGCGCCCAAAGAAATTAAGCCCTTGGGAGATGCTTCCATCTGGGCGGCCGGTCAAGTAACTACGGCATGTGCAAGCCCGACCAGTGCTGCCCCCTAGCGGTGGAGGAATGAACTGACGATCCGCCATCTGGTGACGTCATATGACCCTGAACGCTGATTGGCTGCTCACCTCGTGACATCATGGGTTTTTCCGGTTCCTCGCATGCTCTCTTATTCCCCCACTACTTAGCATACATTTTTAAATTACGTTAATTTAATAATTGTCATGATGCTGATGCCATAGTTCATGTGACTGGATGTAGTTCCACATGTATTTATTATTTACTTGGCTTTTAGGACCGCTATGTTGCAAAGGTAATTTTTCAGACAGATTTTAGTGGTTGCTTTGATATCTCAATCTGAAATTGTGGGTCAAGTTTATATCGCATTTCATGACGTCACTAACAATCAAATAGCGAATGTATTAATGCGCGAGTGATAGAACCCTTTATTTTCTAGCGTCAATATTGGCGGATTTTGTGATTTGGTTGAAATACTGCTTGAACCAGAATTACAACTGAGACTTTTTAGTAATTTAAGCTGATTTCATGAGCTCCAATTTTGTGATATGTATCGCTTGTGTCAAAAGATCAATAATAATAGTTCCAGAGCAGGAAATATAAATCTGTCATTAACCTAAAAAAAAATTAAAGTCGTACTGCCGGTAAGTTCACAAGAAGATGTCTTCAATAGCGAACATGAAGTTGTGTGGCATTTCAGGTATCACACCGTAATTCCGTTCGTAATATTGTCACAATACATTTGAAATATCAAAATTTGATTCAAATTACTGATTTCCAAGGAGCTGTATTAACGAAGATTGTGGTTAATTTGAAATACACCCTGGACCATAATGATTACTAATATTGCATGTTGTACAGTGGATATGGAGTGCAGAAGGTGGTTGCCATGCGAATTCTGACTATAATGACGTCAGAATCTGCTCAGCACGTTTATTGCCACTAAGGGGGCATCCGTTAATTACGTGAGGTGAAATGTGGGAGGTGGATCCGGTGAAATCTCCCCACGGATTGCGGGTCGACGGAAATCTCATGTGATGTTTTTAAACACCTGAAGGACAGTAGAGCTTTTTTTTTGGTCGAAACCACACGTCATCTTAGGGGGGTCCAACCAGTAATCACTACAGGGACCGGGGGAGGGGGAGTTTCGGGATACGAAAAAAAATTCTCACGTAATTAATGGACGTCCCTAAGCGAGTAATGTTTGTAACGGTATCTTTTGGCGTGCGTTACACCTTTGTTACCTATGTAGGTACACTTTTCATTGAAGAATAAAAGCCAAGGAAGCAGTTGACCGTATTTTCAACCCTAAAGGAGAATTTTTTTCTGCTGGTCGTACTCTGAACAGTAACAAAAACTTTTATACTTTAACACACTTTCAAGCGGACGAAGTATATACGAGGGTGATTTGGAAAGTAACCTCCAATTAGCTATAAATAAAAACTTGGGATAGTAAAACATGTTTTATTATATACATCCTAAAACTACAGTTTTTTACTATTTTTCAACATAGTCAAAATTTAAATTTAAGCATTTGTCATAGCGTTTCACTAATTTACAAATTCCTTCTTTATAAAATTTAGCCGTCTGGGCAAGTAACCAATCTTTCACAGCATTTTGAAGTTCTTCGTCGTCATCGAAATGCTGGGACGCAAGCCATTTCTTCATGTGAATGAAGAGACGAAAATCACAGGGCGCCAAGTCAGTATTACATTGTTTCTGTTGTCATTTTCTACTTAGTAGCCCGATATTGAGGATATGGATCATATTCCGACCTGAGAAATAATAAATACCGTTAAATCTATGTTTTAGAAAAAATGGATGTGAGTAAACATTATTTTCTATTAACTGAGACCAAAATCATGCTTCTATGGTAGTTGGTACTGACGTTCTGAAGGATTTTTCGGCTAAAATCAAATTTTTTCGAGATGAGGAACCTTATGTAACAGAGCTGAAATTTAGTAAATCACATTTTCTAACCAATTGGCAACATCTGCCCCCCCCCTCCAAAGATAAGCCTAAAAAATCACCACACACTATGACCATGGAGGAAGGAAATATATGGAGGAGAAGTGACGTTAAATCTGTGAAGCAGGCTCTAAACTCTCGCTCATGCGCAGTGGCGGCAGCGGTGATATTGCGATCCCAAACAAATGCGATGTTCACATTGTGTTAGATGCTGTGATTATTTCATTTTGTAATGTGTATAAGTGTTTTATAATGCCATCTTGTGTTGCATAAGGTTGCACAAATAGGCAAGAGAGGAAAGAACCTGGAATATCATTTCATAAGTAAGTTGAATTCTAACTATCGTTGTTGAAGTGGGCGGTAGGTTTTGCAAACTTCGGTGCCTGTCTATAAATATTTAGCCATAGCTCTCAATAGGATGACTTTGTTCTCAAATTTTTATTGGTGTAGTGTAGAAAATCAGCATACCTTGCTATTTTGCACATAATAGACTAGCATTATTTTTTAACGAGTGTTGAAAATGAGATTTAAAGGGGTGTGTTTTACATCGCGATTCAGTGAATTTAGTATTGCGCTTTCTTTCGTCAGGTTGCAGTTTATACTGTCAATGTATGATGAAATTAAGTGTGTTAAATTATACTATGCAATCTAGCAATCTTGATGAAGCAAACGATGTTGTTACGGCAAATACAGTTTGCGATTCAAATACGCGTGTGTGGGTATGAGTACATAGTTTGATTCTGTAGCGGCAATTTAATGGAGATTGTGGTTAGGTCTAAATGCAGTCTGTACCAGAATGGTTTTATTGTTCGATAAGGGACAAAGAATTTATCTATTACTGTTAGTAATTTCATGAGAACCAAGTTAGTGACAAATGTGTATCGCGATATAAACTGCTTCCAGGTATTCCCAATTAAGTTTACGATGTATGGTAACAAGATAACTATTTTTATTCTGCTCTAGGCCGCATTTCAACATAACCACAAATGGTAGTAAAAAAACTGAAATATCCATTCTGCATATCCACCATTGTGGCTTTGGCAGAATTAATTTTTGATCCAGCCCACATATAAAACCAATCCCAGTATATCCCGAAAACTAAGCAAGATATCGAAAAATTTTATTCTTTATTTTCTATTTGTCTCGTCGTGTTACATAAGAATTGATCATTAAATTTGACTTTTGCGAAATTATTCTTCTGCATTTCAACTCAAGATACCTCACTTTTGATACAGTATATCTCGAGAACTAGGTGAGATATCGAAAATGTTTATTCTTTATTTTTTAATTGTCTCTTTTGTTTTGAAATACGAATCCGTCATCAAATTTGACTTAGACCAATTTTTTCTTCTGAATTTCAACCAAAAATATTTCACATTTGAGACAGAATATCTCGAAAAGTAAGCAGAGTATCAAAAAAATTTATTCTTAATTTTTTATTTGTCTCATCGAGTTAAATAATAATCCATCACCAGGTTGCGGCGTTACGTTTATCCTAGAGTCCCTTTGAGGTTTTTGTACATATACCCCGTGTCTGTATGGGTTCGACCTAGCCCCCCACTCCTCCTCCGCACGGCTTCACTTCAAGGCATGGTGAATGTCTCTTGCGTCGTCTCCATATATTTCCTTCCTCCATGGTTATGACCACTCTAACGAACACCTGTGAAGTGTAGTAGTAATTGCTAATCACTAATAATCCACTAACTCTGCGGTAAACTCAGAGCCGGCTTAAGAGAGCGCGGGGCCTGTATCAAATGCGAACAAGAGGTTCTTGGTTGGCTTTAGGAATTAAAGTTTATGATGTAAAATGAAACAGTACATTTACAAAACTACCTTCCGTGATTTTATGTGGTCAAATTCAGATATAACAGTAGCTAAATCAATACTCTTAATAAATCATTTTCTGTATTCATTAAAGCCAGATCATTGAGAAGGACTCGTAGATGGGAAGCCCATAGCATTTGCTAGTCCTTGCTTCCTGGCTTACTGGGTACACTATAAACTGTCGGGGAAAAACTGACGGTCTGTCACTCCTTCCTTTTATCAAGACCCTGTCCTTCAAACTCAGTTACTTTATTTACTATATTCCCAGGGTCACTAATGACAATCTTATAACAGGTTTTATAATATTTTCAGCATTACCCTTCGTCTTCCCAGTTGCGAACCGTTTTTACTGTTTCATCAACCTTAACTATTTCTTTAGAATTTTTTTTTTTTTTTTTCGGGGAATTTATCGTTATCACTTTGCTCACCTATTTTTGCTCATTACTAGCAGCCTCTAATCTAAAAGAATGTACACTTCCCGACCGCCACCTTAATTTGGAAAGGAGTCAATTACAGCTTTCACAAATAATTTGGAAATATTAAGAACTAACTTGCTAATAAGCTCCAGAATTTCACTTAACTGACGAGTGGGTAAGAAAAACAAGAAACATAATTATATTGTGCTAAATGTGGAAATTTTTCGAATTTCCGCCGCCTGATCGTGAAAGATTTTTAGATATAATTCTAGACTGTGATAGGCCATATGGAAAATAACGCAACTATCAAAGAATTATCGGATCGCTTTTAATAATTTTTTCCTGTCGAAGCATCATTTCAACCTAGCCACAAGCGCTAGGAAGAAAATAAAACAGTTTAGGTTAATATGATCCCTGAAACTACAGTAAAAGTGTTGTAGTTTTATCACGATTTAGAATATAACCGATTTTTTTTTTTTAATACCTACTCTGGGTCTTACTTCACAACTATTTCAAGTTTCCCGCGCTTACTACTTTGAAGCGTTTGTGCATAGATCGCCAAAGGTTCTACCGTTTGTGCCTCTCTCTCTCTACCAGGGACATTTCATGGAGGAAGGAATAATATGGAGACGACGCAAGAGACCTTTGCCACGCATGGAAGTGAAGCAGGCCGGCGGAGGAGTGGGGGGGCATGGCCGGAGTGGTGGGGACTTGACCGCTTCCCAACAAACACGGGGAATATATACTAACACCTCAAGGGGACTCTAGGATAAACGTGACGCCGCAATCTGGTGATGGATTATTATGTAACTCGATGAGACAAATAAAAAATGAAGAATAAAATTTTTTGATATCCTGCTTAGTTTTCGAGATATTCTGTCTCAAATGTGAAATGGTTTTGGTTGAAATTCAGAAGAAAAAATTATTCAAAGTCAAATTTTATGATGAATTTTTATTTAAAAAGACGAGACAAATAAAAATAAAGAGTAAAATTTTTCGATATTTCACCTAGTTCTCGAGATATACTGTCTCAAAAGTGAGGTGTCTTGAGTTGAAATGCAGAAGAAAAATTTCGCAAAAGTCAAATTTAATGATGGATTCTTATGTAACACGACGAAAAAACTCGATAATAAGGAATAAATGTTTTCGATATCTTGCTTAGTTTGGGGGATATACAACAACCAAATTGAGGGGTTTAGGTTTGGATGCAGGCTGGACCAAAAATTAATTCTGTCAAAGCCACAATGATTACATGGTTGACATGCAGAATGGATATTTCAGTTTTATTACTACCACTTGTGGTTAGTCTGAAATGTGTCCTAGACCAGAAAAAAGTAAGAGGACCCACTCTAGGGATGAGCAACCCAGACATTTTGTAGGCTGGTACCAGAAATAAAATGTTTCCGCATAATTTATAGTTAGTATAAAGTGTATCAACAAAAAGTAAAGAGTGATACTTTACTATAATGTATGGTTGGCATCATGCGGTGTTCTTTTAAGTAACTTCAAGCAAGTGTGCTCCAATCATAAATGCGATGATGAGTCACTGTCTGAACAAGCCTATACTTTTTTCAACAAAATAACTTATCACGCTAGAAGAACTCTACTTCAACTTCTGTTTAAAAGAGCCGTTTCACAATTGTTGCTATTACAGGAATGTACAAGTAACTTTATGACACAGAATTTGATTCATTATTTTCCTTTACTTCACATTATTAATAATGAATTAACATGTGGTTAAAGGTAGGGACCGTGCACAAACTACACGGCCTGGTCCGGGGGGGGGGGGTGCTGGAAGGCTACGTTGAGCTATGTAGGGAGAGGGGGGGGGGGATTCCAAGCCAGGCCACGTAGCTATCCTTTCATAAAATTTGTCACAGTTAAAATGAGGAATGGAATTCACAACAGCATGTGAATATTTATTGGTTTAATTCTAGATGGCGATACCGCTATAGCACCTTTCTGCCGCACGCAGCTATCAAAGAATTATCCGTACCACTTTTATGACATTTTTCTTCTGGTCCAGGCTGTATTTCAACCTAACCTCAACTGCTAGGAATAATTAAAAAAAAAGCTAGATCCCTGTACTGGTAGTAGGCCTAAAGTAGTTGTAGCAGTATCATGATCTAGAATTAAACCTATTTATTTCCCTCAGCTAATTATCTCCTTATGTAATTTATAATAGTCTGACAAGAGAAAACAGTGCAAAATGTCTTCTGGAATCAAAAGGGGAAAAAAAACCTACTTGCTAGGTGAGGGGGGGGGGAAGGGGGGTGGAGGCAAAAGCCAAGTTGGTCTACATGGGGAGGGATAGTGGTTCACAGGAGGCCAAATTGGAGCTATGTGGTTTATGCACGCTCTCTTATGTATGTATCTCAATTGATGCTATCTATAAACATTAGAAATTAAGGAAAAAAAGTCTGTTAAAAATTATTTTAATAGAATTTTATTTGCCAAAACATCTACAGCCACAAAAAAAGACTAAGGGTATTATTATTTTATTTAATTTCAATGGAGCACACGCTCCATAATATCCAAGTGTAATTAGGAAACAGTGATACAAGATTGATTGAAACAGAAAGTTATATATGTAATTTGAAAGTGTCACCATATGGCAAGATAATACTTGACAGCAGTAGGAGCACTGGATTCTTAGGTTTTCTGATTCATGTTTGAAGTATTTCTTTAATTCCTTAGTTATTGATCAAAAAATCTTAAAATATATATTAGCATATAAATTTAGTCAGGATCACTTTGAAATATTTTTACAATGTATCAGATCTTTGGGGGGTAGAGGGGGGGGGGAGGAATTCAAACAATCCCACTGCCCATACACTTTAAAGCAGCTTATAAAAAAAAAACTACTCTTGAAATGTGAAGTGAAATATGCAAACACTGGTAATTGTATACTCCTGGAAAAATTGTTAATCATGCTCCAGAACATATTATAAATTTTACATCAAGACATCATCGAATTATTGAAGAGGAAAAAGAATTACAGTTTCCTCCCAAGTCCGACCACGAATGTGACGAAAGAAATCGTAATAGTAAATTCACTGAATCACGAAGTAAAACACGCCCCTTTAAATCTCATTTTAAACACTCGTTAAAAAATAATGCTAGTCTATTATGTGCAAAATAGCAAGGTTTGCTGATTTTCTACACTACACCAAGAAAAATTTGAGAACAAAGTCATCCCATTGAGAGCTATGACTAAATATTTATAGACGTGCTGCAAAGTTTGCGGTGTCTACCGCTCACTTCAACAACGATAATTACAATTCAACTTACTTATGAAATGATATTCCAGGTTCATTCCTGTCTGGCCTATTTGTGCAACCGTACGCAACACAAGCTGGCATTTTTAAACACTTATACACAATACTAAATGAAATAATCACTGCCTCTACCACAATGTGAACACCTTAATTGTTGGGAAGCGCCATATGGTCGCTGCCGGTGCTGCCACCATGCGGGAGAGTTTAGTGCTTGCTTCACCGATTTAAGCTCACTTCTCCTCCATTTAATTCCTTCCTCCATGGGACATTTATGCCATGATTTATGAAGTTATATATTGTCTCTGGTTGTTGACAAAACGTTGTTATCGGAGAGGGAATTGTTTTGAATTACGAGTAGCCGTAAAATCTACTAAGTTAACCATGCCTCAAGGGAGAAGAAAAATGCCATTTAGTGGAAAAGCGAAGAAAATGCAACTAAAAGCGAAGAAGGAAAAGAAAGGTATTAAGTGTCAGTTAGCAAGGGAGCAGATTACGATAAAATTTGTTTATTGTTGAATTAAAGCATACCTTTGGGTTATTGCTGAGAGAGTTACATCAGTATTGGGTGATTGCTTTTTAATGTTGGTGATTTTGATACTTGAAGGTTAGGTGATATAATCTTTAATAACTGGATGTTGTGGGCCATTTCCATCAGTTGCATATAGGTTTTTTTATAATATAAGTGTTGGAGCTTGAACAACTTGTTGAAGATGAACATGTAAATATTGTAGATTATGATTTGATGATAAGCTCAGTTTTGAAGTAAACATGGTGGGTAGGCAAATCGGGTTTTATCTAACAGGCAATACCACTCGCTTCGCGCTGTTAACGTGTCGTCATAGTGACGTCACGTTCACGTACAGTCAATTTTTGTGTGTATTGTGCCCTCGCTACGCTCGGTCACAATAATTTAAAACTGTACAATATCAACATAAACTGATATCCCGAAGGTGGATCAGATGCAGGCGGCCGCTGGTAAGCGGCCGCAGATGTCCGATAACACAAACAGATGTCCAGTGTTTGATGTGTTATCCGACGTGTGCGGCCGCTTAACAAGGGCCGAATAGTCACAAAAATTGACTGTACGTTAACGTGACGTCACTATGACGACACGTTAACAGCGCGAAGCGAGCGGTATTGCCTGTTAGATAATACCCGGCAAATCTATAAAATCCAGAATATTTTATGGAGATTGATGAGGGGATGTTTCAGGAAATCGAAGTAATTCAGTTACAAAACCATTCTTTTTGAAGGAAAAATGGTGCAATATCAAGATGGGGATATCGGTGTGGCCTCGCATAGTAAACACACAGATAAAGTGGTATATATGACATCACTGTGACGTATTCAGTCTGCACGTACCAACACAGTAACAGCTACAGATATGATCTGAAAATTGGATATCTGCAATATCGTGCATTATGGTTACATTTCACTTTGGTCCAGGCTGCATTATGACCGAAACGCATATTTATTAAAAATGATTTCGTCAATCATCATTTGATGTTGTTGTTTTAGGGCGCGTCGACAGCGGGGTCATTAGCGCCCATCATTTGAGTTTATGTTGTAATGCAGACTGGACCATATCACGATGATGTCATATATAACACATGATCTATGTGTTTACTACACGAGGCCGCAGCGGTATCCCCATCTTGTTATTACCCGAAAAATGATAAATTATTGCCCGAAGAAATTTTGGGTCTGCTGGAGATCGTGATTCTGCTACAACAACGTTCACTAATTATGTCATAATACTGCTGTAGTCAGTCGCAAGACATTGTTTTCGGGCAGTAATTCTGTTATAATAGGCCTATAGCCTGCACAATTATTTTCAAGCAGAAATTAGGTTGTGATATGTCTCTACCAGCCAGAGATGTGCAAGATAACTACCCCATAAAAAGTGTCTGAATACAAAATACTCTTAAGTAATGAATTTGAGATATCATATACAAAATACTTTTGGAAAGGGTATTTGAAATACAAGATACAAAATACATATTTTCAAAATACTTTTTTTACATAACACATTTCTTTTTTTGTTTTGCAACATGTTTCTTTTTCTGTAATTTACAACATGTTCATTAAAATTTTAAATGAACTCAAGCTACCAACTACCAAGCAGTCCCTGCCAACTAAAATCTAATGTGAATATAAACCTACTCTAAACAGAATAAAAATTAACATGATTCATTTATTTACTGTCATTTCAATACCGTCGTTCTCAATTAGGATTCAGTAATATTACTCCGACTTCGTAAAACCAAACATAATTTTACATGATAAAAATAATAGTAGTAAAGACAAGAGACAATAGCAGTTGGGTGGGTGTTTTTTTTACAGTTTCCATAGTTGTGTGCAATACAGGTAAAGGTAACTAGACCATACAACCTTGTCCTTTGATATAGATTAATAAGTTTTACAAATGCGTTCCACTGTTGTCTTTGTCATTTTGATGTCATAAAGTAATAAAAGTGTGTAAATTGTATTTAGTATTTCTAAAATACAAAAATAAGGAAGAAAAAGTATCTAAATACAAGATGAAAATTCGTGTTTTGTATCTTTTATCTGTATTTCAAATATTTGTATTGCAAATAACTCACATTTCTGGGACCAGCACTGGTAAATGTACTAGGGAAAGTAGTTTTAGCAGTGTCTTGTGTTTAAGTTGCCAATGCCTTGCATAATCATGATTTTTTTGATTTGTCTAAGGCATTTAAGTATGTTAGTCATGAAATTCTGATACAAAAATGAAAGTAGTAGCTGTTATATTTTGAATGGAAGACAGGAACATTTTAATGCTGTGTCATATGGTTAACTGTGTTCTGAGTGAGGGTATATCAAATGTGAAGTACTTCACGATTCCATATCAGGGCCACTATTGTCTAGAACAGGGATGGCGTACCTTTATTGTTCTACGTGCCATTTTTTCTAAAGAAATGTTGAATGAAGCCATGACTTGCCATCAAACAATCTTGACTTAGTGATTAATGGGAAAAGAAATAAAACTAAATACTATCACTTTAAAACGTTATATTTGCAACTAGAAATGTACATTTTTTTATACTAAGCATTAGAATATCAACAGTTTTATGTTTATTTCAGTAGATGAAATTAGTTCGACTTCTGTTGCTGTAAATAAGGTAGCAAATAACTTATATTAGGTTCACACTTGGTTACCTTTAGTAGAATGCGAGCTGAAGTGGAGTCATCTGGTAAACGGTTTTTAAGTGAGTCTTTAATGTTATGTCAAGAATGATTTGCCAAATTGCCAACTCCTGTCAGTAAATTCTGATAATGACATTTATACCATCACGGCAAAAGCTGAAAATCTGACGATAGTCAATGTGTACAAGCCACCTGAAACTATTTGGCCTAACCCTACTTTTCCACCTCAACAACACCCAACTATACTACTTGGTGACTTCAACAGTAAACATCACCTCTGGGGCTACAGCAAGAATGACCTTAATGGTGAAATACTTGAAAGCTGGATCGAAAGTGATAATCTGGAATTAATTTATGATGCTAAAGATCTGCCGACCTTTCAGTCAGCTCGATGGTGTCGAGGATACACTCCAGACCTATGTTTACAACCCAGATCCAGATTGCAATCAGTCAAGTTCGTCGTTCAGTGGTCAAGGATTTTCCTCACAGTCAACACAGACCTGTTATCCTAGAGGTAGGAATGTCCATACCTGTTATACGATCGCACCCTACACCGAGATGGAACTTCAAGAAAGCCAACTGAATTGAATTTGCAAAACAAACAGACTCCAATATCAGATGGATTAAACCAACCTACAATAATTATAATAGATTTGTTGGGATCATTAAAGGTGTAGCTAGACGATGCATTCCTAGAGGATATCGCAAAGAGTAGGCCTACATCCCTGGTTGGAGCCCAGAGAGTGAGAATGTATTAATGAAATATGAGGATCATCCAACCTCTGATAATGCAACATGCCTCCTTCAATCACTAGATGAGGGTCATAGAAATATCTGGCATCGCACAGTAGAATCCTTGGATTACACCCACTCTAGCAGAAAAGCCTGGTCAGTCATTAGAAAATTAGACAGCTCAACCCCTGTGATCAGAAGATCAAAAACTGCCATCAATCTGAATGATTTTGCCAAACATCTAGTATCGGTTTCTAAGAACACAAAAGATAAGCAAACCAAAAGAGATATCAAGTTAAAATTATGCAACAAGAAAAAAGCAGCCCCAAAATCTTCTGAATTCTCCATTCCATTCCAAGAAGAAGAAACCAAAGATGCAATCAAACAAATGAAACTGGGAAAAGCAGCTGGATTTGATGGTATATATCCTGAACTTTTGGCCCACTGTGGACAAGCTACAGTAAGATGGCTTACCAACTTCTTCTCAAATATCCAACAAACTGGAACCCTCCCACTGTTAATGAAGAAAACAAAAATATTAGCCATATTGAAACCAAATAAGGACCCGACGAAAGTGGCAAATTATCGACCAATAGCACTTCTAAGTGTAACATACAAACTCCTTGAGTGCCTGATCTACAATAGAATTTCTGAAGTGATCAATAAACACATTCCCATAGAACAAGCAGGATTTAGGCCAGGGAGAAGTTGTAATGACCAGGTTTTCACTCTCACCTCTCATATTGAAAATGGGTTTGAGAAGAAATCAGTAAGTGTGGCTGCCTTTTTGGATCTGTCAGCTGCTTACGACACTGTTTGGCGAGAAGGACTTCTTCTGAAATTTTTGAGTATTATCCCATGTCGAAAACTTACAGAAGTACTTAACAACATGGTGAGCAATAGATACATTCAGATATACTCTGATAATGACAGAGGCAGAATATTTATACTAAATGATGGTTTACCCCAAGGATCTGTTTTAGCACCTCTCCTATTCAATTTGTATACTCATGATTTACCGGAAACATCTTCAAGAAAATTTACTTACGCTGATGACATTTGTTTGGTGAACCAGAACCCCAACTTTTCTGATGCAGAAACAACTTTATCAGCTGATCTGGAAAAGTTAGATGACTACTTCAAGAAATGGTGCCTCTATCTAAATCCTCAGAAAACAGTTATTTCAACATTTTATTTGCGCAACTGACAAGCACACTATAAACCAAAAGTTAAATTCAGAGGCCAACTCTTGCCTTTTTGCGGCACACCAAAATATCTGGATATAACACTGGACAGAACTCTAACTTTCAAACAGCATCTCTCAAACGTGGCTGCCAAAGTCAAAACGAGAAACAATATTCTCCATAAGTGCCAGTGCTCACATTCTAAGATCCACAGCCTTAGCTCTGTCATACTCTGTTGCTGAATACTGCTGCCCATCCTGGATCAATAGTGTCCATACAAAGAAGATAGATGTGCAACTCAATCAGACAATGAGGATAATTATGGGATGTATTCATAGTAGGAACACCATATGGCTTCCAGTGCTATGCAACATCTCACCCCCAGCACTAAGAAGATCAGAAGCTCTCTTAAAAATCTGGAAAAATATCCTGAAGAACCCTCAGCTGCCTATACATCAAGACATGATTCAAGCGAAATACCAACGCTTGAAATCAAGGAAACCACCATGGCGCACAGCAATAAACCTCACAGAGTCCTCTTTCAACACCAATAAGTTGTGGACAACTCAATGGGAGCAGTCATCAGTAGCCAATAAAAATCTAGTTGAGGACCCCTCAGTAAGGTTACAAGGTGTCGATCTCCCTAGGCGGCAGTGGAGAATCATCAATCGAATTTGAACAGGATGAGGCAGATGCGCCTACTTATTATACAAATGGGGCTGGGTAGATTCTGTAAATAGTGACTGTGGAGCCACCTTACAGACAATCAATCACATCGTTTCTGACTGTCCTCTTCGGGCCTACAAGGGAACAATGGCGGAAATCCATGATGCGTCGATCAGTGCAGTTGACTGGATTAAAACATTAGATCTCGAGATATGAAATTGTACAAGCTTGTGATATGTACATTTCCTATTGTGCACCTCATAAATAATCATACGATAAATAAATTTCTGAAAATAATGATTCATAGGCATAGATAGATGAAAATTTGATAAGTAGCAAAACTCAGCTTCTTAACACAGCTAAATGTGTTTTTCATTGAATTCTAAGTCTGTATAATTATGGTATTGGCATTTTTATTGAAATTGCTGTTCCTCGCTCCCACTCAATTCCTGCCGCCAATGATCTCAACGTTGAAGAGGGGTAAAGCTAAAAGTTCAGAAAGCCATGATTTCTTACGTATATATGGATCTATTCCTATATAATTCTTTAGTCTGTTGATCTGTGTCCAACAACAGGTTCAGATGCAGAAGGAGAATGATAATTTCCTTGTTCTGTGAGCCTTTGGAATTGTCATCCATGTTAGCAAACCATGAGTGCAGACATGTTCACAAATTCCTGACCTAGACACTTAAGCTAGCCCTAGCAGTGCAGGTGTTAGAATGCTATCATCGCATTTTAAGGGACGCCGATTCAAGTCCGTCCTCACACTTGGATAGTTTTAAATGAATGTAGTGTTCGTGTTGTGTTGGCTTCACTATAGTGTGCCACATTACCTTAGCGAAGCCTGACACAATATTCAGGAAAATATAAACTGAAGCAGGCTAAATGATCACAGACAATGAAGGTCATAAAATATTAAAATCAATAGATGAAGGCAGATCAAGTTTTCAGACGTGCTCTTCCAGTTTTTAAGAAATAGTGTCATTATTATGGAATATTCATTAATTCATTTGATAGTCAAATAGTACGAGTAGAACATTTCCAAGATGAAATGACAATATTGACAGTATTCTGAAGTCAAGGAGTAATTTCCGAAATTTGTAATCACTAATACATATTAGTTCAATGCTATTTTTCAGCACTTCCATCGGTCCTGTAACTAAGATAACGTAACTTTAATAATATTTTATATGAAGTTGAGTTGCTTCTGTTATTTTCAGCAAATGGCTGTCACTGTGTTTATAGATGATTACGAAGCCATCCGCGGTCACTGTATGGCTTATCTTGGTTCTCCGGGTGGAACCGCGTCGATTTATTAAAACCTAACGTTACTGCCATCTTACTGTAGCTTTCATCAGAGGACTGCTTGTGAGTTACCCTTATTGCCTTATAGTAGCAGGAAGCGAACGCTAAACCGCCACGGTGACGTCACCGCATCCAGTGTAGGCCGTAGGATGGGGCCGTTCGTCTTGGGTTTTCCTAAGCAGGTTTGACCAAATGTGGTCCAGTTGCAAACCATTGTCAGCATTAATGTTGTTTGGCCGTTTTTTGTATTTCTAACGCTTCTCTTATACGACTAGGCCACCATCTGCTTTCAATGGCTATAACACTGGTCTTATCAAATAAAATTGAACGGCCACTATCGGCTGAATGTAGAACTACAGCGGACTTGCTTGCATCATTATTTTTCAGATGCCTAATGCGTTCATTGAGCCTCTCCTTAACAGTGCGTCCTGTTTCCACAATGTATACCTTACTGCAGCTACAAGGAATTTCATATACTCCTGGTGTTTGTAAATGTTCTCTCGTCTTTAACATTGGTCAGGATTCTGGATAATTTCCTAGGGGCCTTGTATTATTTTTTTTAAGCAACCGACCAATCTTATCCATAACTCCTTGGATATATGGCAGGATGGCCACTGCCTAGTCAGGTGGTTTGTTGTTCTCCACCGATGATGCTGCAGTGCATGACAAAGTGGAGCGATCAAGACATGCCAAGCCTTTATTACAAGCAGCTATGCTATAGCCATTGCCTAGAAATGTCTCCTTTAAATTTCTCTTTTCAGTGGCCACGCTCGTTTCGTCACATCCCACGTTTGATCGCTGGATGATGGTGAGAGTTGGCATGGAGGTACCGATTAGTATGCGTTGGTTTTCGGTATACTCGGTGGCCCAAGGTGCCACCATCATTTCTTGTTCCTAAACATCCAGGAACTGGAGTTGGTTGTTGGTTTCAATCTCCATAGTAAATTTGATCTTATCATGGGCTCTGTTTAAATGATTGAAGAAGACATGAAGTGATACTATTCCATGGGGCCAGATGACAAATGTGTCAGCCATAGCGACGGTTTCAAGGGGTCGTTCTGGATGTTTTAGTTACAAGAAATGATGGTGGCTCCTTGGGCCACCGAGTATACCGAAAACCATTGGATTATAATCGGTATCTCCACGCCGACTCTCACCATCATCCAGCGATCAAAAGTGGTATGTGGCGAAATGAGTATGGCCGCTGAAAAGAGAAATTTAAAGGAGACATTTCTAGGCAATGGCTATAGCATAGCTGATTGTAATAAAGCCTTGGCATGTCTTGATCACTCCACTTTGTCATGCACTGCAGCATCATCGGTGGAGAACAACAAACCACCTGACTAGGCAGTGGCCATCCTGCCGTATATCCAAGGAGTTATGGATAAGATTGGTCAGTTACTTAAAAACAATAATATTTGTCACCAATACAAGGCCCCTAGGAAATTATCCAGAATCCTGACCAGTGTTAAAGACGAGAGAACATTTACAAACACCAGGAGTATATGAAATTCCTTGTAGCTGCGGTAAGGTATACATTGTGGAAACAGGACGCACTGTTAAGGAGAGGCTCAATGAAAATATTAGGCATTTGAAAACTAATGATGCAAGCAAGTCCGCTGTAGTTCTACATCCAGCTGATAGTGGCCGTTCAATTTTATTTGATAAGACCAGTGTTATAGCCATTGAAAACAGATGGTGGCCTAGGCGTATAAGAGAACCATTAGAAATACAAAAACGGCCAAACAACATTAATGCTGACAATGGTTTGCAACTGGACCACATTTGGTCAAACCTGCTTAGGAAAACCCAAGACGAACGGCCCCATCCTATGGCCTACACTGGGTGTGGTGACGTCACCGTGGCGGTTTAGCGCTCGCTTCCTGCTACTATATGAGGTGATAGCGGCAACTCACAAGCAGTTCTCTGATGAAAGCTGTAGTAAGATTGCAGAAACATTAGGTTTTAATAAATCGACCCATCTCCACCCGGAGAACCAAGATAATACGTGTTTATAGATGTTCGTCATTCGAAAAAGGATGTATTTTGAGTACAGATGATGATTTTCACACACCATATTATAGCTAACTCTACTGAAGTAGTGTTCTTCACTTCCTAAGAGCCAGTGGTAAATAAACACTTCCTCAAAACGTTTGTTATATCGGTTACTTCCTCCTTGCCTCTGAGCTGCAATTTCCTCGAGTCAATTCTTGTTATAAAATAATCACACGTAGTGTTAAAGAGGTCACGTCCAATACACCCAACTAAAATTAAATACTCCTCCATGTGTGCTAAAGAACTTCACTACAGTCCGCCTACTTTCCAAATTTTTTATCTCAATATCCTTAAACTCTTTTTAGTACTTCGCCATCTTACCAACTGGCACCAAATAAAAAATATTTGTTGTCAGGCGTGGTGGATCTGTGAGAGATTTTAGGAGGCAGCTTATCGCCTTTTGTTTCAATATCATTGTCTTCAATTTTTAATGGCATTCCCGGGAGAAGCCATTTATCTAGCTAATCCTTTTTGTGTGATCATTCTGTGTATTGAAGTATTTCCAAATGCTTTTTGCTCATACAAGTGAAAGACGACAGAAGACATACAAAATAATTATTTTACCACCCATGCCCCAGGCCAGAATCGCACCAGTGACCGAGAGTTCCGCTAACACTCAAGCCTCGCATTCGGAAGGACACAGATTCAAATCTTTGTTCATCCATTCGGATTTCGATCTCGTATGATAAATGGAAATCACACCTTGAGTGCTGCGATGGTTCCGTAAAAATACCATGATTGAATTCCTTCCTGGTCGATTCCCCCAGTCCTTTTTCCTCCAATAATGATTTCTTCATCGACCAGCCCTAAGGAAAAACTAACTCCAAACTGGCGACTCTTCACTTGTGGAAGTAGCACTCTAGTCCCTCCACTACCGTAGTCGACAGTTGAATAAAATAATTCCAACAAGGAGAAGGTCCAAAACAAAACACAGAGATGTAATTATTTTTATTTGAGAATTTTTTGTGATGAAATCATGGTGGGAATAGTTTTAATCCACGCTGTTACTGGCTAGATTTTTTTAAGTATTAATTTTTGGCTTTACAACTCATCAAGGTCATTAGAAGCGGGAAAGGACTGGGGATGAATTTGGCCATGGTCTTTTGAAGGCACCATCCCGGCATTTGCAAGCATTTAATGCAACAGTGAAAATATGAGGGGGGTCTGATAAGTACTTAGCATACAAAAGAAAAGCGCTACTAACACCGCCGTCGACGCACCCTTAAACCATAACAACAACAAAAGAAAAAAAGAAAATTTTGGCCAAGTGGCGATTTATTTCTCCTTTTAGCTCGATACACTTGACCCAGCAATACTCCAACTTCTTTAACACATCTGAAAAATACGTATTCTGGAGATCTGCAAAGTAGGCCTCCGTGGCGGCAATAACCTCCTCATTGAACTCAAATTTTGTCCGGTGAGTGTCTTCTTCAAGTTTGGAAACAAAAAGAAGTCGCATGGGGCCAAAACTGGAGAATATGGTGGATGGGGCAGCAGTTCGTAGCCCAATTTGGCCGTGGTGACGGCAGAGGTGTGAGGCCGGTGTGTTGTCATGGCGGAAGAGCACTTTTTTCTTCGCCAAATGGGGCCGTATTTTTCTGCAGTTCGGTTTCGAATCAGACCAATAGTTCAGAATAGTAAAGCCCTGTGATCGTTTTGCCCTTCTCCAGGTAATCGGTGTAGACCACACCTTGTGAATCCCAGAAAACGGTGGCCATCATCTTTCCAGTCGATGGGACAGTCTTCGCCTTTTTCAGAGCACTTTCGCTGGGTAAAGTCCACTGCTTTGGATGTTCCTTGGTCTCTGGTGTGTACCAGTGGATCCACATTTCGTCGACAGTCACATAACGGCACAGAAACTCCTTCGGATTGTGCTTAAACAGCGTCAAACACTGCTGTGAAGTGGTCTCACGGTTGCGCTTGTTGTCCAGAGTGAGCAAACGCTGCACCCATTGTGCTGACAACTTTCTCATACCCAAAATTTCATGCAAGATATGACCCACACGGTCTTTTGAGATGCCTGCTGTCCCAGCAATCTCACACACCTTCAATCAGTGGTCTGCCAATACGAGATCATTGATTTTTGTCACATTACCCTCCATGGTAACCGTTTTTGGGGCACCTGGGTGTGGCTCATAAAAAACCGATGTGCAACCATGTTGAAACTCGCTAAACCAATTTTTGACAGTCGCCGTCGAAGGAGAAAAGTCACTGTACACAGCATCCAAGTTCTCTCTGATTTTGCTACGCGATTTTCCTTCCAAAAACAAGACTCGAATCACTGACCGATATTGCTCTTTTTCCATTTTTCTAAAATTCGCGGACACACCCTCTTTTACATGCGATCAAAACAAAACTATGAGTCTGATTTGGCTGAAATTTTAACAATAGCTGTCTAGATAATGTACTACACAATTATAAATTTCTTTGGCGACAATGGCGCAATCAGGAACCTACCTCGTATGTAAACGAACAAACCTTAAATTAATTCAGTACCATAATTTTTGAAATTGTGAAGCTTATATTATAGACGCTAAAATTTGAATGAAAACTGGAGTAAAACATGGCTATCTTATTTGATTGAATGTTACGCTTGTCTTATGAATGTCTGTGTGGTATTTTATATAGGAGGCTAAAAGGAAATGAAGAAGAGGTGGATAAAAAACACACAGAGCTGGGTACTACCTGAGTTTACTGTTCTGTTGGCTTTCCCATTACGCCACCACCGATGGACGTTTGGAATTTCCTTCTTCTATATACGCTTGTACTCTGCCCAGAAATCTTTGGTGACAGGGTGAAGAGGAAGGGAAAAAGGATGATAGGAAACGGCTCAGGATGTAAATACAGGGATACGATTGCTGAATGCCGGAAAAGAGGTGTGGCAGAACTGTTATGGAGAAGTAAAAAATACACGGAGCTAGATTTGAATATCTTATCCATCCTCGCTCCTCATCGATAACAGCAAGGATTCTACTGTTCATGGAATTAATGAAGTGTCAAATATAACCACAATTTTTGGCCAGTTCTTCCCATGTGTCATAAATGGCATCTAACAGTTGACGCCGGGTCGTCGTCCCATGCTCCTTTTCTCTTATAATTCTGACCATTTCTGCCCAAACATTTTCTATAGGGTTTATGTCAGCGCCTTTGGGTGGCCAATCAATTTGCAGCACTTCGGGGTGCTACAGGAATCCACTATGAACTAGATGGGACCGGTGGACTGGTGACCTGTCATGGTGGAACATGATATGCTCTTCCGGAAATCTGTGCCTCGCAGATGGCAACATCACGTTCACCAGAATAGATATATAGGCTGAGGAATTAAGATGGCCGTCCACATCCCACAGCAAACCACAACCTGCAGCAGAAAACCACACCCAGACGGTAACAGATACTCTACCACTTCCGTGGCTGTGATGAATGTAGCATTGATCAAATCTGGCTCCACATGGGTGGTACACCATCACATTACCCTCAGATCTCAACGTGCACACTTTCTCATCACTGAAGACGACATATCTCCAATAAACAGTACTCCTGGCTGCATTATCAGGTGCGAAGATTAAACGTAACTGTCAGTGATCAGGTGAAAGCCACTCCTTTAATCGCAGCACGTCTGGCTCGCAAACCTTGTTCTCGTAAGCGCCTTATGATTGTTTTAGTGCTTATTCAAGCCTTAAACTATTCCACAACAGCAATGTACTTAAAAAAGGATAGCTGCGGCAAAGTCTAACAATTTTTCGATCCTGGTCAGTTGTTGTTTTTCATCGAGCACTTATGTGGGGCCGTTCTGAGACATTTCCTTTGTCTACATATCACCGTATCCACCTTGCCACTGTGGATTTGTGGATCCCCATGGTTCTTGCTACTTAACTGTTTGAATGCCCTTGTGCATGTAGAGCAATAATTGCCCCCTTATCAGCGTTACTTAAGTGATTCATTTTCGTTGGTGCAACGAAACACACTGTCACAGACTAAAGTTTGAAAGCAAGTGGTGCAGAGGACGAGGAAGTCTTGTGGCGCAAACAATGTGTATTTCCTTGTATTACGACTTCACTAACCATTTGTCATAGTACCCAAGATAGAATTGCATCTTCTTTGATTTATCTTGGCAAATAAATATGCAATTAAATTTTTGTAACTATTCAATCTTCTGACAGGAATACTGCTAATTTTGTATTTTTAGATAGTGATAATGACACACTAATTATTTCATATTGGTATGTGAATAAATGTCAAACACTAGGTAACGTGATGCAATGCAAATTAATGTAACAAGAATTGGCTATGGTACCCTAAACCCATCTAGCAACTCAGAATGTTTTTGAGTTACACAAATTAAATCCTTCAGAAATCGATGAAAAAGTTTTTAAAAATGAAACATCTGCCTTTCGTGTAAGCATCATGTATTTGTGAATACGGTGTTCCGAATTCAAAGGATAATATTTGCTCTACATTTCAATTTTAGCTTTTGCAGTTATGGTAGTGCCGATTGATAGTACGGAGGAATTTAAATTTCTCCTCTGAAAACCACACATTCTTCTTCTGTTACTTGCCTCGGTTTTGTTTTTAAGACTTTCGTCTCATTTACATCTACGTCATTAGAGATGGGAATGGATTGGAGACAAAAATGGGAAGTAATTCAGCCATTGCCCTTGAAGGAAGCCTTCCAGCGTTCGACTCAGTTGATATTGTGAAACAATGGAAAACTGAAATCTGTATACCTGAACAGGGAATTGAGCGTGCTTCATAATTATTCTCACCATGAAGCCTACCATGAAAGTTTATACTAGGAAAGACAGCAATGAGAAAAAATTTATATTAGTTAGTCAAACAATTAGCAATGTTTCGCAAACTTCATATGCAGCTGAAATTTCTAAATCCTTTTGTGTGTGTATTGAAGGAAATAGGTGATTTCTTTTAAAAGCGAAATATTGTGGATTCATAAAAGATTAATCATACTTATCTGAAAACTAACATCTAGGTGCCTGTAGTTGCTATGTGGAACATCTGACTAAATGTGATTAGGAAATTTGTAGTAGATCGAATATTTCCGCATCTTCGATAACAATTATGGCAAGATTACTTTATGTCATTGCTAAGTTCAGAAAACGATAATGATTTCCTCTCTTGAGTTGTGTCAGATACAATGTTCAAGGATAAGTACAGAGGTAAATTAAGTTGAGGAAAATCGCTCCCGGAAGTGGCTGAAGCACCTTGGATTTATCATCTGTGTTAGCCATCGTGATTGTAATCACGTTTCCACGTTCTTTTGCCAGAGTAAAAACCAAAATATTTAAATCTAAAGATCGAAGCAGATCAATTTCCTGTAAGGTATGCTTAAAGTTTTTTTAAAAAAAATACACGATCAATACACAATATTAATGAATTAATTCCGTCGTGCAAAGAGTACGTGATAGAACATTTTCAAGACACTTTGACAGCATTTTGAAGTAGAAATGCAGAAAGAATAATCTTCTAAAATAATTTTAATGTGCGAATACATAATTATGAATAAAGCGTTTAGTTACAATACTTTCATCCTTTCTCTTTCTATGGCCTCGTAACTGCAAAACATTTCATGTGAAGCCTTATTATTCATTTTCAGCATAATGCCTGTCAGCGTCTCTTCAGATGCTTTTGTTTTTAAGGAAGATACCTTGGTTCGTTGAGTCATATTCACAAACAACGTAAAATTTGGGTTTGCTAATATTGGGTTTCCGTCTCATATTATTTCGGAGTTTCAACTTTTGTTTGTATTTAGATACCTTTACTTCCACAACATCTTTCTTTGCATTGATAAAACAATATCTTGATTTTACTAATAAAAATTATGATTTGGAGTAACATCAATAGCTATTGTCTTTAAGCTTGATAACTGACAGTAATTTGGCAACATTTTTAAGCTTTTCATTTTTTTTTTTTGCTTATGGCTTTATGCCTTGTCGAAGTCAAGGTATTGAGATCCAGTAAGGACTCGGGGGTAAGCAACAGGAAGTAATTCGGCTATGGTATTTTTTTGATGAGATCACCCAGGCATTTGCCCGGAGTGATTTTGGGGAAGCCATCAAAACCCCAAATCTGAATGACCGGATGGGGATTCAAACCCACGTCCTCCCGGAAGCCACCTCACAGTGTTACCAATAACAGACCACATTCGTTTCTTCTTCTTCTTCTTCCCTTTCGATGCCAATGTGATTTGAATCCTGAGAGTATTGGAAACTAGAATCGGGAAATAATTTCATCTACGACTTTTTGAAGGAACTATTCCAGAGTTCAGCTGAAGAGATTGACAGAAACCATGGCGAACTGAAAATGGATGTCCTATGGGATTTGAATCTGTGTCATGCCTAATGCCAGGCAAGATTGTTATCTATAACCCATCTGGTTTGGAAGGCAAGAAGTATTAGTGTTAGGGAGACATGAAAGGTTTCCTACTTCCATTCTTTCAGCTTTAAAATCTGAAACTGCTTATTCACATTGCAGACAGATTTACTGTTATTAATTATTACTACTGAAACTGTAACTACTGCGATCAGGTTATACTATCCATCTAAATATGTTATGGTGATAACAAAATTAAGGTATTCTATTTCTGAACTCTTGAAGAAAATTCTGTTGAAAATGGAGAGAAACTCACTGTGTGGTGCGAAAGTCAAGACCTGTATCTCAGCTACGATGCTAAAGAAAAGAAAACATTCCATTCTGCTACACGGCAATCTGACACAAATCTTGATCTGGTCTTTGTTTCCACAGATGAAAGAAAACCTTTAGACCACACAAGGAAAGTCCTTCAGCATTTTCCCCGACGCCAACACAGGCCCACACTAATCAGTGTTAGTATCACAATACCTGTTATCAGATCGATTCATAAACCAAGGTGGAATTTAAAGAGGGCAAACTGGGACAATTATAGCTCCGAGGTAGATAATAACCTACGATGGATACACCCAAAAGTGAAAAACTACAAGAGATTTGTAGGTATTGTTATTGCTGCAGCTAGACAAAACATCCCTCGAGGGTACAGGAAACAATACATTCCATGCTGTGACAAATCTACGCAAACTTTATATGAAAATTATCAAAAAACTGGTGACCCTGAAACAGGAAAAAGAATGTTAGAAAAACTGAATGAAGGGAGGAAACTGAAATGGAAAGAGCTAACTTCTCAAATGAGCTTTACTCACTCCAGTAGAAATGCATGGACTCTCCTTAGAAAAGTGGGTGCAGCATCAAACTTGTGCAAAGAGGAGCCAGGAATTACACCAGCTGAAATGGCATTGCACATCAAAACAATAGCTGACAAAGTCCCAATAGATCCTGCCATCAAGAAACAGATGAAGAAAGAGATGATTGAAATGGATAACAACCTTTGAAATAATCCTATCCTTTCTAATCCATTTAGTCATGAAGAAGTTGAGAAAGCCATCAAAATGCTAAAAATGAGGAAGGCTGCAGGGTTAGATGGCATTTTCCCAGAATTCATAAGATATCTTGGCAATCAGGGAAGAACTTGGCTCAAGAACTTCTTCAGCGATATCCTGGACACTGGGATAGTCCCCCAGAATTTAAGAAGGCTCACACCTTGACGATCCTCAAACCAGGCAAACTAGCAGATGATGCTTCAAGCTATCGACCTATTGCTCTACTCAGTGTTTGCTATAAGCTTCTAGAATGCCTCAACCTTAACCACATACAAGGAATAATAAATATCATAACACCAACATATCAGGCAGGTTTCAGGCTAAAACGGAGCTGTTGTGAGCAAGTATTAGCACTGACATCATATATTGAGGCTGGATTTCAGAAGAAGTTAAAAATATTAGTATCCTTTGTCGATCTAACAGCGGCATATGATACAGTTTGGCTGGATGCACTGCTACTTAAACTTAAAAAACATATACCCTGCAGGAAACTAACATCACTCCTGAAGAATATGCTGACCAACCGATATTTTAAGGTCACCGTCAGACATAAGACAAGTAAGTCATTTACAGTAAAAAATGGATTACCTCAAGGGTCAGTACTAGCTCCATTGCTCCTCAACCTGTACACCAGTGACATGCCAGAAACAACCGGCAATAAATTCTGCTATGCTGACGACCTAGCTATCGCCGTCCAAATTGCCACATTAGAGGAAGGTGAGAGCATTCTCTCTAATGACTTAGAAACCTTGAACACATATTATAGGAAGTGGAGACTTTGTCCGAACCCAATGAAAACAGAAGCATGCACATTCCACTTGAGCAATAGAATAGCACGTCAGCAGCTCAAAGTGAACTTCTGCCACCAGAGGGTGAAACATAATTTCTATCCTAAGTATCTTGGCATAACCTTAGACCGCTCCTTAACATTCAAAAAACACCTCGAAAACACAAGTCAGAAACTGAAAACACGAAACAACATCATGAAGAAGCTAGCTGGTAGTTCATGGGGAGTTGATGCGGACACACTACGAACAACCGCTCTCACCATGGTTTACCCTGTTGCTGAGTACTGTGCTCCAGTGTGGCAACGTAGTACTCATACTAGAAAAGTCGACGTCCACCTGAATGAGTGTATGAGAGTAATAACTGGCACCCTAAAATCCACCCCAGTCCCCTTGTTGCACCCGATCAGCAAAATACCACCTCCAGAGATAAGACGCCAAGAAGCAACGGCACGTGAGTGGATAAAACTACACCATCCTGATCATCCACAGGATCTCCCAATCAACGAGGTTCTAAATAACTTACCACCCACTCGTCTTAAATCCAGAAATCCGGGTATGGCAAGATGTATTTGACTTTGATGTCATGGAAAAATTGCGACAAAGTTGGAACTCCGCATTTGTAAAACATCCACATATTAAAGATCCCACAACTGGACTTCCAGGATTCCATTTAAATAGAGACCAGTGGGTAAAACTAAATCGGCTTACAACAGGCCATGCAAAATGCAACGCCATGCTGTATAAGTGGGATCTTCAGGATTCTCCTGTGTGTGACTGCGGTGCTCCTTCCCAGAGTGGAGCATATTAGCAGGGAATGCCCTCTACGGAAGTATGACGGACCATATGAAGATGTTTTTGGAGCTACAAGTTCCTTCGTAGAATGGCTGGAAGAACTGGACATCAGCTTGTGAACACTACCAACGTTCTTGTCATTGTATATATTTATTATTGTATTAGTTGCTTGCCATATGACAAATAAATAAATAAATTAATCATGTGATAAGTCCACGAATGAAGTTTGCTGAGATTATTGAAATGTCAATGCACAATATGCCCGATCACCAGTTAACACATTTTGGTTTTAAAGTTGACCTCACCGCTATCGAACTTCGTAAGTCACCAATTTAGATTACACATTCCTCTTCACTCAACTCATTACAACTATCACACCACTATTCGTAGCCGCAAAGCTAAATTTTATCCTCTGTGGTTCACTAACATTGTCCCTCTACTTACAAGTAATGATTCTACCTTTACGAACAGCTAGTGATAAAAATTTAAGATTAATGGTATCTAACAACCCACACTTTTTTCCATCAAAGTTAGTTTTTTATTTATTGACTTTATTCTTATTTTATGATTATTCAAAAAAGTTATACTGAATTGTAAGACATCCTAACACTGTCGAACAAAATGTTTATATTTAAAGATTGTTTTTAGCCTTTTATTTCACATTACTAAAAATCGTGTATTTTAGTTTTTTAACCCTTTCCTCCCTGACAGTACTTATAAGTACCACTGTACTTACCACCATATAATTCGATAATACCAGTGTCCACTGCATTGTTAAGCCTGTTGATGTATTGTTGTATGATTAAGTCAGACAGTGACAACATTTATTTTTAAATTCTGCGTGACATTGTCGAGAAATTAATTTTCTAAGTTGGGGCTTGACAGCATACTGACCAAAGTAACAAGTGGTACGTTACAGTGAATTTTTAGATGATAATTTACTTGGTAAGTGTCAATTTCTGTTATTACTTTTTTAGTTTGAACATTTAACCATAAATTTTTTACCTATAAAATATGTTTTTCTAGTTTCTTTACTAAATAATCTAGAAAAACCAACATGGACTTATAAGTACCGTCAGGGAGTTCTGGGTAGTTTTATACAGATTATTGGTCAATAGATTTAGCAAATATACAATTGGTTTTATCATTGTTTTAGATATTTTTAAATGGACATTTTTATGAAATACTCTCTGATTGAAGCTCTTCTGTTAGAAGTTTATAATTTATCAGCTGGAATGTTCTCAGATTACTCATTAGGTCAAAGAGTGGTCTTAGAATTGACTGAAAAAATGGAGCACTGACGATGTTATGTAGTATTATCATTGTTTTTCATCACTTTCATTATTAAAAAACTGAAACAACTTTTGTTTGTGGGAGAATCAGACCCTACTGCAAGGGACTTTCTAACAATCTGCTGATGGAAAACTAAAAAGAGGAGATTGTGACAATGAATTTACAAACCTAGGTAATTGCTACTGGAAATGGAAGGATAAAAAGGTCATACATTTAGTATCAAATTTTCATGGCAGCGGTGAAACTCCACTACACTGGTTGGGGTCAATGGCAACTTCAACAGACAGGCCCTCTCTCGGGTTGGATTGGTGACCTGGTGGATCTTTGACCAGAGAACCTCTCTGGCCGGTCATCGGGGGCCACCTCCGGCAGTAGGTCCCATAGCATTTTGCCCATCCTGCCATCCTGTTGTTACACCACTAGTTATATGCAAAGAAAAAGATGGATTGAAGTCGACAATTTCATGCTCAGGAGTCGTCAAGGACTACAATACCTTCATGTGTGGGGTTGATACTGCTGATCAGCTGATGACTTTGTGCAATACTGACAGAAGATTACCGAAATCATGGTAAAGATTGTTTTTGGGAATTCTGGATGTTGTATTTGTCAATGCCTATAACATAAATGGTCCGATATTTGAAAAAAAGTCTGTAAAATTTTTAGAAGATCCTTTGCACAAGGTATGATTACTATGAAGGATGTCGGCAAGAAGAAAGGTCATCTATATATATTTCACCAAGCCCTCATCCATTCAAACAACACAAGTCATACTATTCCACAATGAGAGATGTAATATTGGGAAACAGAGGTATACACTGTCCCTAAATTGTAAAATTCAGATGTAGATGAAAAGTATGTAGAATGAAGAAAATATAGTCAAAACATCGTTCCAAATGTTCCACTGCAATGTCTTTTGTGTTTGAATTAGCAAAAAGAATTTTTTTTTTTTTTAATTATCATGAGGCAAACATTTCATACCAATATGAACATAATTGATTCCAATTGCTATTTCTGTACATGCTGTGATACACAAAGTCCCTGACGGTACTTATAAGTACCGGCTTAGTAATTAGCACTTAGAGTTCCAAAAAAAAATTGAAAAAAATATGTGTGTTTAATTTCAAGTACCTTTATACAAATATATAATTGAAATTATAAATTTCCCTTTTTTCCAATAGCCGGTAGAAAGGATTAAACTATAATTTTATTTCCATTACCATCAGTCAGTACTCAGTTGATTGAAGAGCTCCACATAAAATGTTGTTTTGTAAATCAGTTAGCAATTTTGACTTTCTGTTTCTGCAAATTGGGGCTGTGTTAGGCCTGGAATTGAGGGGAACAACAGTCCAGCTTTTCAGATTATTGTTCGATGAAATCAAGCAGGGCAAAACTTAGATAGGATGGTCCATTCCTTAATATATGCCGTATTTGAAATGCTTTTTAATTCCGTACCACCAATCTATAATTCCTAATCCATTATGAATTTGTCGTCTATGAATCGTATAAAATTAAATGGAGAAAATCATTTGTTATTTAATCTAATAATAGGATAAAGGAAACAAAGAAACTGCCGCGAGGCACTGAAAATAAGATAGGATAGGGAAAATAAACAGTTACCCGTCACTTACCACAGATGAAGGCAGGAAGGCGAGACACGTAAAAACACAAAAACGAATTGCACAATATTTCGACTTTAGTCTTAGTCATGTGGAGTGAGACATATGGCAGGGGGAAAGATGTGGTCACATCCCTAATACTAAAGTCGAAATATTGTGCAATTCGTTTTTGTGTTTTTACATGTCTCGCCTTCCTGCCTTCATCTGTGGTAAGTGACGGGTAACTGTTTATTTTCCCTATCCTATCTTATTTTTAATCTAATAATAAGAATAATTAATATTGGAATCTTAATTAGCAGGAAAATGGAAGCTGTTGTGAAGATAAGTAGAAAGGTGCTTGCTTCAAGCAAAATAAAAGTGGAGGAAAGATGCAGATCAAAAATAGTATGAACTCTAATTCATATAACTGCGGAGCACTGCACTTTGTGTGAATGATTGGATCAGAAGAATTTTGCATACATTGGTGTTCTCATTATTACTGATATTTCCATTTAAAATGTAATTTCTGTGTTTTATATACATTGGAGTTATGATTATCTGTAGTCACCTTTTACTGTTTTAAGTGATTATAAATTTTGTGTTCCTCATATAAATTATTCAAATGCTTCACAAAGTAAATTGGTGATGCAGGAAAAAGAAATGACAACTGTTCAAAGCTGAAATTTCTTAATTCTTTTAATGAGTAATTCTTCTGATGAAAGTAAAATGATACAAAGAAATGCAACATCAATATTAGCAATTGTATCATTTTTTAATTTAAAAGTTTTTCCAGTCCCTCCAAATAATTTGGAATATACATTCCATGAAATAAAATGTTGGTTGATGTGAGTGAACATTCACATTATTGGTTGAAGTACTACTCCTAATGCTCAGTATTTCTACATTCCCTTAGCAAACTCTATAAGCTTCAAGCACCACGTAGTTTTGCTTACTACACATATTATATTCCGCAGGGGAATATGTAAGTTCTGTTATACTAGGTGAATCTTTGTTCTTTACCACCAAATGTTTCATTTGACATAATGTGTGTAATGTCCTGATACTTTTTTATGCTCTCCTCAGAAAAGTTATTACTGTACCATGAGCAGATCTGAAACAGCAATATCCTTGCTTAAATTGAAACAGGATTTGGGTCAATCTATATTTTATTATTATTATAGATAACAATGGAAGGAAAGAAGTGCAGCGAAGCAATATTTATATGGAAAGGACAGATAAAATACACCCAACACTCACCAAAGTTGAAAGGAGGAGGGCAGAAGCAACACAAAAAACACACAAGCACAAAAAAATATTCAATATTTTGGGTTAAACCCTTTGTCAAGTAGAAAGTAGGTTGCTGAGCTCATGCAAGCCTTGCACTAGACGCAGCCACTCATAGAATGAAATTGATTTTCAGAGGTGGTGGGGGGAGCAACGATAATATAATCGCAAGTATAAATCACAAGAAAGATTACAATGAGAAATAATAAAAATATATATATATATTTTAAATATGGTCTATAAAGATATACAAATCTATTGTGTTGGTCAGTGATGGGTGTACAGGGTGAGGATGTAAGATATTATCGGAAATTGAGGCCTGGGTGATTTCTAGTGTGAAGGATGTGTTGATATGCCAATTCCCACCTGTAGAGCTCAGACTGGGAGGTGGTGGCTGAAAGAACTCTAATTGCTCTGCCCTGTGAAGCAGTTATTAAGTTCACAGGTGTTATGAGTACTGGCATGGTGAGCAACAGGGAGGTCTAGATTTTGGGAGTAAACTGTTTGTCTGTGACCATTGATTCTGATAGATAATGAATTTTAGGTAAGGCCAGTTTAGGAACTTCGACAGTGGAAGCAGGTGAGCTGGTATATTTGATGGGTTGTTGTGCAAGTGTCATGACCTATTAGGGGGTAGGTTTCACTAGTAGCAGGGTTGCAATAGGTAGTGGTTGGTGGTTGCATACTGCATGTTTCTCTTACAAGGGAAGGATCCAAATGGTGGTTTAGGAGCATCAGAGGGTTGATATTTATGTTTCTACTTGAGAAAGGGTTTACCCAAAATATTTTATACAGGGTCCGGCAATAAAACCTCCCTATTTTAATGTGTTGTCACATAAAAACTAAATATGATAGAGAATAATTACTTTTATTTATGAAAAATACATACTTTGCCATTTTTAATTATTTGGTTTTAAAAATTATATCTGCCCTCCATTGTTGACACATTGACAACGTCTATCCAGAAAGTTCTCCATACATTTTCGCGTCATTTCTCTTGGAATGGCTGCCAATTCTTGGGTAATGGCCTCTTTAAGTGCTTGCAGTGTTGTGGGATGATGTTTGTACACTATAGGCTTTAAGTGTCCCCAAAGATTGGTGAATGTTGCATAGACACACTCACACGCGCCAAATTTTCTGGCGTTGTTGCAGTCCGAGTACGGCCTGTAGGTTTTTTTTTAGTGCTGAACCTGTCTTTCTAAAGATTGACACCCACAGTTGAATAGTTTTTCTATCCGGGACATGATCATGTAGGCCAAGTTCGAATCGTCTCCGAAAATCTGAGAACAACTGTTACGAATAAATTCGTCCACAACAAACGCACGATACTCACCAAGCCATGACATGGCGCACACTTAAAATGGCAGGTACACCTCTTTAAAACAAAACACATTCCACATCAGTATCCTCACTACAACCCGCACACCGGCTACGTGAAATGTGGGAGGTTTTATTGCCGGACCCTGTATTTTTTTCTGTTTTGTGTTGCTGCTGCCCTCCTTCTTTTATTATTATTTCTTCTATTTTGCTTTGGCACACTTCATGGCCAAAACATGTGTACGTTCATATTTTCAGTTAGGATAATAAATTGTGACAGTCAAAAGGCTGTAAAGCATTGAAAAAGAGGAAGGATTGGGAAAGTAAATCCGTCACTCATCACGGATGAAGGCTGGTAAACATTAACTTACTGTTCAATATTTTGGCTGAAGTTATTAACCAAAATATTGTAAAGTGTGTTTTTGTGCTTATTGCAGCCCTCTTACCTTCATCTGTGGTGAGTGATGGGTTTTGTTTTCTATATCCTTCCTTATTTTAATATTTCCAGCACTCTATGATATTTTACTGGAATCATCAACAGCACTGTGTTGTTTATAAACAGAAGGAATATGCAGCATTATGCTTCATGGTCTTTAATATGTTCTCTGTTTTGAAATGTGATGTCTGTTTCTGATATAGGACATGCAGGGAATTTAGTCCATCGTCCTGCATCTGATGATGATGATGATGGTGATAATTCGGCTGTGAACACAATAAACAAACAACCAAAACCTCAAAGAGGAAGAGGAAATCCAAACAGGTGATGTTGCTTAGTTATAAGTTTGAAGTTCTTTTAGTTACATAAGTGTGAGAAGATTCAGCATAATTGTTTCATAGAAAATATTTCACCATTGATTTAGTACCTTAGCATTTCCATTGTGAATTTAATTGTTTTGATTCTCTTTTTTTTTTTTTTTTGGAATACATCATTTTGTGTTCTAAGCTTCAAGGATGACCAGCCCAAAACAGTTTTCATACCTTCATCTGGCTAGACATCTGCGATGGTTACATCAAATCATTGTACCAGAAATTTCAAATTTCTCCATCTTTACTTTTTATCGAAATATATAATTTTTGATGTTTTTATTCTTGTATAAAGTTTTAAAAACTGTTTTCAATGCATTTGCAGATATGCTCTTCAGTTTCACCGTGAAACAGATGCAGAAATTCGTGAAAGGAAGGAAGCAGCTCGTCATTCTCTTTCACGATTACCAGAAACTGAATTAGAAATAGATATCGAAACATACTTCCCACCTGATTTGGATTTTCCAAAACGACCCCCATGGAACTTTGAAATGTCACGCGAGGAACTGGAAGCTAGAGAGAATCGGTACTTTACCGTAAGTGTTGCTTGCCAACTGCTCGGTATCTAAATTCTTTATTGTGAATTATTGCAGTTGAGTTGAAATGAAGAGAGAGAGAGTTTTTACATAGTTGGAAGTTGCAGAACATTTTCCTCAATTTCAGATTAAAATTATAAATGTACATGAAATTATTAATGGTAATCCCATTGAGTTTTATTTGTTAATTTTTAATTGTTTTACTGAATGTCTTTCACTTCATTCACAGAAGCATCTTCAGTGGGTATCCCTGATAAATGTGTGTATATATGTCATTATACAATTACATTATTATCTGCTTATTTTTTTATACATTTTACTCTTGACATTGGTGATTTAAGCATTGTTGCTGTATAGGACTTGTTATGTATGCTATATTGCTTTATTAATAATGTAAACTTTCATTACACTGCACTACACCATACAGTTTTTGCAGTGGGTATACTTTTATTTATCTTTAGTTTGTATAGTTCTGTGTGATGTTGCTTCATTTATGTGCCTCTTCTGTTTGTTTGCTTCATGATCCTAATTTTTAAAATCCCCGCAGGGGCCTGGTACGGAAGTGCCAGGTACGGGTTTGGCGAACCCGTGGTGCCTGAGCTGGAAACATGTGAGTGCCGCAAGTTTCCCACACCATAAACTCCTACCATGCTTCAATGACCATTGTGGGTCGTGACATGGAACATTGTGTGCCTAGGAGAATGGGGATCTTGGCTTAATCACCCGGATCGTGAGGTTAGTACAAACCTTTAAAAAAAAAACAAAAAAAACCTCAAGGTCAGACACGTGCCGAGGAGGTGAATGGGTGAGAGGCAGATCACTTGCTAGCATGCAACTTCAGGGGCACCTGTGCATCCCTGTTGTATTAGCCTTTCCTCCTAAACTGTGGGACCAAAATGACAACTTCTAAAAATCCTAAAACCAATAAAAAAAAAACCTGAACTGTTCTAAGGGCATAGTCACCTGCCGTGACATAATTGCCATAGGGACGGAGGAACTTGTTATGGAGTGGGAAGATCAGAATGTGGTAGAGGTACGTCAGATAACACGAAGGGTGAATGGCAGTATTGAAAAGACTGCCACCTTCATCCTGACATTTGACACTCCAGTACCACCAAAGAACATCAAAGCGGCTACATAAACCTGAACGTCCGTCCGTATGTTCCGGACCCGATGCGCTGTTTCCAGTGTCAGCCGTTCGGACATACGACGGCGTCATGTAAGGGCAACCCCACCTGTGGAAAGTGCGGGAATGGCGCATACGAGCTGGGTGTTAGTTGTATGCTCCCACAGAATTGCGTCAACTGCTCCGGTTCACACCCCACCTGGAGCATTGAGCGTCAAGTGTATCTTGAAGAGTGCAAGATACAGGAGTTTAAGACCAAAGAGCGATTACGATATGGTGAAGCAAAGAAGAAAGTGAAAATACTTTCCGCTCCCATATTCACAACAAGTTTTGCAAAGATGGCTTCAACTCCCATCAGGAAACAAAGTGTTGCTACCCAGATGTCAATTGCAGACATGAGCACAAGTACTGCGTACTCATGTCAGTGCAAATGCGGTGCAAAATCCGCCAAGGGCGTTATATCTAAGACTGCGGATGTTGGTAGTAACACATCTGCTACCTCGACCACACCTGCAGCAGTGAAGGTTCCACCAGCAGCAACAGTTAAAGTCACTCCACCACCAGTTTCACCAATTGCAGTGATAGGAGTGGCAATAAAATCTGCTGCCACTACTAATGGTGGCGATCAGAAGGTCCAGGGCCTGAAGTTCAGGAAGACAGACCCGACTCAGTTTGTGAAATCCCCCTCCTCGTCCCCTACCAGACTACCCAGTAGTAGGGAGAAGAAGGGAAAAGGGGTGAGGAAGAAGAAGAACAGGCAGGCGTTAGAGGAGAATACTGAGTCGGAGATGTCTCTCTCTTTGGAGCCAGAAGAAACAGAAATGCTGGTGGATGAGTCCGATCCCGTTCCTCAGCAGACAGCGACCGAAGACCCACCCGAACCAGGGGAAGTGAAACTAAACAGGTAGGGTGGCTCCCGTACTCCAATTGAACATTAATGGTTTTATAGCTCACAAAGAGGAGTTACAACTCTTTGCACGGTCTGATCCTTTGTGTCTCTGTCTCTAACAGATACATTTCAGACCAACATATCAACTTGTGCTAAGAGGTTTTGACGTTTACCAAAAAGATGACACCGAGGGTGATCGAGCGAAAGGGGGACTGTTTGTACGGAATACTGTCCACTCCGAATCTGTAGCTCTCAACTCTCTCTTACAAGCAGTAGCGGTTAAAATACATAGACCGGTGCAACTAACTGTTTGCTCCTTATGTCTACCACTGTGTTCACCAGTTGATTACGGTCAGCTGGCTGACATCACTCGGCAACTCTCTCTGCCTTTTCTCCTATTGGGAGACTTTAACACGCACAATTCGTCTTGTCCAGGACACCCTCCGATCCCTCCAATCTTCTGTAAAGGAGGTCGTATTCAGCTGGGTACCCGGTCATCTGGGAATCGGGGAACAAGGCAGGTGATGAAGCTGCCAAGTTAGCCTGCAACAAGGTCAGCATTGACTTTGTTCCAGTCCCAAAGTCTGACCTTGGCTCGGTGGGGAAAAGATTTGTTTTTGACATTTGGCAGAGGCAGTGGCTGGAGTTAGAGCATAATAAGCTCCGGCTGGTCAAACCGACCATTCAACGGTGGAGCAGCTCCTTCCAGTGGGCAAGGAGGGATGAGGTTCTCCTTACTTGTCTCTGTATGGGGCACTGTTCTCTGACACACAGCTTTCTTTTCTGCCAGGAGAACCCACCAGAATGTGATGCTTGTGGCGTACCTCTGACGGTGTGCCACATTTTAATTGACTGTGTACTGTTTTTAGAAAGGCAGACGTTGGCCTGGCCAAAAATCTGGCCCAGCAGGGTGGCCAGTGTTTTAAAATTTTGTGTGTTGGCCAGTCTAGTGCCTAATATTTTAGGCAGATTGACTTAGTTTTATGATGGTGGGGTGGTCTCTTTACAGCCACCCATCCATAAGCATTGTTTTTATTTTTTACTAGCTGCACCAACAGACTTCTTTCTGTCAAAAGTTATTGTCCTATCATAGTCCAATAGAAAAAATAAATAAATAAAACATATTACAGAGTGATCACTTTATTTATGATTTAATATCTCAATAATAAACAATTATTACTTAAAAAATTAAGTTTTCTATTTCGTACACTGAGAGACGTTAGTAATAATATTATGATATTTTTATTGTAATGCTGTATGGTACACGATATTTTTTGTCTGATTACCTGGCGCGTAAACAAATAAAGCTGACGGTTTTTGAGCACGGAAGCAGGCAACATACAATTGTCCATGGAGAAGTATGGGTTTTCAAGATTAACGCCGCAAACACTCAATGACTGACCCTGGGATTTATTTATGATCGTAGCGAAAGTAAGCCGCACTGGAAATCGCAGTTGTTTAAATTCAAATGGTATGTCAGCTGGTACCATTGGGATGCGAGTTATCAACACATCTTCTCCCTTATATTTTCCCTTTAGAATGGTTGCTTTGATCACATTGTTCAGTAATTTTTTCACTGCTAGCAGAGTGTCATTACAAAGACACCGTTGGTTGATATTTCACAACATTATGACCACCGATCCTACTTTTAATTGAAGTTTATGAAGCGGCAATCCTGGCAAATCCAGTTGACGACATCATCTTGGTTAGTTGTGCATTCAACTGATTTGTATGTCCTTAATTCACCGGAAATTTCATTTTGGTATTTATTTCATTTTCATTCGTGTTTTTGACAGCTAATATAATTCGTTCGCTCAACCAAAAATTATCTCTGTAATTCTGAGTGACATTTGGGAACATCTTTTGTATGAGCTCGGTTTTTGATTCAGTAAACTGACAAAAATTGACAGGAAATGCAATGCAGCCAAAAACGTCTACAGGGATTTTACCATTACCAATTTCAATGAGTTGTTTTGAAAATATTTCTCCAGATCGAACATTTTGCAATTCCAAAGATAATTCTAGTGAGCCTTTGTTTAGTTTTGACTGACTGGTTTGTTTGGGGAAAGAAAAGTGTTTTTTTACTATTTTCCTCGCAATTTTTTTCTTTTTTTATCTCCATTAGAACCTTTCTAGTTCCTGAAACCAATGAGTACAATGGATCCGGTGGCGGAACCAGTGGCTCTAATTTCACTTTGCCATTTGGGCAACACAATCCATTTGCTTCAACGCTTCAATACCTTACAAAGTGGGCAAACTGAGTTCATAGATCCAATAGCAACGCATTGGTAGGAACTGTAGTCAATTGAAAAATCGTAACTGAAAGCCGCTCGCGAAACACTGAAAGCAGTTGAAAATGACGTGTTGCGCATGATTGTAATATCCTAATCCTTTCGTTATTCATGTTGCTGTGCAGTCCGATTAGATTGAAAATTAGCTTGGTTTGCAGTATTTCGAGTTCTTGGGCCCAAATTGCTGCGCCCACGTCTTATAGGCGGCATGGGTCTAAATATAAACACACTGAACAAATAAACGCACAGTTGGTTTTCGAGAGAAGCGAAAATTTATAAGCAACCAAGAAAATGCCACACACGGAGGAAGTAATGATAGCATGTACGTCAGTGATCACACAGAGTCATAGATTAATATCCATAGATCCTAATCAACTTGAAAGCATACCAAAGATAATCCTAACGTGCCTTTGTTTTTTTTTTTTTTAATTGAGGGAAAAGAAAAGTGTTGTTTTTACTATTTTCCTTCAAATGTTTACATTTTTTTCTGTCTGTAAGAACCTTCCTTGTGCCTCAACGAAAGTATAAAAAAGAGAATTAGCCGAATTGGTAGAGCCGTTCTCGAGTTTTGCGCTTAGCAACACATTTGGCGATTCATTTTTATTATATAGCTTTATATTGTTCTAATCCTTATACAGCCAGTGAGATATGTAGTGTTTTTAATTTGTTCGTGAATCTGTTTGGCCCTTTTACAGCCATCCAGATGTTGCATGATTTTAGGTCCTGGTCTTTTTTGTGATTTATTTTATTTGCTGTCTGTATGGCCGACCCCTTTACAGTCGACCATGCAGACAGTATTTTAGCAGATTCTTAAGCCACAGAATAGCTGGTAATTGTTAGGGTGCTAATGACCTTGATGTCGAAGTGCCCTATAGCAATAACAACAACATAATGTTAAAAATGTGTGTGTTTGTTACTTTGCTGTGAAGTGTGCATGTCCCTTTTTTATTGTGTCTTGATGGTATTGATGTCTATATTATTTATTTTCTAATGTGTATATGTACAGTGTTTGGTAAATAAAAAAGCAAATACTACTAAGGAAAGTGAACCTATCACTTAAGAAAATTGAGTCAGGTAGACTGTGATGACATGCACAAAAATTAATGGACATTGCATTTCAGGATAGAAATTCTGAAATGATTCCAATTGTCATCGTTGGGTCCTGTTAATGTACCAAGGAAAGTAAAAGTGAATGTTCTTGAATTTTTTTAAATGTCATTTTTATTGATTCAAATACAATACAACAGTAAAGTAATATATAATGCAATTGAATTTAATTCAGTGATACATCATTTCCTATAATATAGATACATCTTGAATTGTTTTTGAAATGCAGCTATGAATTCATCTAGCATGGAGGACTTGATCAAGGAAGTGAAACCTTATATTTCCAGCACTATATTCTACTGTTACTTTTGATATATAATTTGCATCTTGATTTGTCAGTTACTTGTTCTGGCCTGTGACTGACACCCACCGTAATGTGCATCAACATTAGGGCATAGTTCTTTATCTTCCCTCTTCTTCCCAAGGGGTCTAACTTTGGTGAGTCTGATGGAAGTCCTTCTTGATTCATTCCATGCTTAAAAGCCTGCTGTAATACTATACACAATATCAAACAGTAGTAGATGTTACTGACCCTTCTGATATCAGTGTCTTCCATGGAGGAACCATGTGTTGACAAATGTCATTTTGATCATATAAAATAGGTTCCGATATAAAAATGATGTGTCTCAATATTGAAATCCAATTGTCAACAAATAATTTATGGTCCCGCAAATCATCCACTATCCTCATGACTACATTGTCAGTCAAACCTAAATGACAGTTACCTTTGTTCCCTTATGTCAAATTTCAAACCAGAAAATGTAAAAAATAAATAAATAATAACATGAAAAATAACCAAAATAGCACATATTATGGTAGATACTGATGTAAATAAACTTACAGCATTCTATATTTTTCACTCTGTTGTGTTAAGAGATATAATTATTGTCAGAAGGAACCAAGTAATTTACTGGATATCCCTCTTATGATGAAATATAAGGCTGCAAGTGAAATTTACTATATACTCATGGCCCAATGATTCTAAATGGAATCACTGCTTTTCGACATCAAATATTCAGCTTGTAAACTTGTATTCTATTAATTAATATTTTCATATTATTCTCTAATTACCCATAAACAAAATTTTGGAAAGGAAACCTAAGACAATTTCAGTAAGGGTCGAGTGTAGTCGGTAGTCAAGATGCCATACATATGTCAACAGCCTGTGTAAAATTTCACTTCAACAGGTTATTGAAATGTAACAACGAACAATTGTAATCTGTTGGAAAAGAAAGGAACTACGATAACAGATAAATTTATTGGACCTACTGTACAGGCCATGAAAGGCAAAAAGTTTTGTGATTCCAATTGGAATCACTGGGGCAGAAAGGGTTAAACATGTGCAAACATTAACTTGTTGTGTGCTTCATTTATCTCTGTCAAGATTAAGGCGTTGCCCAAAATATTGTGTCAAATTCATTTGTCATTTTTCTATCATTCTTTTGACTCTGTGTGTAAACTACCTGTGATACATTTTTTGAAAGTTAGAACTGATATTTTTATTTTATTTCATATGGCACAAGGATACAAAAATAGTAATTGTAGTGAATTACAATAGATGAAATGAGATATAGCTGTTTCTACAGATTGATGTCTAGAGACTGCAGCCATTCAGTTGCCTCTGTGGTTGTTTCATGAAGCTACTGGATTATTTCACTGATCATTCTGAATCTACTAAGAGAACATTGCTTAGTGATGTGGTGGATAGTTTGCTGGTGGTTTCCACAGTGACAAGAATGCTTCTCTATTGTTCCCCACTTGTGCTTACAGTGTTTGGATATACTGTGGGCTACCGAGTGTGATGGCTGAGCTGTTAGCGCTCTGGCCTCACATTTAGGAGGATGCCGGTTCAATTCCCCATGTGGGCATCCAGATTTGGGCCAGGATACTTCCTTCTATAGGCCATGCCCAAATTCCTTCCTGTTCCTTTTCCCCAGTCCCATCCCACCTCTAATGTAAAGCCAAAAGTAAAAAAAAAAAAAAATACTGTGGCCTATTCTCATGCAGTTTAATTTCTGCATTTTCAATGTTAACTAGTAGGCCATCTTGGCCTGTATCAGTCACTGTACTCTCCAGAAATGTCTTATACTGTTTGTATCTTAGTTCATCTATGGACCTTTGTCAGTTTCTGTACTCCTGCAGCACATGGTCTCTCCCGAAACTTTTCTGAACTGATATTGATATGTTTGCTCATACTGTGAACTGCTTGGTTGGTTCTCATCTATGTTTCAAAACATGATTTCTTTAAATATATGGATTATTTTTCATTTTAGTCGTTCCGTGTCAAGCTATGTGCAACTGTACATTGTTTACTAGACTCTCTACTTGCAGGGCATCCATCCAGGAAGAAGATTTGACCAAAGATCTGTCCAATTCACGGTTGTCACAGTCAGAATCAACCTATCTAGTCAATTAATTTAATCTTTGTGGTAGTCTAGTATAATGTCAATTGTACCCTTCGAGTATACCACAAGAGATACCGCTGAGAGGGTGAATCACAAAATCAAAGTCACTGTTTTAAGTCACTCAGAATGTTCTTCTTAATCATGAAGTTAAAGCTGGTATCAGGTTACATATCAGATGGTTAACTATTTAATCAGACTTTGAAATGTAGAGAAGATTGAAGGTTCTGCTTTGAACAAATGTACATCAGACATAAAGCTTTACTCTTGCAATGTAAATCTAAATTGTAACCCCATTAGAATGAGCTTGAAACAACTGTTTGATACTGAGAAATTTCTTAAGTTGAATTCTGTTACGATTTTTTTTTTTTTTTTTTGTCACCTAAACTCTTGTTGCACTGAAATATTCCAAGTCTGAACCTACTTGTTGGTAAAAATTTATATGTGTCACTACTTCCTCATTGTGGAGCAATGTATGCCTGCTTGACAACTGGGACAAGGAGGAAAAACTAATGGCTATTTATACCTTTTCACCATAGCAGCACAAAATTCTTAGAATCCCTGATCCTAATTTTTAATCCAACCCCCCTGTTGGTTAGAAATGATGTTACAGGCTATGACGTAGCTTCAAGGATGAACATCAAAAATCACTTTTTTCATCTTTTAAATATACTTTTAGTTGCAAAATATTATCTTATTATTTCTTCCTTTTAATTTAGCTTACATTTGACCTTATTTTCAATTTTGAATCTGTTTTATTAAAAAATCATGTTTGTTCATTCCTCTAAAAATATACTTATGTTTTTTACCTATTAACATGAATTTTTGTCAGAAAATCTATCTCTGTGTTAACAATGCATTGTCATATGTAAATTTTGTTTATCTATTAGATAACTGTCTTTCCATTATTCTCACCGAAATTTGTTTTCTACTTCCATGCCGACCTTGCTACTTGCTGATATAATTTACTTCCTTGTAACCACATGGTGAATAAAACTGATTTGCAGTCCTAAACAAAATTTCTGACCCCATAAATATTACCTTAAAATGATTATTTTCCTTGTAGTATCTGTGGAAATATTAGTAAAACTTTACGTTTAATCTGGTGGTTCAATTTTTTATAACACAACATAGATCCGATTTTTACTTGAAAAGTCTTTCAACATGAAATAAAAAATTAATATAAATACTTTTTATTTTTATCTTCTGAAGATAATTTTACAAAATAAGTTTGCCACCCTGCTTGGGTCGCCACACCACAGTAAATATTGTCAATGATGGAACCAATTTGTTTTTATGGACAACTCTTATTTTTTTTTTTTTTTTTTACTTGTGGCTTTATGCAAGTTTATGGTTATATAATTGATTAATAACATTAAATGTTTTATTTCCTCCCCTCCTCTGGGCTCTGTGAAGCTATTCCTATATTACAGTACAAATGGTGTTGTACTGTTCCTTACCAACCCATTTCTTGATGTCGACAATGTAGCTCTTATGATATAGCATAACAGGCTCTTTTTGTCCTAAAAAATACAATACCAGGACAATATTTGAAATCACTTGCATCTTTAATTGAAGTTCACAAAACAGCTTTCCAGCTTTATCAAAAGCATGTTGGGTATTGAAAGAAACTGGAATCTATATATACTGTGATTGTTGTTAAATACTGTTGTCCTCCTTTTTCCATGATAAATGTGTGATTCAGTGTTTCATGACATGGTTCCAAGACTTATCAAAACCTCTTTCAGATGGTGGTAAGTTTTGATGAATTCCATTTAAGGATTTTTGATACAAGCAAACTTTAAGAAATTATGTATGTTAATCGATAGTAATATTTGTGTTTTCATTTTTTGCTGTATCGGATTCTATAGAACATTCTATAAAAGCAGAAAAAGCTTTCAGAGGTTCCATCTAAACCTACTCTTCAAGCGGGCCCTTCAACTATAGTGTGGTGATATGATACTGCTTCTTGATACTGCCTTCTAGAGCTGCCAAGGCAGCCATCATGTGGATGTAACTCAGGCATGTAACAGGAGCAAAAGTCTCTACAAAATGATTGCTAGTAATTGGTTGAATTCCTGTGTCACCAGACAAGCTTTTTATCATTCAGCTTATTTGTCAGTGTTGTTCTTGTTTTTGAGTACTACAGTGTGGCTTCTGATAACACTCATGTTTGTTGGTTCATTGGGGGGAGATGGGGGGGGGGAAGCAGACTTGATTTCACCCACTAGTGTGGCTTCTCTTTCTTGTGAGTGTGTGATGGACATGGCCAACTTCTGCAATATATGTACTTCACCATTACCTTCAGAAGTCATTACCTCCTTCAACCAAGTGATGTTGCTTTTGAGGTGTGCCTTTATTTCCATATCTTCCTGGACCAGTACATCGGGCAGTAGGGTGATTCGGGACTACTGGAATGCACTCTTCTTTGACATACACTTTGAATCCACTCAATTCCACAACAATTTGACCTGGTTGTGGGTCTGGTTTATTATTAGACTTTACGAACTCATTCTGCACTTCAGAGACAACATATTTGTTCTGAATGTCTTCTTCCAACCTCTAATGACCTTAATGTCGATGAATCCTTAAAATTACTTGAAGGGAAATCTGTGTTGCCATTTGCAACAAGTGTAACTTTGAATTTTTTGTATAATTAGTGTACTTTTGTTGTTAAAAATGTGTGAGTTATGAGATAGAGATTTGGGGAGCATCCCAGCATTCTCATAGAAGATTGTGGGAAACAATAGTTAGGACAGCTGGTACATGGGTGCCTGGGCTCGCGCTTCATCCTGATGTACCTCTCCAATCCTGTGTGCACCGCCTCAACACACTTCCATTACTATGTGATTCATTAAAAGTGGATAGTGGAGGGTATGTTGCACCTATTCTAATGTGTAATAGTTATGCATAGGAAGATATATGCAGGATATGGTGCCTATCAACTATTTTGGGGAACCATCCTGGCATTCACCTGGAATTATCTAGGAAAACCATGGAAAAGGATGGCTGGAATGGTCTCTGGATACCTACTCCTATCAGCTATCACTTGGAGCGCAGCCTTCCATTGCGAGGAACAAATTACTGCACTTTATTTGATGTTCAAGGTGACAGGGGGAGTGTGAATGAAAATTCTGAATATTTTACAGCATACAGTGAGGCGGATATTGTCTTTGCGGGAGACAATTCAGGGAAACAAATTAGACGGAATTTTAATTAAATTGCAATGGAGCGCACTCTCCAGTGGCAATTTCCCTACACACCCATCTTCTTCTTTTCCAGAATGCACCTACATTTGCCCTCTACAAATTTTAACTATAAATTCTTTCAACATTTTTGGTAAATTATCCATCATTTCCCTTGGTAACTTATTCCAATCCCTGACACCGTTAACTAAACTTCCTACAGTCTTGCACCAGAAATTGAGTGCCAGCTTGTGATCATGGTCATCTTTCCCCTCCCATGCATTGCTTTTCATTCTTACACCAATATCTTTCCATGTCTCATCACCAATATACGCCTTGTACATTCCCATGATCCTCTTCACCCTCCTCCTGCCTTGCAATTAATCCCATTCCAGCTCTTTTATCATATCTGTTACTGATTGCATTCTGCGATAATTTCCAGAAACAAATCTAGCAGTCCTTTTTTGCTCCCTCTGCAACTTCTGTATTTGATACTCAAAATGTGGGTCCCATACTACACTACTATGTTCAAGCAGTGGTCTGACCAAAGTTTTGTAACCCATTTCCTTTACTTGTCTCGTACATCCCCTCATCACTCTCTCCAGTGGCGGATCCAGGATTTTTTTTTTGGGGGGTGGGGGAGGCTTGAGTGTATTTTGTTTGGGGGGGCTTGAGTAGATTTCGTTTGGGAGGGGGCTTGAGTGGATTTTGGTTGGGGAGGGGGCCTTGAGTTGGGTAAGGATTAGGCATTATAGTCATGCTGGCCTTAATATCAGTAGAGCTAAAAAAAAAAAAAAAATCACCAAATATTAAAAATTGGGGGGGGGGCCTGGAGTTTGAGCCTTCTAGCCACGTCCCCCTCCTGGATCCACTACTCAATTTTTCCAACAAGTGTAGGATTTTGAAACCTTTTCCCATTACCTGTCCAATGTGTCCTGTCCAGTTAAGCTATGGTGTACGAGACATAACCTCTTGCACTACATCGTCAGTTGGTAGGCTGATAAACTCTTTACAGTTAATATAATACTTAGTTGTTGTTATATCTGGCTTCTTTAAACTACCAAATTCCATGTTTACTGAAACATGTTTCCTGCATTAATCATAGATAAGTTGTAAAATGATTTTTTATGTATTATTGTCATTCCTTATTGTTGTGAATTCATTTTTTTCCCCTTGCTTTGGCTGGCACTGACTCCAAAAAGAATTGACTAATGCAAAATTTTCAATATTAATAATGTAAGATATTGTCCATTTTGATTAATTTTCTTCGAAGCAAGGTATAAAGTTATATAATTTTTTTTTTTTGGTAGCAATTTTTATCATTTTTTGAAAGTTATTTATTATTACATTTTTGGTGGGATCATACTTTTGTATTTTAAATTGAGGCAGCAGTTCTTATTTTGTGAACTTACAATAAACAAGTGACAATGTAAGGAGACTGAGTTCATTGACCTGTTGAATGACTTGCAGGTTGATGAATTAACAACAACTCAGCCGGAGTTATCATGTAAGCAGCAACACGTATCTTTGTCAGGTAATTTTGGTGATGGTGCTGCTGTCCGTATTTTCTCTGCCGATAGACAAGTTAACATGTAATGAAAAAAATGACCGCAAAAAATGTTTAAGTGTACCATGTATACAAAATAAATGTGTAGACGAGTCTTGTGAGGTGGCAACTTATGGTATGAAACCGCCATGCAATGTTATTCCAAGCCAGTTTAATAACTGTGGAGGTTTCTTACCAACCATAAAGTTGGTTGTTGAAACTCGAATTATGGTGAGACATAATATTTTCATACGGATGGGCACAAGAATGGAGCAGTAGGAATTCTAAAAAAAATTAAATGGCCTGCTTTTCGATGAGATCAAATAGAAGAAGGCAAGTTACCTGAGGCTATACTGATAAAATTTTGTCTTGAAATTTAGTCTTAGAATGAAAGACAATGATGATTGCGTAGCAGTTTCACCTTCTTGTACAACATTCCAAGTGCAAAGGGGGATATGAAAATGTGGAGCACAGAATGCTACTGCTCATCTTAAGCTGGGCCAATAACTGTTCACAAATTACAGGTCACAACCTTCGATAAGGCAGTGAGTGATGTATGCAAAAAGAATTTTGTAAAAGGACAGAATTATGTGGTACTCAGTAGAAAAAACTTTGTAAGTCATTTCTTTGTCTGATTTGGATGCAAATAAATAATTTAATAGTCCACACGATAACAAAGCTCTCTTTTTTTTTCTTATGGCTTTACGCCTCGTCGACGGCTAAGGTCATTAGAGGCGGGTTGGGACTGGGGACAAGGAAAGGGAAGGAATTCGGCCATGGCCTTTTTGAAGGAATCATCCCAGCATTCACATGGAGTGATTTGGGGAAACTATGGAAAACCCAAATCTGGTTGCCTGGATGGTGATTCATACCCACGTCCTCCCGAATGCGAGGCCAGAACGTTAATAGTTCACCCACCACGCTCAGTGACGAAGCTCTCACAGAAATGACAATATTGTGTTATCTAACCAACAGTTAGTTTTTGAAGTGAAACTTCTTTGGCCACGGAAGGGAGGAATTTGTTGTAGTTACTGTTATGAGTTATGCTTTATGAGCTATGCATTACATGTTACTAGTTATGTAATAAGTGTGTGTGTGCTGAAATGTTTGGCACATGTGCAGAACATTGTTAATCATGTGACGATGTCAGCACTGGATATTTACATCCAGAGTTGTCATCATTATTAAACAGTGAGACATGCACCAGTATTTTTTATTTTTTTTATTTGTTGGTTTTTGTTGCTCTATATTAATCAGTCATCCAATGTTGTTGATTCTTTGATTGCTGTTGCAGTAAAAGCTTTCTTTCCATGTAGAAATATTAGCATTCATCTTTACAATAGAGGGAATATATTATTTAGCTTTAAACATTTTTTTTAAGTTATGAGACAGAAATCTGAATTCAACCTGTCATTTTTGATGGGCCTAGAAGCTAGTTTTTAACCAAATTTTTTAGCACTGATGTTTGCACCATCATTTTTAGTTTCTTTTTTTTTTTTTGCCTTAGACGTTAGTTGTTAATGAAAATTTATTATAAGAATGCTTATCAAATAATTTTGTCCAAGGTTCTTGGGAGTAGTTTAGATCACGATGCAAGTTGTGACTAACATGATGCTCATGAAAGCAGCTTATTAATTACTAATATTAACTAAATCCCTTGTTCTTTATGCTGTAACAAGAAAATTCTAGTTTAGGTTCCATTTTAACCAAAATCTCCGCTAATGTTGATGCCACAAATTCAAAGAATGGAAACACACCTAAACACACAAAATGCATCAATCACTAACTACATTTCATTTTTATTAATTTATTATATTTTTAATAATTTTAAATTTTTTATGAGAATAACTGGCACAAATGTCCTATTTACTGAACAGATCTGCTCAAGTGCGAAAGAAACATAAAAAATATACAGAAAAAAATATACAGGAAAATTATATAGAAAATTCGCTTCATCCATGTGTACACACTGGTGCATGCACCAACTTTTGTTTTTTATTCATTGGTTGACATTCCAAAACTGACCGAAGACGACAGACTTGCAAGTTTGATCTGATCTTAACAAAATACCATCAATTTGAGACCTAATTCCATGTCAGCTAAATATTAATATGAGACCACTAAAATATGAACATTGGAACTCCGAATTATCACAATCCCAGAATTGAGGACTTATTTTTCTGTATTTTAAATCCGGAATTGAGTGTCCTCAAAATGAAAACATATGATCTCAATGAAATCTATATGGGACCATTTTGAAGGCATACCCTACCAATAAATAATAATAATCTTCTTTGGTAGTCAGTTCTTGGATTGGTCTGCGGCGGTCCTCCATTCAACTCTACTCTCTGCCCTGTTTTCATATCAACATATGTCCTGCGGCCAACATCTTTCATTATCTGTTGGATGTATTTTACCTGTGGCCATCCTTAATATCTCTTTCCTTGTAGCATTCCCTCCAGTATTGTTGTCACTAAGTTCTTATGTCTTAAGATATATCCAATTAGTATTGACCTCCACATTTTTTTACTCTCCCATATAGAGTTATAATTTCCTGCCCTCGCAAAAATTTCTTCATTAGTAATCTTTTCCCTCCAATTAATCCTTAACATCTTTCCGTAACACCATATACTCGAATGAAATTAATCTACTTTTCTCTTCTTTACCAACTGTCCAGGTTTCACATCCATACAGGGCAATAATCCAGACTTAAGCTTTTAATAGTCTTTTCTTCATTATCCGGCTGATGTTATTTGTTGAAAATATTCGTTTAGTTTTGTTGAACACTATTTTTGCTTGAGCAATCATGCATTTTATCTCATTCTGTTTCTTCCAACTTTTATAATTTTGCTTCCTAGGTAGCAAAATTCTTGCACATCCTCCAGTGTTTCTCCATTAATTTTAATTTTCACTTTCAAGTCTTTACTACATACCATGACGTTCGTCTTCGCTTTATTAATTTTCATATTGTACTCATTCCCCATTCTTTCCTACATTCTTTCCAAATTTTTCTTAAGATCTTCTTTAATTTTTGTTATTATCACAATTTCATCTGCGAATACTGTGATACTCCAAAATATCTAGGAGTGACCCTTGACAGATCACTTACATTCAGGAAACATTGCATGAACTCCAAGCTGAAAGTTTCCAGTAGGAACAATCTCATAAGAAAACTGGCTGGATCGCAGTGGGGCAGCCAACCTGAAACAATTAGAACTTCTGCCTTAGCACTATGTTATTCGGCTGCAGAGTACGCCTGTCCCGTATGGCACAGTTCAACCCATGCCAAACAAGTAGACATTGCACTTAATGACACGTGCAGAATCATAACAGGCTGCTTAAAATCAACTCCAGTCGAATGGCTCCACCGTCTCGCAGGAATAGCACCACCTTCTGTTCGAAGGGAAATAGCAGTGAACAAGGAAAGGAGGAAAGTGAACCATGAAAAATCTCATCCACTATATGGGTATATCCCTCACAGGCAAAGACTTAAGTCCAGGAAAAGTTTCCTAAGAATATCTCAGGAACTTACAACAACAACTGAAGAAGCCAGGTTACAACTATGGGAAGCTAAGGCTCCCCTTCCGCATGGCTGGGGAAGAGTGTCTGAATCTTTGCCACCTGGATATGACAAGGGATGGTTGACATGGAAATCTTTGAATAGGCTGAGATCGGGAGTGGGCAGATCCAAAGTGAATTTAGCAAGATGGGGCTATACTGAGATCAGTGATATCAAGTGCGACTGCGGTGAGGACCAGACTGTCCAGCACATGCTCCAGTGTCGACTGTGTCCAGCATCCTGCTCGGCAGCTGAACTGTATGATGCCTCAGAAAATGCACTGGAAGTGGCCAAGTTCTGGTCGATTATAATTTGATGACTGTAATTGTGTAACTGTATGTTTCTGATACGAAATAATAATAATAATAATAATCTGCGAATAGAATTGTATTTACTAGCTCTGCCTGTATCTTTATCACAGCATCAATTTCGTCCCTGATCTTATCCAGTGAGTCTTGAATATGCCCATAAAAAATCATACGAGGCAGGGCACATCCTTGTCTGACTCCTTTATGTATTACTGCTTCCTCTTGTTTATTTCCAGTTTTTATTACACCTGTTTCTTTTTAGTACAGTTTCCATATTAGTCACCTATCTATGTATTGTTTTCCTTGTTCCTTTCCTTTAACCAAATTGGTCTTTTGTTAGAAACTCTTCTACTTGTTTTTCCATTTTTTGTTGTACTACATTGGTGATAATTTTTGATGCATTGGCTACTAAGCTAATTGTTCAATACTGTTCACATTTTTTAGCATCTAACTTCTTTGGTAAGCGATGATTAAAATTTTCTTAAAGTCTGAGGATAGTTTCCCTTCCTTATAAATATCCTATACTAGTTGGAACAATCTTTCTTTCATCACAGGATCATTTTTTTTTCCCCATAAGTTCTGCTTTCAAATTATCAATACCCAGTGCCTTATTATTCTTTAATCTCCCTAATACCATTTCAAATTCCTCTCTTAATATACTGCATCCTTTATTTTCTTCTTCCACTTCATCTGTTCTTTCTAGAATCTTGTTTTCCTCTAATTTTGCATCCTCGTTCAGATTTTGCTTCAAACTGTTCACAATTACGCCATGATCGCTAAGGAAGTTATCACTTGCGTTGTTTACCGATTTCCCTTTACTATATCACTTACCAAAGAAAGTTTTGCCATTCGGTATTTATTCTTCTATTTTGGAGCAGATACTATTATAATAATTTTTTCTTGTAATTCTTTCTTCTTTGTTAACAGCATAGGTCAATGATCTATGTTTCTTCCTACCCATTTCATTTCTTATCCCTTTAACAGTCTTCTCTCTTTCTATCATATACTTGGTAATCCATTACTTTTTTTAGTACAATTTCTTTTTTCTTCCAAACTTTCATTAGTAGCCTCCATCATGTCCTGCTTAATGTGAGTCCATCTTTCCACCACATTTTCTACCATCTCAGTTATATTTATTTAATTGGTTCTCTGTTGATATAGCTTAACAGTATTTTCATCTTTAAAATTTTCTATTTTCTATTTACCATTTACTGGCAATAGTTCTTATACCCAGCTTTTTGAACTTTAGTACCCCCTTCATCATTACCAGATTATGATCTGTGTCTGCATCAGCATCTGGGTAATGCCTGCTATCTTTAACTTGGTTCATAATTTTTTTTTGATTAGTATGTGGTCAATTTGATATCTATCATTGTCACCCGGTATTTTCCAAGTGTTCCTTCTCATTTTGTGATGATTAAACCATGTATTTGTAATTACAAGTTGGTTCTTTGAACACAATTCGACCATTTATCAACTCTTTCCCAACCCATATTTTCCAACTATGTCTTTTTCATTCCCTTCTCCCACTTCAGCATTCGTGTTGCCAAGTACAATAAGATTTTCATTACCTTTTATTCTGCTTATACCTGTTTGTAGGTCTTTGTACATAATGTCTATTTTCTGATCATCATGCTCTGTTGTTGGCATGTAAACTTGGACCACTACCGTGTTTTTTGGTTTTGTTTACAGCTTTACCAACATTAACCTCTCATTAAATTGGACATATCCTTTTACTCTTAGACCCATTTCTCTATTCATTATTATCACTACCCCTGCTTGCCCTGGCTTCTCTGGGGCTGTTCCTTAGTGAATTATTCTCTAATATCCATTCCAGAAGTTCCCAGGTTCAAGCCATCTTATTTCTGAAACCCCTAATATGTCAATTCTTATTTTCTTCATCTTTTGTTTACATTTTCCAGTCTTCCACTTATTAACATTGATTGTACATTTCATGTTGCTATTCTTCTTTCTCCTTTATTCCGTTTCCTCTCAGCAGTCCCCTCCCGGAAATCTGAACGGAAAACTATTCCGGAATATTTTGCCAGTTGGCCAGACCAGTTGGCTTATCTACCTTTAAGGGCAAATTCTCACCCCAAGGACAATAGAGTTCCCTTTTATTCATCCAATTTGAATTTTGTTCTAATAACTATTTGTCTTAGAATGCCGCTAGCTTTGTCTTCTGAGTGGAAATTGGTAAGTTGTATAACAAGCATATTTGGGTGAGCATGCTGCAGTTTGTCAGACTCCTTTTCTGTAATAAGATGATCTGCAAGTACAAGATTATTTTATGTCTCATTCATATTCAGATTTATTTCTTAGGAGATTTCCAATATAAATATTAGAAAGACAAACTATACCCCTGATTTACTACCTGATCAGTAGAAATACCATCTACACTGAATTATAATGGTCAAGAAGGTTTCTGATTCTATCAATGGTGAAGGTATTCATTTCTCCTGAGTACTGTCCTGAGGATATCACTATCCATTTTGTCAAATGTTATCTCATAATGCACAAACGCTGTATGTGTTTTTCAGTTATATTCTCTTCTTTATTTTATTATCTAGCTTATACATTAGATCCTTTTTGTGCACAAGTGTCCTTGGCAGGAACAGTGTTGTTCCTCTCTTCACTGATTATCTTAAATCTTTGTTTAGAATTGTGAAGTATATTTATAACCTGAATTTTAAAACACAATTCTTTGTAATTTGCTTTATTACTTCTTTTTCACTTCTTGAAACATGATATTATATTAGCTGTCATCTAAGTCTGTTATTTTTCCTTTAACTAGCACTTATTCAGTAAATGCAATAGTCTCAGAGCTCTACATTAGTTCCTTCAGTGCCTGGGCCTTACCTGGTCTTAGTTTTATGGTGTTCTGTATTTAATTCATCTCAAGTAATAAAACCGGTTTCATGTGGTTTTATAGTAATCTTCTCCTGGTCTTGCCTGTAGTGATATGGTTACTTGTAGTGTCACTTCTATATTCACTTCTCTATGAAATTTATTTCAGCTATGTCTTCTTCCCGTTTGTTTAATTGGCTCGTAGTTTTGTTAACAAAATACTGTCTCCCATCCATATCACTTTTGATTCAGCTTAAAAACTTGTCCCACCCTAGTCTGGATACATTTCTGATTACTCTTTTGGCTCTTTTCTTGGTATGTTTCTTTCGCCTCATCAGTTCGTTGTTGCAAGCTTACGAAATATACATGTACCTTTTCCTTTATACTCTCAGATATTTTTTCATCTAAAATTGTTAGGCCATTTTCCTTCTGATGACTTTTTATGAATCCAATATTTTAATATTTTTTCTTTCTGTATCAATGTTATTTTCCATTTCAGCATAAGACAGGAAATTTATGACTTATTGTTTGTATAAATGATTAATATCGTCTTCCATTAGTGACTCCCATCTATTTTTCTTCCATCTACAACTGTATAGATTTAATTTCAATCTAATTTGAAAACAATTAGATTGTGTCACTTTCTGAATACTCTAGTATTTGCAATTCACAGAGCTGGTTTCTCACTGACTATGAAATAATCAGTTATGGATTTCGAACCTCTGGCGCACAGTGTATTTAAGCATTTCTTTTTTCTTGGAAAATGTAATTGCTATCCTTAGTTTATCATAAGTAGGGTTCGGATGTTTAGGACAAGTCATATTTTTTTCCTGCCTTATTTTTGAGCTGAAATGCTGAGTTAAACACTGATTCAACGTTTCTGATAGTATTTAAATGTATTTTATATAGCATATAAATGCATATTCAGACTATTTTCATAGTTTTGGTCATATTTTGATAATATTTATGTTCATATGGTCATATTTTGAGGAAAAATCTGGTAGTTTTTTTAATAGTATCGGGAATTCACTAGACATAGATGAGAAGAAATTAAGATAACTATTCACAGAAATGTAGTTGTGCTATACAGATGGGGAAAAAACAAAACTAATTTTCACTATGGTCAGAATTCAGCAGTCAAGAATTAAAGTTATACATTATTGTCATGTAATGTTCTGCCCGCCTTTTAATCTCGACAATACAACAGAAGCATGCCTGTGTGGGTTAGCGTCAATCAACATCTCAATGAAGTATCCTCAGTCATTGTTAAATCTGCATTGGATCAGTGAGTAGACCTATCGCCACGCCAAAGATAAAGTTTTCTGAAAGTGCGCAGTTACGTAAGGGAATTTATAAAGGAGTATTTTAGTACAGATGAAAGAGTTCTATTCTGTACATTATATGACATTAAAGTGGCTTCAACAAAACGATTTAAAATTTGATTTCACAATGATGCAGCGAGTGCACGGAAGCAAATTATGCTGTCTACATAAAAGCGACACTACTAGATAAAATAAATAATGTGTAATTGAGAATGTTATGATGTATAGTAAATTTAAATGTTTAGCCATATTTTGTCATTTTTAGGTCATATTTACCCATTTTTAAGGTCATATTTGCCTACATATTTATCTACTTTTTTGGTCCTAAACATCTGAACCCTAATCATAAGTGTAGAGTTCTCTCAGCTAATAACTGTTTGAATTTTAATTTGTTTCTCCAATTGGATGAACAATTTTTTGGGGTAGGTAAATTAACAGTACAAGGATTCAGATACACTAGGATTAAGTGGTAATCATTCTTATTGATGACGTCCAGAGCTATCTGTAAACAATACATGGTGGGTGAGTGGTAATGCTTGAGCCTGGCATTCAAGAGGGCACAGATTCAAATCTCCATCTGGCTATACAGATTTTTGTTTTCCATGGTTTCCCAAATCACTCCAGGTAAATGCCAAGATTGTTACTTCAGAAGGCTGTGACTCAATTCCTCCCCATTCCTTGTTCATCTCCTGTCTCTAATAACCTCATTGTTGAGGAGGCGTATGAAAATTTCTCTGTAAAGTCTTCAGAAAGTGATGTTATCTTCTGTCCTACCGTTCTCTAAAATACCCATTACAGTGCTCTTTCTATCTTGCAACTGAGCATGGTTATTCAGAGATAACTCTGGCTGTTCATTCGGGAGGATGTGGTTTTGAATCCATGTCAGGCCATCCGGATTTCAGTTTTCTATGATTTCCTGAAATCACTCCAGGTGAATGTGGGGATGGTTCTTTCAAAAGACCATGACCTAATATCTTCCTGTTCGTTGCCCTCAATCCTTTCCTGCATCTAATGACATTGATGTCAATGAGGCGTAAAGCCATAAGGAAAAAAAAACTCAGTTTGGTTATAATAAATCTTTTATTCAAATTCCCAGTTGATAAAATTTCCATTCCACTCATTGCTTTTATCATGAATGCTGCCTCAGCACTTATTTCATTGTTGCCCAACTCCCCTGTATATTTATCATGGTATAACCTGTTTAGTCTCTGGTTCCTCGGAGTTTCTACGTAGTCCCTATTAGTGCTATATTTATTTTACGCTCCTTAATTTCTTTTACCAATTGATTTTTCTTAGTCTTCAACCTCTGATATTTCATGTCCAGATAAAAAATTTATTTTTTACGGCTTAAGTTTAGGTGTTTTGTTTCATGGTCCATCAGTGTTATTTCCATTCTTCTACTGAGCATGGTGGGTGAGTGTTAACACTCTGATCTCACATTTTAAAGGATGTGGGCTCAAATCCCTGTCCAACAATCCTAGTTTTCCATGGTTTCCTGAAATTCCTGCAGGTGAATACTGGGAGGGTTCCTTTAAAAGTTTATCATTGAATTCCTTTCTGATCTTGCTTCTAGTTCTTTCCTACCTCTAGTGTGCTCACAAAGTGTAAAACCATGAGGAAAAAAATAATTCCATGTAGGTTTCTTCCTTTTTTTAAATATAAATACAGAGCCACTCTATATATATCCTTATAAGCCTTTGCTCTTATTTCTATATTTTAATGCTTATTAGTGCTATATTTATTTTACTCTCCTGAAATCCTTTTACCTAGATGACCAAGAGCTTTTTGTTAGGGGTACCCACACTGAGCTGTGTCATTTCAGATTTAAGGGACAAGATTTGGCTACAAAATATGCTCCCATAGCATGTTTTGCCTTGCTCACAGGTCATTACTATATTGTAGGGGTTGTCTCTACATTTGGAAATGCTGTGGGCATTCCTCATAGTTTTTTAACTGTAAAGGCAACTGCAAACCTTGCCACCTCCGAGGCCCAAAAAGACCATTTGACTGGCCTTTGTAAATCACATTTCAAATCACACATTTCACTATACAAATTGGTTGTTCATAGAAAATGGAGATGCAAAGTCATATAAGAATGATTAGTGCCTTCAAATTTCTTATCAGATTTCAATTTGAAATGCAAATCAAGAGCTGCCTGTTTAATCATGGCAGTTATGTCTGGTTGTGTGACTAAGGTAGGAAAGTCAGCATTTTAGCCAGTATATGCCAAGAATGCCTTTTTCATGCTAGTTTTTATAAATTTATTGCAGTAAAATTAACACATTTAAATACTTACTTCATCTGGCATAATAGACACTAAAATTTGACTAGATAATGATCTTATATATTTTTTGAATGTGTTTTGATTGGATCAGTGTTTCAGGTTATAAGCTCATTGGCGCACACAAATACAGACAGAAAGACACTGTGATTAATGAACTGAGCATTATATATGTATGCAGATAACACTTGGGCCTGGTGTTTAGGAGGACATAAGTCCAATCCTTGGTCTGACCATCCAGATTTCAATTTTCCGTTATTTCCCAAAGACACTCGTTTAAAAGGTCAGGACCAAATTCTGTCCTGTTCCTTTCCTGCTTTCCTTAATGATCTTGATATCAACATGGTGTAAAGACTTAAAGAAAAAATATTGATACATTATTGCCAAGTTGACAGGAAGTTGTGTAGGATAAACTCCATCCAAAAGATCAAGTTAACTGTAGAGCAGCATATTCCATTTTCATTTAAACTGTATTTAAAAATAAATCTTTTTTCCTACATTAGCAAGACCTGTCATTTATTTCAGATACTAAACCAGTAAATGTCAGCAATTGGGACTCATTCCAGAAATTGAGTTATGCATTTTAGTGGACTAATGAACTGTTTGGTAGCTTAATGGCAAGATGTCTTGCTATGGATCAAGTGATCCCTCATTCTAATTCTGATTTTGGCCAGTAATTTTTATATTCAACTCATTTTTGTCACTGGTTTGTGTATTTGAAGTATGCTATGAATGTTCCACAGTCTGGGCTCTTCATTGAAATGTTGATGTTTTGGGAAAGCTACTTATTTTCCATCTTCTGCAACAAGATACACTGAACCTTCAGGTTGTGGACCAAATTTTTTTGTCGATTGACTAGCCATCTTACAGGTTGTTAACCCTTTCCATTTTTTAATGTCAATTGCGACTGTAGTGTTTTTCAAGTTTTGCTCAAGCAAATGGAAATAATTTTACTATAGCTCAGTCATAGAAGGAAAAGGTCTAACTTTTTTCTGTAATTCTTCTTCTTACTTAACCTTAAATTTGAACAAAAGTTTTACTTATTTCACTTTTTGGAAGCTCCCTCATCTGTTGCAATCTAATAGCATCATTTTCCCCCATACTTTCAGGAATACATAACTGCTCTGGAAAGTAAATATGGTGTGAAGGAGCTGAGTTACTTTGAACTGAACTTGGAAACATGGAGACAGCTGTGGAGAGTCATTGAAATGTCTGACATTATTTTGGTGATTGTGGATACACGTTATGCTGTGAGTTACTTTTTTGCTTTACACTTAGAGTAGAATTTCCTGATTGGAAAAAATACATGTTATAATTAAAAATTCTATTTCATGCCATAGGCACTCATGTTCCCACCATCATTATATCACCATGTTCAAAAGCTGAACAAAGACATGATTTTAGTATTGAATAAAGTGGATTTATGTCCAGCTCCAGTTGTAACGGCATGGATGCATTATTTCAAAGAACAGTTTCCTTCAGTTCACATTTTAATATTTACATCTTTTCCTTCTTACAATCTACGAGGAAATCAGGAAAACAGAACAGGTATATTTTTCAGTGAACTAGTTTGTTCTCAAGAAAGTAAAGTGGTAACCATTGATATTATCTCTTACTTCTTTTAGGGCTTCAGACACGCCGTAGAAAGGGAAAATTGCGTATGGCAGCTGAAGGAGCCATGAAACTTCTTGAGGCTTGCAAGGATATTGTTAAAGATCAAGGTACATTTTCAGTCCGAATTTTTGTGTGGAGGATTCAGTGTAATTGAGTTGTTTTTTTCATCGTATTTTTCGGTCGAAGCTATTTTACTCACTTTTTCTCTTTTTCATTTAAAATGGCTAACTGCACTAGTTATTGAAAAACATAAAGACACTGTTAAAGCTATTATTTGGAGTGCAAACTGTACAATTATTAGATTGTGTTTAAATATCTGATCACTGTGTTAAGTAACGTGATATGATGGTAACAATGAAACAATTCATTTATGAACCAAAAGTATTACATAATTTTCACTTGATTGATGGATTGTTTTGCTCAGGAGCATGCATTATTTCTTTCTTAATATCCAGTTTGCTTCATTAATTACTAAAAAATTATTGCTTTATGTAATTTGCTGAAGAGTAGCTGGTGTAAATTATCTTTTTTACATCTGATATCATGTGATTTCTTTACACTAATACCAGGGCTCCTTTTTTTTTTCTACTGCAGTTAAAATTAAATTATCTTTTTTGGACACGTAAGATTGTTTTCATGTACTTAAGGTGTGTGAACAGTTTAATGATACCATTGTAAACAAAATCATGAACTTAAATTAAAACGAAGCGTGGTGGGTGAGTGGTTAACGCTCTGGCCTCGCTTTCGGGAGGATATGGTTTGAATCTCCATCTGGGCATCCAGATTTGGGTTTTCCGTGGTTTCCCCAAATCACTCGAGGCGAATGCTGGGATGCTTCCTTCAAAAAGGCCATGGCCAAATTCCCTCCCGTTCCTTGTCCCCAGTCCTATCCTGCCTCTAATTACCTCGATGTTGACGAGGCGTGAAGCCGTAAAAAAAAAAAAAATACTTAAATGAAGCAGTGAGTCAATAGTAATGCATGATCCTGGCATTTGAGAGGATGCCCGCCTCTCTAAATTTCAGTTTTCCATGGTATCTCTAAATAATTCCAGGTGAATGCCAGAATGGTTCCTTAAGAAAAGATAAGGCTGTATTCGTTCCCATTATCCCACCTCCATCCCTCTCAACTCTAATAACCTTGATGTTAGCCAGTTACAAATTTTGAAACAAAAAAGAAGTAATAAATACTAAACCACTGATGACTAAAATTTAACACTATAGTTAGTAAACATGCTTAATGCAGTGGGAACACTTTGTTTCATTATAGATTAGTATGAAAGCTGCAGGTAATTTTACTCATATTGGCAAAAGTAATATATCATTTTGTTCATGTGCCCTTATGGCCATAGTTGACTGCTGTTAACCATCTTCTACAGGATACGAGAGAGAACAAAAGTTCAATGCCAAATGAGTAAACACACTTAAATGTATTAAATTGTTAATAGTGTCTGCAGTCCAGTGCAAGTATTGAGAGCTCATTTTTATAATGTAAGGATCATTTGAAAATACGTGATTTGATGCATTTTTTGGAACACTTATTATTAAACATAGGTATGGTTTTTGTGTTTCCATTACCAGTACTAAGTGATGGACTGTATATATTTGATGGTGATGGAGTGTTAATCTAACATTGTGGATAAAGCATAAATTTGCCAAAATTCCTGATATAATTTTTAGATAAATAAAAAACTTTTTTCTTATTCTCTGTATTTTTCAGTTGATTTGAGTTCCTGGCAAAACAAAATAAAAGAGGAAATGGAAACTGAATTTGAGTGTGAAGATCTTGAAGTTGAAACAACAGTAGAGGTAAGTAGTAAAAATGTTAACAGACTGAGTTACATTTAGGTGTTCATTAAAATGTGTTTTAATGACTGCCTTCAATTGCAGACACCTAGAGTGGATACGAGTTACATTGAACATGTAAAATACAAAGAAGGGGCACTAACTATTGGTTGCATAGGACAACCAAATGTTGGCAAATCATCATTAATGAATGCAATTATGGGGAAAAAGGTAATAACTTTAAATTAGAAGTTTAAATTGATGAATCTGTCACATCTGGATGTAAATAATGAGATTATTTTAACAATAGTATTATAAATATTTCGGTTATTAGGCTCTGAATCTGTGGCACATATTGCACTCCTTTAGTTTTTCTAATTGAGTTATTTTTTTCTGTTTATAGTCACAAATTTTGAAAGGCTAGATTTTGATTCCTGTGTAGGCAATACAATACAGGTTATAAAATTTAAATTACTGTACATTCAGTAAAACTTGAAAAACTGTGAAGCTATTTACAAGTGGTGTAACATGGATGCTGTAATTAGCTATATAGTTAGGAACAGTATAGTTAAATTTAAGATAATTATTTGTGATAATTAACTATAATTGAAATACGATAAGATATCGGAGAGTATTAAAGGCAGCAGGGACATAGAAGAAATGTTTAATGCATAATAAAGGACGGTTTTGGTGATTGCTGTTAAGAGTCAGCCAAGGGAAGTGTTGTTGAAATCGTGTGTTTTTAGTCCAGTGCTACATTGAGGCTGCTCTAAACCAATCTTAGGGTAAGGAATTTGAACAGATAGATAGGAGGAGTCTAACAATAGTTTTAGGGTTCCTCTTAGTCCGCCATAAGCCAGAGATTGAAACAATAGTCCAAATTCTAAAAGGTATCATCCATACAAGGATCAACCATGAATGTCCAGTAGAGTGTATGAGACCCATCAAAGACAAAGAGGTCCTCAGAGCCAGTCCATCATTTTTGCAGTCTATTTCAAATAAATTCCTTGAAGCCATGTTTTGCTATCAGGAAAGTGTGATACAAGTCATCTATACATAAAAATGTAAGTCAGTTTCCCTTTCTTTATGCTTCTCTTACTTTGCTAGTATGTTAATATGGTGCCAAAATGACCTTCGACGATCTGACAGTATAATTTGCTCATGTGTATCTAAGTGTGGAAAGTTTTCTGAAGTGTATGTTATCAATAACTATTGTACTGTGTGGTTTACAGAATGCTGTAAAAAAAGAGATATAATTGTAGGTAGATTGGAATGCAGAGCTATAAAAAAAACCATAGGTATAGAATAATAAAAATAATATTGTAAATTTACCAGAAATTTTACTTGGTGATAAATAACTAAATTAATCACCTAGAACGCAATAAATATGGGGGGGGGCAGAAATCAGTCAATTAAATATTACGGAATAATTACAGGCAAGATAGATGGGTAGATTATGGGGGCCATAATGAAGTCCTAAATTTTGTAAAACTGTGGCAGTTTGGTATCTGATACATGTATTTTTAATATCATCTAAGTGATTATTCTCATATTTGGGAGCTCGATCTCATTTTGGCATTGCAAATACAATTTTCGGAAAATTTTCTTTACTCTCCAGTTGAGTGGTTTAAACTTTTCCTATAAATTAGGGTTTCGTTGAAAAGAAAAGTTCCACAGTTTAATTATTTACAAGGTAAGTGCTTACTTCTCAGTACTAACAATAACATCTCAGATGAAATGCATTAAATATGTGATGTTAGAATAAAGGCAGTGAAGGAGACATAATACCACTGACGGTGTAACCCTAGTTTGGAACCCCTGCTGTAAAACAATATTAACTTATCAGTCTAGAATGCTTAATATTGTTAATGTATCCTTAATACTATTCATAGGGAAAAGTATCCTGAACTGCTATATAACACCAGGATTAATACAAAAACATTAAAAGAAATAGTAAACCTAGAAAAGCAATGTCTGAAGAATGTCTTACAATAAATTTTTCAAAATATAAATTTTAAACAGTGGCATTCCTTGTAATCAAAATTAGAACCAATTGTTCAGCAGATTTTCTCTTGCCATACTGCCTCTGTAATTTCTATGAATTGTCTTTTAGCAAAGATTTGACTTTTTCTGTTGCTAGCTTTCTTCTCTTAAGTCTGTAAGTCATTGTCCGTAGTTAATAATAATAATTATTTTGTGTGGTTTCAAAAGACCTAGTTTCCTGAAATCATGCTAGATTACTACTGGATGGTTCCTTCAAAAATTTCATTGCCAAATACCTTCTTATTCCTTGCTCTCAGTCCTTTCTTGCCTCTAATGACCTCAGCATCAATAAGGTGTAAAATGGTAAGGACAAAAGTCCCTAGTGATGGAATTTATTACCAGCTGTGCATTTTGTCTGTTGTTATATAGGGTGCTTCTGGACAGAATATGGCACTGATTCATGGAACACTAGTATTCTGCATCAAATTTTCAATATGTATAATACAAATGTTTTTCAGGTTGTAAGCGTTTCAAGGACACCAGGGCACACAAAACATTTCCAGACTATTTACTTAACTCAGAATGTTCGGCTATGTGATTGTCCTGGACTCGTATTCCCTTCAAAGGTTCCAAAAACATTGCAGGTAACTTTCATCGCTCATTCATTTATAAAGTAAGCATGTTTTCATTTTATGTTATAATTTTTAATATGTATATAATATTATTTGGCATTAAAAGTAATGAACAAGAAATAAAAAAATAAAAAAAATCACTCTCTAGAGATGAGGCTAGGAGCACAGCAATAAACACAAAATTAGGATCACAAATTGGTTCTCCTTTCCTTATTTTCATTACCTAAATGCATTTTCCTATGTATGAAATGAAAAGAGCCACAATTGCTGACTGTTTGAGATAGGTTCCTCATAAAAGGATTAAGCACAATAAGTCCAGTTAAAACTCATCCTTGAGAGTATGAATTATCTTCAAAGGTTAAATAAATCATAAACGGCATGGAGATAAAGAAAATGTCAGTATCAACTGTGTTAAATACCTATAGAAGAATAGTCTTATAATATGTTGTTATATTTGTTTCATTCTGTGTGAAATGGTCAGCAATAATAATGAGAATGAAAACACTTTAAGGCAGTAAAAATAGGGAAAATAAACCCAACATTTATATTAGATTAAAACATATATTTCTCTTTTTTGGATTATGACATAATTAGGTGAGCTTCAGTAAACAGAACTGAGCCTAGTGAATAAGCGGTAATGGTTAGAGTTGACATTTAGGAGGGAATGGGTTCAAAGCACCATCGAGCCATCTCTCTACATCTATACTCTGCAAATCACAAATACTGTGGGTGGCAGAGGGTGCTAAGCACCATTCCTAATTCAGTGCATTCCAATCCCGAACAGAACGAGCAAAGAAGGAATACATAAATGTATCAGTACGGCATCTTATTTCTCGAATCTTATATCTCCTGTCATTGAGACCTAAATAGGTTGGCGGAACAAGTATTTCATTGCACTCGTGAATTAAAGATTTTTGAATATTCTCCAACAAATTCAAACAAAAACGACTTTGTCTTTCTGCCAAACAATCCCAACCCAACTCGCGTATCAGCTCTGTGACACGTATGTACTGTAACTAGCAGTCACGAATCGAGCGGCTCTCCTCTGTACTTTCTCTAACGTGTCAATCAATCCCTTGCAATATGGATCCCAAATTCCACAACAGTATTCCAAATGCGGACGCACTAGTGTTTTGTACACTATTTCCTTTGTATTAGCATTACAACTTCTCAAAATATGTCCTATAAATTGTAGTTTAGAATTAGCTTTGCCTACAACGGAAGTTATGTGCAAGTCCCATTTCATGTTGCTTTGCACTGTTACGCCTAGATACTTCAGGGAATCCACAGTGTCAACAACTGAATTGTTAACTTTGTACTCATGAACAAACGGGGTATTTTTATTACTTATTTGCATTGCCTTTCACTTTTTGCAGTTAAGTGTATGCTGCCATTTATGGCACCATTCTGAAATAACATCCAAATTGCACTAAATTTCTAAGCAATCGTCAGAGCACCTCACTTCCCCATACATAAGTGCATCATCAGCAAAAAATCGAACCTGCAATTATCGTTGTCACAGAGATCGTTTATAAAAATTAAGAAAAGAAGTGGTCCTATTACACTTCCTTGAGGAACGCCCGAAGTAACATCATGCTTAGAAGAGGCTTACCCGTCAACAACAACATACTGTGACTGACCAGTTAGAAAATCCCATATTCATTCGCAAATTTGATCAGATATACCGTACGTTCGAATCTTCACTAAATGTCGGTCGTGTGGTACAGAGTCAAAGGCTTTCTGAAAATCCAATAAAATAGCATCAACTTGTGATCCTGCATCAATAACTTTCATTACATCATGCGAAAATAGAGCCAGTTGCGTTTCACACAATCGGTTCTTCCGAAATCCATGTTGGCTTGCTGTAAGTAACTCGTTTTCATCTAGAAACTTCATAACATTAGAGCATATGACATGCTCCAGAATTCTACTGCAAACAGATGTTAGAGATATGGGTCGATAATTGCTAGGATCTCTCCGATCTCCTTTCTTGAAAACAGGAATTACCTGTGCTATTTTCCAGTCAGAAGGTACTTTTCTTTCTTCTAAAGATTTACAAAATATATCTGACAGAAATGGTTCTATTTATTCCGCTTATTCCGAAAATACCCTTACTGGTATACCATCGGGACCCGGCACTTTCCCCCACTTCAGGAACTTTAATTGCTTAATGATACCTACAGTATCAATTTGTACTGGATCCATCTCAAATTCTACACGCCGTGGAAAAACGGGAACGTTTTCCATGTTTTCATCAGTGAAAGAATTTTTAATTCGGTGTTAAATACAGTAGCCTTGTTGCAGCTGTCATCAACTTCCCAACCATCTTGTAGTAGAATTGGCATATTGTTGTCACAACAGCTTACTTTTTTTACATACGACCAAAATTTCTTTGGTTTTTCGATGAGGCTCTTGGAAAGTGAGTTGCAATGAAAGTCATTAATGGCCTCACGCATCGCATTCTTGACATGTCCTCTTGTAACAGCTAACTTTTCTAAAACACTCCTATACATCGTCCTTCTTGAGCGTGCATGTATCTTCCTTTGCTTTTTAAGTAAACTTTTAACTTCACGTTTACACCACAGGGGATCGCTCCCATCCCTGATTGTCCTTTTCGGTATATGTAAGTCCATACCTTCCCTGACTATATTCATGTATCGAAGCCACATCTCTTCAACCAAGCCTCTTCCTTCTACAAAGGTAATGTAATTATCCCTCCAAAACATTCTTAAACTCTCCTTTGGGGCCTTTTCGAACCTGTAAACGACTCTTTCTGCACGCAGCTGTTTATGATCACTTGTTCGCGTGGTGGTAGAAATATCCATGAATAATTCAGGCCTATTTGTAACAAGAATATGTAAAATGTTTTCGTTATCGTTGTGGCACCGCGTTGGTTCAGTGACAGGGTGCTCAAGATTAAGATCTGAGAAAAGGTCAAGAATAATCTCACAGGATATTTTATCCCTGTCACCAGAAACGTGGGCGAAATTAGTCCAGTCGATGTACGGAAAGTTGAAGTCGCCTCCTAGTATTATTCAATGATCCGGAAATTGACAAGCTATATTACTTACATTATCTCTTAAGGCCTCAGCAACAGCTACATCTGCATCTGGTGGACGATAGAAAGACCTATTACAAGTTTTGTCCTAGCTACTTTTAGTCTAATACATAGGATTTCACGAACTGTGTTCATATTTATTCCATTACAGGGCAGGTGTTTACTAACAGCTATAAATATACCACCTCCATTTGAATGTAATCTATCTTTACAGAAAACAATCATGCTATTGTTTAAAATTTCTGCTGAACTTATATCTGGTTTTAACCAGCTTTTAGTACCTAATACAATATCTGCTTCTCTGCTACTAATAATGCTTTCAAGCTCAGGCTGCTTATTACAAACACTTCTACAGTTAATAACAGGTACTTTTAACGCTCAAGATTGATTTACGCTACTCCTAAAATATGGTGCCAAATTTAATTGGACTGCCCGTAACTATATTTCAATTTTCCACATTTCCAAAATCACTGCAGGCAAATACCATGATGGTTCCTTCAAAAAGGATAAGGCCAAATTCCTTCCTGTTCCTTGCCCTCCATTCTCTCCTGGCTTTGATGGCCTTAATATCAAAAAGCTGCAAAAGCCTAAAGCAAAAAAAAAAAAAAAAAAAAAAAAAAAAAAAAAATAGAAACCACTAGTTCAAAATAATAATAACATTTTATTATGGGGAAGTGCATTTTAAAGTTCAAGGTAATATGGAAGAAGTGTAGAAAAGAAATTGGAACGAGATGTACATAGAAGTTTTGTTAATTTACAAACATAATTACAAAGATTAAAAACTCTGGTGAAAAAGAATGGGACATACTAGAGCATACCATGGTGTAACTCGTGCAAGTCCTAAGTTGCCATTATTGGCCACAGTTAAAACACGTTGTGAGGCGGGTAAACGTGGAAACAGAGATGCCACTTGGAAGAGCCACTTGTTCTTGTCATAACAAAATGTGCCGTCATAGCAAAATGTGCCGTCATAACAAAATGTGCATGGGGGTTATGTAAAATTCACATTAACTTGATCGTGATGCCTGTGTTAGTGATACCTTTTCTCGAAGATTCTAGGATTCTTTAAACAGTCGCCAAGCTATTAATTTACCGTGTAATAGCTAACAGGTCACACATAAATGATAGAAAGTTGCTGATGTTACGAATTGGAAATATATGCTGAAAGTTTATTGAAGTTAATACTGGTATCAGATTACACTGTTGTTAACATTGATAAGGCATTATTTAACTTCAAAATCACATATGAAGATGCAGGTTATTCCGATTAAAAGCACACACTCTTGCAATTGTACAGGGTCCGGCAGGGAAGTGTTACGTTTTTGAGATGGATATACTATACGTGGTAGGGGGACTGATTGTTGTGCATTAGTTGATATATATTACTTATTGTTTGCCATTTCAGTAGCCATGGAGCCGTGGATGATTGAACAATGCATCTTTGTTTACGACACCTTTGTTGCAACCGGTCATTCTGTAGTGCAGACACAGCGAAGATTTCGAACTCATTTCAATGTTGGTCGACATGGTGCCGTTCCATCTCGCCCAACAATACTGAAATGGTTTAACTACTTCAGAACGAGAGGAACTATGAGACCTGGAACAGCTCGTGGAGGTGACAGGATCGTTAGAATACCAGAAAACATCGAAAGAGTACGACAGGCAATGGAGGCCAGCCGTCTCGGCATTCAGCGGTACGACACGCTCGCGCTTTGCGCATGTCAGACAGGTCAGTTCGCCAAATTTTGCACTTAGACCTCTACTTTCACCCTTTCAAAATCATGTTGGTTCAAGAACTGAAGAACAATGACTATATACGGTGGTTTAGGTTTGCAGAAATGATGCTTGAAACCTTGGAAAATGACAGTATTCTGATATTCAGTGATGAGGCTCATTTTCATTTGACAGGTGCTGCAAACAAACAGAATTGTTGGTAATGGTCGGAAAATAATCCACGGGAAATCCATCAAAGACCCCTACATAGTGAGAGGCTAACTGTGTGGTGCGGAATGGCTCGATTTGGCATAATAGGCCCCTACTTTTTTCAAGAAAATGGAAGGACTGTGACGGTCAACTCACAGCGTTACCTTATGATGTTGAGAGAATTTTTTATGCCTGAATTAAGAAGACATCGGATTGCCCTAGATAGGGTTTGGTTTCAACAAGATGGGGCAACTTGTCACACCTCAAAACAATACATGGCTTTTTTGAGGAGCAATTTTCCAGGGTGCCTCATTTAATTGCGCAGATCTTTCACCATGTGATTATTTCTTATGGGGTTACTTGAAAGCTCGGGTTTACACTGAAAAACCTAGGACTCTATAAGATCTCTCAGATGCCATAACTCGAGAAATTCGAGCAATTCCACGCTGTATGCTTGAAAGATGTATGGACAATTTTTTCACCCGCCTCCAACAATGCTTGGACGAGACCAGTCGCCACTAGGATGACGTCATTTTTCACACGTGAATTGCAATCTGTTATTGTTGAGCAATTATGTCTTAAATGGCATCATATATGGAAACTGTGGAGACAATGAAAATTGAAATTTGTTCAAAAACATCTGTGTAACAATGTTTTGAAAAACGTAACACCTCCCTGCCGGACCCTGTACTTAGATATGCACCCAAAAGTTAAGATTGTGCTTGATGATAGTTTTCAACACTGCTACTATTGACTTCTTAAACCATTTACAAAAATTTCTTGCACTGAATTTAGTTTGAAGCTGCTTTGAAATGAATGCTAGAGTTCACGAACTTGTTCCAAGGCTAAATAGTTAAACTTTGAGTAATTACATTTTGGAATTTACACTCGCAGCATGACATATATTGTGCAATGCTTAGATGAAGACTGTCTGCCAAGGAAACACGTTACCCTATTTATAGTGTTGGCTAACCTTGATCTGACTTTTTCCCAAATAATTGTATATTCCTGTGGGGAAATACTATTCTCTCGTGAATTACAAAAGTCCCATTTATTCAAGGTACACTATTTTTACTTTGATTTCCCCAAAATTATAATATGTCATAGTTGAATTTATTCGGAATCTTTTTAATCATGATAAATTACCTTGTTAGTTTACTTATTTAAGAGTTATTAATTTTTAAATGTAACATATAGTAATTAATAAAATTTTCTTTGGTAACTAGAAAATTTATTCCATCAATCAAATAGGACGTTTCAGTAGTTACAATCTCTGCCGCCATTGTCAATTGTCACTTGACTATGGCGGCCGAGATTGTGACCACCGAAATGTCTTGTTTGATTGATGGACAAACTTGGCTAGTTACCCGAGAAAATTTTATTCATTTACAGCGCTGAGAAAACATCCAGTCTTATGTAACATATAGTGTCGTCATCAAGCTTCGATTCTAAAATTCCATTTTTCTCCCTTTAAGTCTCAAATTACTGTTAAACTGTTATATTATTACTATTTAATTAATTTTTTTCTCTCAATTAACCTTAAATTGATTGTCCTTTCACACTTTCTTAGTGGAAATGAATGTGGCAAAATCCATTAACTTCTGAGAAATTAGCATTTATAAATTTTACGTTCTTTACGAAATTGTTTCGATTCAGAGTTGAAAAATGTTTTACTAGTATGAAAATGCTTATAAATGTTATTTACTAGTATCTGACCCGGCAATGCTTTGCTGTTGCTAGACTTGAGTACACATATAGATTAAATGAATATATTTGAAAGTTTGTATTTAGTAAAAATTAGATATTTATGTATCAATTTTAAATACTGTTTCATTCGATTTTAAGTTTAAAACTTTAAAATAATTTTTAAAATTCAAGTTCGAATTTCTTGGTCAACAATTGTCCGATTGTAATCTGCCCAATGCTGTTTAATAGGAAATAATTTGTACTTTAATAATGTTGCTATCTACTTTGTCTAATTTCCCCACCGTTTTTGAGATATTTCCAAAAAACTGACTGGTTTCAAGTGTAAATTTTTCTTAATTAGGGTGATAGGGAAGGTGGGCGGGTTTTGTAAACCTAAGCATAATTTTCTCTTTGTTTTATTTTATATGTGCAAAAAGTTCCATCCACATTGAATAAAGTTAGTGTAAGGAACATTGGAAATTAAGAGAGAAGAGAATAAAGGGGATGAAGAGTTTGGATTTGGGAACCAAATGTAGACAGCATTTTTCTCCTTATTTTAAAGTATACATGTGATCAGCAAAAAATAAGGGGGGAGGTAAAGGAGAATGAGGGTTTTGGTTCTTGCAATTTAAATATACACCATATCTTTCTGCCTGTTTTATAGTTTGCGTGTGCAAAGTTCCATCGATATCGTATAAAAACTGTGGGTGTATATATGAAATATTGTAAAAATTGAAGGTTGGTGTAAAGGAGCAGAGCAGGTGGATGTTTAAAACAAAAGGTAAACAGCATTTCTCTCCTTGTTTTGAAGTATACAAGTTCAAAGTGCCATCAAAATCAGATAAAAACTGTGGGTTTCAATAAATATCACTGGAAATTAATAGAGGAGGGGTAAAAGGGGAGGGGGTTGGCTTGGGCTTTGGCAAACTGAATGTAAACAGTATTTTTCTGTTCGTTTTAAAGTTTACATGTGTCAGCTTGCTTCAAACTCGGATATGAACTGCAGCTTTGTATAAAGAACATTGACAATAATGAGGGGGTGGAAAAGGGAAGAGGGATTGGGTTTTTGTAAAATTAATGTCCACAGCATTTTCTAGTTTTATATATATATATATAAAAAGTATACATCTGCAAAGTACCATCAAAATTGTATAAAAAGTGAGGGTTTGTGTAAAAATTAAGGGTTGGGAAGGGGTAAACGGGTTGTTTTTTTGGAAACCATATGTAGGCAGTATTTTTCTGTTTGTTTTAAACTATGTGCGTCCAAATTTCCATCAAAACCAGATAAAATATGTGGTTTTTTTAAATAATTGTCTTGACGGTTTACAATCTGAGTTTGGGTTGTTTACAAATGATGTAAAGGTACATAATAGGATCTAAACACAAAAAGTCTGATGAACAGCTGCAGGGTGATCTGGATAGAATACCTAAATGAGTTCATCAGCATGGAATGAATGTAAATGCCAAGGATAGTCAGCTTATTAGGTACACAGATATATATATATGAAGGACACCCAACACTTCCTCTTCCGGCTTTCTGCCACAGCCACCCTTCTTCCTTCCAACTTAATACTGGTTACCATTGACGTCACGTCCTTGTACACAAACATTCCACACTGGTACGGCCTCAGGGCCATGGAACATTTTCTGGATCAGCTCCCTCCCAACAGCCTTCCTATGACATCCTTCCTCGTCAAATTAGCCCACCTTATCCTTAATAACAGCTCCTTCGAAGGCAACATCTATCACTAAATTTGCAGAACTTCCATGGAAACCTGCATGGCGCCCTCATATGCTAATCTGTTCACGGGCCGTCTGGAACAGACATTTCTGGAGGAAGTCCTTCTCAAACCTCTCATTTGGCTTCGTTTCATTGAGGAAATATTGATGATTCGAACACATGGAGAAAATGAACTGGTAGATTTCCTGAACCATCTCAATAACTTTAGCATGCTGAAATTCACTTGGTCCTACTCCCACACCCGGGCCACATTCTTGGATGTGGATTTATCTCTATCCAATCGCTACCTCAACTCTTCAGTCCACATCAAACCAACCAACCTTCAACAGTATCTCCATTTCGACAGTTGCCACCCATACCATACCAAACGTCCTCTCCCCTACAGTCTTGGCATTGAGGTAGTCGCATATGCTCCAACCAACAGTCTCTCATGGATTATTGAGACAGTATTTCAGAAGCATTAATAGCTCGCAACTACCCTCCGGCTTTGGTGATCAAACAGCTTTCATGTGCATCATCACAACTGAATCAGCCTATCAATCATCCCAAACTCTCAAAAACCAACCACAATCCTGTCTTGGTCACACAGTACTACCCAGGCCTCGAATCCATCAACAGAATCCTCCGGCAGGGCTATGATTTCTTACAAACTTGCCCTGAAATGAGATCCATACTTCCTAAAATCCTTCCTGCCCCTCCTGGAACTTGTTTCAGCAGACCTCCTAACCTCAGTGAACTTCTAGTCCACAAACACAGTCTTCCTCTTCCTAACAGTCAGCCCAAAGGCTCTTTCCATGTAATAGACCCCGCTGCAAGATGTGCGACATACACCATTCTTCTACTACATTCATTAACCCTATCACAGGGGAAAGCTTCCCTATCATAGGACACACCACTTGTGAAACCACCCATGTAATTTACCAGTTAACATGCCACCAATTCCTGGCTTCATATATAGGTTTGACCACAGATCCACTCTCCATAAGAATGAATGACAGACGGTGTTCACACAGGACCCAAAGCACCCAGTTGCTGCCCATGACTTGAATAATTTTAACTCTCATTTCACAGTCCGTGCTATCAGAGTTCTCCCTAATAGCAGCAGTTTCTCTGAACTCAGAATGTGGGAACTTGGCTACCAGTACAAACTTGGCATAAGGCAATCACCTGGTCTCAACTTGAATTAATACCCGGGCATTATTACTATTACATATGTTTAACCTTTTTTGATCCTCTTTTCCATTACCTATATTGAACCACCACTAACTAAGGTGATGTTTACTTAATAAAAATTATTATTTTTTATTATTATTATTATTTTTAAATTTGTGTTTGTATAGTATTTTATATAATTATAATTTTTTTTCATATTTAGTTCTAATTATATTTTGATCTTCCCACCGACCAGAGATTAGTTTGGATATTTGTCTATGCTTGGGTGCTAGCTCTGATTCACTGCCCCTCTACTTTTCCGATGTTTGAATTTACACCCACCATTTTCCCAACTGGCGGTCTTTCTGTGAGGCAGTCTCCAGCTGCGCCCACCTCTCATGCCCACCTCTCATAATGTTCTCCCGTTGACGAAAGTTTTATCCCAAAAATTACTTTATTATTTGTGTTTGTGTCTTTTCTGTGTGTTCACGCCCCACATCCATCATCTAAAGGTAAGTGGTGGCTCATTTCCCTATCCTAATTTGATTCCTTTCCGCTACTTAGCGTCTTGATTTCATTGTTTCTCTCTCTCTAGAGAGAGAGAGAGAGAGAGAGCATGGCTCTTCATCAGTAGAAGTGAGATGGCTGCACGCAAGCGCTGCCAGCACGTGCAGCCATCTCACTTCTATTGAGGAAGAGCCATGCTCGAAAATTTTATTCTTTGTGTGTTCGTGTTTTTTTCGTGTACCAACGCCGCTGGAATCCCCTTCTTTGGTAAGCGGTGGTTTTTTATCCTATCCAATGTTCAATATATCCGCTTTTAGCGCCTTTGTTTCCTAACAATCTACACTCCTGGAAATTGAAATAATAACACCGTGAATTCCTTGTCCCAGGAATGGGAAACTTTATATACACATTCCTGGGGTCAGATACAACACATGATCACACAGACAGAACCATAGGCACATAGACACAGGCAACAGAGCATGCACAATGTCGGCACTAGTACCGTGTATATCCTCCTTTCGCAGCAATGCAGGCTGCAATTCTCCCATGGAGACGATCGTAGAGGTGCTGGATGTAGTCCTGTGGAACGGCATGCCAAGCCATTTCCACCTGGCGCCTCAGCTGGACCAGCGTTCGTGCTGGACGTGCAGACCGCGTGAGACGACGTTTCATCCAGTCCCAAACATGCTCAATGGGGGACAGATCCGGAGATCTCGCTGGCCAGGGTAGTTGACTTACACCTTCTAGAGCACGTTGGGTGGCACGGGATACATGTGGACGTGCATTGTCCTGTTGGAACAGCATGTTCCCTTGCCGGTCTAGGAATGGTAGAACGATGGGTTCGATGATGGTTTGAATGTACCGTGCACTGTTCAGTGTCCCCTCGACGATCACCAGAGGTGTACGGCCAGTGTAGGAGATCGCTCCCCACACCATGATGCCGGGTGTTGGCCCTGTGTGCCTCGGTCGTATGCAGTCCTGATTGTGGCGCTCACCTGCACGGCGCCAAACACGCATACGACCATCATTGGCACCAAGGCAGAAGCGACTCTCATCACTGAAGATGACACGTCTCCATTCGTCCCTCCATACTCGCCTGTCGCGACACCACTGGAGGCGGGCTGCACGTTGTTGGGGCGTGAGCGGAAGACGACCTAACGGTGCGCGGGACCGTAGCCCACCTTCATGGAGACGGTTGCGAATGGTCCTCTCTGATACCCCAGGAGCAACAGTGTCCCTAATTTGCCGGGAAGTGGCGGTGCGGTTCCCTACGGCACTGCGTAGGATGCGACAGTCTTGGCGTGCGTCCGTGTGTCGCTGCTGTCCGGACCCAGGTCGACGGGCACGTGCACCTTCTGCCGACCACTGGCGACAACATCAATGTACTGTGGAGACCTCGCGCCCCACATGTTGAGCAATTCGGCGGTACGTCCACCCGGCCTCCCGCATGCCCACTATACGCCCTCGCTCAAAGTCCGTCAACTGCACATACGGTTCACATACACGCTGTCGCGGCATGCTACCAGTGTTAAAGACTGAGATGGAGCTCCGTATGCCACGGCAAACTGGCTCACATTGACTGCGGCGGTGCCCAACCGCTGCGCAGCTAGCACCCTTCGACGGCCAACACTGCTGTTCATGGTGTGTCCGCTGTGCCATGCGTTTGATCATTGCTTGTACAGCCCTCTCGTAGTGTCCGGAGCAAGTATGGTGGGTCTTACACACCGGCTTCAATGTGTTCTTATTTCAATTTCCAGGAGTATATATATATATATATATATATATATATATTTGGATTTCCCGAAAATATCTTTAATATTTGTGTTTGTGTCTTTTCTGTGTGTTTGCGCCCCAATGAATCAAACACAAATAATAAAGATAGGTAACAATGAAAGGAAAGAAATGCTGCGAGGCAATATTTACATGGAAAAGAAAGGGAAAATACACCCAACACTCACCAAAGCTGAAGGGAGGAGGGCAGCAGCAACACAGCACAACACACAAACAAATAAAAAAACAATATTTCGGGTCAAGAATCCCCTTTTTCAAGTAAACAGATAGGTGGCTGGTCTTGCGCAAGACTTGCGTCGGACGCAGCCACTCATAGAACGCAACAGACCGTCGGAGGTGGTGGGGGCAGCAACGATAATATAACCGCGAGTATACGAAAGATTGAAATGATCAAAAAAAAATATATACATATATATTAGTTATTAAAAATATATATAAAGAAAAAATGTAATTGAAAATTTAAAAAAAAAAAAAAAATTATGAAACTATTGAACTATTGTACTGGCCAGTGGTGGGTGTATAGGGTGAGGATGGAAGATGTTAACGGAAATTAAGGCCTGGGGGATGTCTGGTTTGAAGGATGTGTTGATATGCCAATTCCCACCTGCGGAGTTCAGATTGGGAGGTAGTGTCTGGAAGTACTCTAATGGCTCTTACTGTGAAGCAGTTATTAAGGTCACGGGTGTTGTGAGTACTGGCATGGTGAGCAACGGGGAGGTCCAGGTTTTGGGAGTAAACTGTCTGTCTGTGACCATTCATTCTGATGGATAATGAGTTTGAGGTCAGGCCAATGTAGGAACTTGGACAGTGGAGGCAGGTGAGCTGGTAAATGAGATGGGTGGTTGTACAGGTGGCATGACCTATTATGGGGTAGGTTTCACCAGTTGTAGGATTGCTATAGGTAGTGGTAGGTGGATGCATACCGCAAGTTTTGCAACGGGGTCTCTTACAAGGGAAGGATCCAAACGGTGGTTTAGGAGCATCAGAGGCTTGATATTTATGTACAAGAATGTTTTTTAGATTAGGCGGTCTGCTGAAGGTGACTCGGGGTGTGGTGGGAAGGATAGATGGAAGAATGCGGCGCATTTCAGGAAAGGATCTAAGAAAGTCATAGCCCAGACGAAGAATTTTGTTTAGGGATTCCAGGCCAGGGAAAAACTGGGTGAGAAAAACAGGGTTCTGATTGGCTTTAGGTTGTTTGTGTCGGTGTGGAGGACTGTCCCTGTCCCTTGATACTTGTTTTTGAATTAGTTCTGGAGGATAATTGCGGTTTATGAGTGCCTGGGTCAGATTGTTGGTGTAGAGGGTAAAGGACTCGTGATCAGAGCATATGCGTTTGCCCCGAATGGCTAGGCTGTATGGAATGGAACGTTTTGTGTGATATGGATGACAGCTATCAAAATGGAGATATTGTTGTAGGTTAGTTTGTTTTATGTGGACAGAGGTGTGTAAGTGACCGTTCCGTACAGAGATGTCTACATCCAGAAAAGTGATGTCAGTCTGAGAGTAGCACCAGGTGAAATTTAAGGAGGAGAAGTTATTCAGTGAGTGCAAGAAGTCAAGAAGGAGGTTTTCACCGTGGGTCCAGATCATAAATATGTCATCTATATACCTGAACCACACGGTGGGTTGTAGGGTAACCTGTTGAAGAAAACGTTCCTCTAGTCTGCCCATGAAAAGGATGGCATATGAAGGTGCCATGCGAGTGCCCATAGCAGTGCCTCGAATCTGATGGTAAATCTGAGACTGGAAGGAAAAGAAATTTTTGGTCAGGATGAATTGAGCCAAAGAAGTGAGGAAATGAGTGGTAGGGAAGGTGTGCGGGGGGCGACTGTCGAGGTAATGTTCCATGGCACTTAGGCCCTGGCCATGAGGGATGTTGGTGTATAGCGATGATACATCAATAGTGACCAGGAAGCAATCTTTAGGTAGGGGTGTAGGGACTGTTGACAAACGCTCTAAAAAGTGGGGGGTATCTCTGACATAGGATGGAAGGGCCTGGACGAAAGGTTGTAGGTGCTGGTCAACGAATGCAGAAATGCGTTCTGTGGGAGACCCAAAGGCAGCAACTATAGGTCGTCCAGGATTGCCCGCATTATGTATCTTGGGCAGAAGATACAGGGTGGGGGTTCGGGGGGTCTTAGGAGTCAAAAGGTAAATGGAATGGTGTGAAAGACCCTGTAAGGGACCTTGGAGACTGAGGAAAGAGCGGATTTCTGTGCAGATTGAATCAGTGGGGTCAGTGGTATGAGGTAAGTAAGTGGAGGTGTCAGAGAGCTGCCTGAGGGCTTCAGCTGTGTAGTCGCTTCGATCCATGACTACAGTGGTCGAGCCCTTGTCAGCTGGGAGGATTATGATGTTTTTATTGTTGGAGAGTTTACTCATTGCCCGCATTTCAGTACGGGTCAGGTTGCTGGAGTGGGGGATTGAATTTAGGAAGGAAGGTGATGAGAGGGTTGACATGAGGAATTCCTGGAATAGGAGAAGGGGATGGTTTTGAGGGAGGGGAGGTGGATCTAGCTGGGATGGAGGTAGGAATTGATGGAGGCTGGGTTCCAGGTTATCACATCGGCTGTCTCCCCTGCCTGTAGTATTGAAATAATACCGCCACTTGAGTGTGCGGCAGAATGAAAGGGAGTCCTTAATAAGAGTAATCTGATCGAATTTAGGGGTGGGGGAGAAAGTAAGACCCTTTGAAAGTACTGATAGTTCAGGTTCGGAGAGGGGGGTGGAAGAAAGATTCACAATAGGGATTTTTGATTTCTCCAGTGGTGGGGAATGGGTAGGGGCGGGAGTGAGGGGAGTGGGTGGCAGAGGTGATGGATGGGGAAAGTTGAGAATATGATAAATACATGGCGTAGTGGCGATAAGTGGTGGAGGGGTAATGTGTTGCCTGTAATCGGAGTTGGGGAGGTGAAGGCCCAAAACAAAATAGCTCTTGCAGAGGGAAGAGAGCTTTGAAAGATGTTTCTGTGCTTGTTTGGTTAACAAATGGTTGCAATGGTTAAGGATGTTCTGTAAATAATGAATGCAACCAGGGAATGCAAGGAGAAGGATTTTGTGTAAGGAAATTAGGTGGGATGAGTGTTGTTGGGCTTTTATGATATACTGTTGGAGAACTAGGTGAGTAAGTGCCAGGGACTGTTGGAAGCGGAATGAGTGGAGTGTAGGATGAAGTTGCGGGGGGCATCCAGAAATAGGAAGTTTTATGGTAAGGCCATTTGGTGGTATGTTAAGAGAAAGGCAGGATTGAAGGAATAAAATATGAGACCTCAGTTTAGCAAGATAAGTAGCATGGTGCTTATACTGGGAAAGGTAACTCTGAAATAGACACAATTCAATCCCCCACTCCAGCAACCTGACCCGTACTGAAATGCGGGCAATGAGTAAACTCTCCAACAATAAAAACATCATAATCCTCCCAGCTGACAAGGGCTCGACCACTGTAGTCATGGATCGAAGCGACTACACAGCTGAAGCCCTCAGGCAGCTCTCTGACACCTCCACTTACTTACCTCATACCACTGACCCCACTGATTCAATCTGCACAGAAATCCGCTCTTTCCTCAGTCTCCAAGGTCCCTTACAGGGTCTTTCACACCATTCCATTTACCTTTTGACTCCTAAGACCCCCCGAACCCCCACCCTGTATCTTCTGCCCAAGATACATAAGGCGGGCAATCCTGGACGTCCTATAGTTGCTGCCTTTGGGTCTCCCACAGAACGCATTTCTGCATTCGTTGACCAGCACCTACAACCTTTCGTCCAGGCCCTTCCATCCTATGTCAGAGATACCCCCCACTTTTTAGAGCGTTTGTCAACAGTCCCTACACCCCTACCTAAAGATTGCTTCCTGGTCACTATTGATGTATCATCGCTATACACCAACATCCCTCATGGCCAGGGCCTAAGTGCCATGGAACATTACCTCGACAGTCGCCCCCCGCACACCTTCCCTACCACTCATTTCCTCACTTCTTTGGCTCAATTCATCCTGACCAAAAATTTCTTTTCCTTCCAGTCTCAGATTTACCATCAGATTCGAGGCACTGCTATGGGCACTCGCATGGCACCTTCATATGCCATCCTTTTCATGGGCAGACTAGAGGAACGTTTTCTTCAACAGGTTACCCTACAACCCACCGTGTGGTTCAGGTATATAGATGACATATTTATGATCTGGACCCACGGTGAAAACCTCCTTCTTGACTTCTTGCACTCACTGAATAACTTCTCCTCCTTAAATTTCACCTGGTGCTACTCTCAGACTGACATCACTTTTCTGGATGTAGACATCTCTGTACGGAACGGTCACTTACACACCTCTGTCCACATAAAACCCACTAACCTACAACAATATCTCCATTTTGATAGCTGCCATCCATATCACACAAAACGTTCCATTCCATACAGCCTAGCCATTCGGGGCAAACGCATATGCTCTGATCACGAGTCCTTTACCCTCTACACCAACAATCTGACCCAGGCACTCATAAACCGCAATTATCCTCCAGAACTAATTCAAAAACAAGTATCAAGGGTCAGGGACAGTCCTCCACACCGACACAAACAACCTAAAGCCAATCAGAACCCTGTTTTTGTCACCCAGTTTTTCCCTGGCCTGGAATCCCTAAACAAAATTCTTCGTCTGGGCTATGACTTTCTTAGATCCTTTCCTGAAATGCGCCGCATTCTTCCATCTATCCTTCCCACCACACCCCGAGTCACCTTCAGCAGACCGCCTAATCTAAAAAACATTCTTGTACATAAATATCAAGCCTCTGATGCTCCTAAACCACCGTTTGGATCCTTCCCTTGTAAGAGACCCCGTTGCAAAACTTGCGGTATGCATCCACCTACCACTACCTATAGCAATCCTACAACTGGTGAAACCTACCCCATAATAGGTCATGCCACCTGTACAACCACCCATCTCATTTACCAGCTCACCTGCCTCCACTGTCCAAGTTCCTACATTGGCCTGACCTCAAACTCATTATCCATCAGAATGAATGGTCACAGACAGACAGTTTACTCCCAAAACCTGGACCTCCCCGTTGCTCACCATGCCAGTACTCACAACACCCGTGACCTTAATAACTGCTTCACAGTAAGAGCCATTAGAGTACTTCCAGACACTACCTCCCAATCTGAACTCCGCAGGTGGGAATTGGCATATCAACACATCCTTCAAACCAGACATCCCCCAGGCCTTAATTTCCGTTAACATCTTCCCTCCTCACCCTATACACCCACCACTGGCCAGTACAATAGTTCAATAGTTTCATAATTTTTTTTTTTTTTTAATTTTCAATTATATTTTTTCTTTATATATATTTTTAATAACTAATATATATGTATATATTTTTTTTTTTGATCATTTCAATCTTTCGTATACTCGCGGTTATATTATCGTTGCTGCCCCCACCACCTCCGACGGTCTGTTGCGTTCTATGAGTGGCTGCGTCCGACGCAAGTCTTGCGCAAGACCAGCCACCTATCTGTTTACTTGAAAAATGGGATTCTTGACCCGAAATATTGTTTTTTATTTGTTTGTGTGTTGTGCTGTGTTGCTGCTGCCCTCCTCCCTTCAGCTTTGGTGAGTGTTGGGTGTATTTTCCCTTTCTTTTCCATACAAATAATAAAGAAATTTTCGGTCTAACCCATCATCGACGGGAGAACATTATGAGAGGTGGGTGCATCTGGAGACTGCCTTACAGAAATACCGCCGGTCGGGAAAATGGTGGGGGTAAATTCAAACAGCGGAAAAATAGAGGGACAGTGATTCAGAGCGAATACCCGAGCATAGATAAATATCCAAACTAATCTCTGGTCGATGGGAATAACAAATATATATATATTAGACATTGGGATAGGAGAAAAACCACCGCTTACCAAAGATGAGGGCTCCAGCGGCGTCAAAACACGAAAAAACACACAAACACAAACATAATACAAATTTTCGAGCTTAGCTCTTCATCAGGTTGTAGGATGAGGTGGCTGCCCCGCGGAAGCTAGCAGCCAACTGAGGAGACCACACGGGGTGCACATGGTCGGCTGGTCGGGGTGGAGATGGAGGGGGGAGAAACAACATTGCGGGAGGCGGGGGTGGGGGTGGAAGGACCTAAGCCCGAAAATGATAATTAGACTGCACAGTGGAAACGCGGTTGCGGTCATAAGGTCACTGGCATAAAACAAACCAAGGAAAACCCGGGGGGGAATCTACTGAAAATGAACTATAAGTGCCCCCATAAAAAATTATTCCACACGCAAAATTATTGAAAATATTACACACGAAAAAATACTGCACACGGAAAAAATATAATCTGTTCATGGGCCGCCTGGAACAGACATTTCTGGAGGAAGTCCTTCTCAAACCTCTCATTTGGCTTCGTTTCATTGAGGAAATATTGATGATTCGAACACATGGAGAAAATGAACTGGTAGATTTCCTGAACCATCTCAATAACTTTAGCATGCTGAAATCTGCTTGCTCCTACTCCCACACCTAGGCCGCATTCTTGAATGTGAATTTGTCTCTATCCAATGGCTACCTCAACTCTTCAGTCCACATCAAACCAACCAACCTTCAACAGTATCTCCATTTCGACAGTTGCCACCCATACCATACCAAACGTTCTCTCCCCTACAGTCTTGGCATTGAGGTAGTTGCGTTTGCTCCAACCAACAGTCTCTCATGGATTATTGAGACAGTATTTCAGAAGCATTAATAGCTCGCAACTACCCTCCAGCTTTGGTGATCAAACAGCTTTCACGTGCATCATCACAACTGAATCAGCCTATCAGTCATCCCAAACCCTCAAAAACCAACCACAATCCTGTCTTGGTCACACAGTACTACCCAGGCCTCGAATCCATCAACAGAATCCTCCGGCAGGGCTATGATTTCTTACAAACTTGCCCTGAAATGAGATCCATACTTCCTAAAATCCTTCCTGCCCCTCCTAGAACTTGTTTCAGCAAACCTCCTAACCTCAGCGAACTTCTAGTCCACAAACACAGTCTTCCTATTCCTAACAGTCAGCCCCAAGGCTCTTTCCCATGTAATAGACCCCGCTGCAAGATGTGCGACATACTTCATGCTTCTACTACATTCATCAACCCTGTCACAGGGGAAAGCTTCCCTATCATAGGACACACCACTTGTGAAACCACCCATGTAATTTATCAGTTAACATGCAACCACTGCCTTGCCTCATATATAGGTTTGACCACAAATCCACTCTACATTAGAATGAATGACCAACAGTGTTCACACAGAACCCAAAGCACCCAGTTGCTGCCCATGACTTGAATAATTTTAACTCTCGTTTCACAGTCCGTGCTATCAGAGTTCTCCCTAATAGCAGTAGTTTCTCTGAACTCAAAAGGTGTAAACTTGCCTACCAGTACAAACTTGGCACAAGGCAACCACTTGGTCTCAACTTGAGATAATACCCGGCAATTATTATTATTATTATTACATATGTTTAACCTTTTTTAATCCTATCTTTCCCACTACCTATATTGAACCAACACTAACCTACCTCATAAAAATTATTATTTTACTATATATTTTTTTAGTTTGTATATATATATAGTTTTAGTTATATTTTTCTCTTCCCACCGATCAGAGATTAGTTTGGATATTTATCTATGGTCGGGTATTAGCTCTGAATCACTGCCCCTCTACTTTTCTGCTGTTTGAATTAACCCCAACCATTTTCCCGACCGGCAGAATTTCTGTGAGGCAGTCTCCAGTTGCACCCACTTCTCATAATGTTCTCCCATTGATGAAGAGTTTACCCCGAAAATTTCTTTATTATTTGTGTTTGTGTCTTTTCTGTGTGTTCGCGCCCCACATCCTTCATCTAAAAGTAAGTCATGGCTCATTTTCCTATCCTAATTTGATTCCTTTCTGCTACTTAGCATTTTGATTTCAGTGTTACTATATATACATAATAACAATGAGCATGAAAATGCTTCAAGGCAATAAAACTACAGAAGGATAGGGAAATATGATCCAACACTTACCACAGGTGAAGGTGGCTGGGACGATGATTTCTTTTCTACGAGGGTGAGTCAAATGAAAACCTTAAATATTTTTTAAATATTATTTATTGTGCAGATGTGGTACAAAGCTGTATCACTTTTCAACATAATCTCCCCCACACTCAATGCAAGTCCTCCAGCACTTACAAAGTGCACAAATTCCTTTAGAAAAAAAATTCTTTTGGTAGTCCGCGCAACCACTCATGCACCGTGTGGCGTACCTCTTCATCAGGACGGAACTTCTTTCCTCCCATTGCTTCTTTGAGTGGTCCAAACATGGGGAAATCACTTTGGGCAAGGTCTGGTGAGTATGGTGGATGAGGAAGACACTCAAAATGCAGGTCTGTTATTGTTGCAACTGTTGTACGGGCAGTGGGGGGCCTTGCATTGTCATGTTGCAAAAGGACACCTGATGACAGCAATCCATGTCGCTTTGATTTGATTGCAGACCAAAGATGATTTTTTAAGAGAGCTGTGTATGATGCACTGGTGACAGTGGTCCCTCTAGGCATGTAATGCTTCAAAATGACTCCTTTTTCGTCCCAAAAGAGTGTCAGCATAACCCTCCCTGTTGATGGTTCTGTTTGAAACTTCTTTGATTTTGATGATGAGGAATGGCGCCATTCCTTGCTTGCTCTCTTCGTTTCCGGTTGGTGGAAGTGAACCCAGGTTTCGTCCCCAGTAATGATTCTTGCAAGGAAGCCATCATCTTCTCGTTCAAAGCGCCGAAGAAGTTCTTCACAAGCATCAGCACGTCATTCTCTCATTTCAGGAGTCAGCTGCCATGGCACTGGAGCACATCATGCACAATGTGGTGTGCTGAACCATGACCAATCTTTAAACATGCTGCAATGTCATTCAGTGTCCCTCGACAGTTTTACATCACTCTGGCTTCAACTGCTACAATGTTCTGTGGAGTCACAACTCGTTGTGCCTGACCTGGACAAGGAGCATCTTCCACTGAAGTCACACCATTTGCAAACTTCCTACTCCATTCGTAGACATGCTGCTGTGACAAACATGCATCACTGTACTGAACCTTCATTCTCCACTACTCAAAAACCGAATAACAGAACGCTGTTCTTCCCTGGTGCAAGTCTCAAGTGGGGCAGCCATCTTTATACTGATACTGTGACGGTATTTGTGCATCTGCACTATGCTGCCACCTGCAGGCCATTCTGCATGCTGCTTGTAGCACGCTTACCAACTTAAAGGATAACGGCACAAAATTTTGATTTTTTATTACAAATTTAATGTTTTTATTTGACTCACCCTTGTATTGTATTTATCTTAAGCCACAGTCAAATCTATGTTCCCTTCAAGGGTGTCGAGGTGATTCTTTTAAAGTTCCTCAGCCTTTCAGAAATTTTAGAAAATCTGAAAGACTTTCATGAAATCTTGTCCTTAAAATTGAATATCCTATATTATATTTTCCCCAAATAAAATGTCTGAATCAGACAGTAACTATACCTGACACCTTTACCCAAAAAAGAAAATTTTCCACTTTCTTATGCATGAAATCGAGTGACAGCTTGTGGTCATAGTCATCTTTCCCCGTCAATGCACTATTCCTAAATCTTTGACGAAGCTCCATTACCAACATATGCCACGTACATTCCCAGAAGTGAGATGGCTGCACGCAAGCGCTGCTGGCACGTGCAGCCATCTCACTTCTACTGATGAAGAGCCATGCTCGAAAATTTTATTCTTTGTGTGTTCGAGTTTTTTTCGTGTACCAACGCCGCTGGAATCCCCTTGTTTGGTAAGCGGTGGTTTTTTATCCTATCCAATGTTCAATATATATATATATATTTGGATAGGAGAAAAACCACCTCTTACCATAGATAAGGATTCCTGCAGAGTCGATACTTGAAAAAAACACTACACTTGCACACATAGAGTAATAATTTTTGAGCCTGTGGCCCTTCTTCAGTAGTAGTTAGATGGCTGCATGTTGGAGGTCGGCAGCCAACTGAGTGAGCCCGCAAGGCCGGTACCTCATGGTGGGGGTAAAAAAAAAAAATGTTTGGGAGTGAGGGTGGGGGTAAGAAGGCATAAGCTAGAAAATACTAATAAATTGATAATTAATTTGCCCATAGGGAACCGTGGTAGAAGCTGATGGTCTTAAATTGTCTATAAAGTTAAGGATGTGTATGCAAAAAACTGAAGAATATGTGAAATCACAATCAAAAAATATTTTTGGAAATTTGAAGTTAAGCAAAATTCAAAATTACAAACTACAAAAAGGTAGGATCTGGTGAGCGATGGTTCTGTGGGGAAAGGTAGGACGTGAGGGGGATGGGTGGGAGGAAAATTGGTGCTATCTTAAATTTAGTCCTGGTGGTTGTCTGGTTGGTACTGATAAGCCAGTTCCCACCTTCTGAGTTACAACATGCTGCTTTTTTTCATGACTGACAACTGTCTGACAGTGATCATTCATTCTGATGGCAAATGGATTGGTTGTCAAACCTATATAGGAAGCCTGGCAGTGTTTGCAGGTTAGCTGGTATATTTCATATGAGGTTTAACTGGTGGCGTGTCCTACTATGGGAAAGCTCTTGCCAGTGATTGAGTTGCTGAAAGTGGTGGAGGCATGGTGTATGTCGCACTTCTCTATTGCATGGGAAAGATCCTTGGGGCTGTCTGATGGGATGAGGAAGACTGTGTTTGTGGAATAGCAGCTGGCTGGGGTTGGGTTTGATGGTGAGACCATTTGGAAGAAAGTTAAAGAAGGGACATAATTTTATGAAAAGGATATGAGACTGTAGTTTGGCTAATTGGAAGTCATGGTACCTATAGGAGGACAAGTATTTATCAATAGGCACCCCATAAGGGAATGTTGGTGGAATCAATTTGAAGGGGGGGGGGGGGGTGGGAGGTTGAAAAGATCAACTTACATCACGGGCAATAAGTTAGAAAAACACGCCTATGAAGTAGAGCAGTCAGTGGATGGATCAATAATAATCAGTAAAAATGTTTAGATGATTGCAAATTGGGTGCTTGGACGATAGTACAATATGAAATGCGCACCGATGTTGGTGAGAGCGGTAAACGGATGGGGCAGTGTTAAAATATTCAAAAGATGCTAGCAATATGTGTTAAAATGAGGTATTAGCCTCCAAGTACAGATCACTAAAAAAATTTAATTTACATATAGGAAAATATCATAAACAGTAGCAGTTACCTGTCTGAAACAGGTGGAAAAGGTGTGTAGGAATATTGATTAAAATGAATTATTAGTGTTCAAGATGCAGGAAATAAGGCACTGATAATGAGCCGCTAAAACGAAATGATGGATGGACAGGACGCTAAAAAATCAATTTTGATATGTGAATAGGTTATAAACAACAGCAGTTACTATTTAAAAACATGGGAGACAAGTCAAGAAGGTAGGTATCAGAGCGATAGGACTACACATTCCTGATGTGAACGGCGACAATGGGTAAACAAACTTTGTGAGGTTATGTACTAGAATTTCATAATTTATCGCAAAACTGAGAATAATGGAAATGGAAAGACAAACTAAAAGAAAATAAAGATCGGAAATAAAGAAAAGAAACACAAAAAATATATAGTTAAACAAAGGGACAACACAGAAGGAAGCTAGGGCGACAATATGGTAACCAGGAAACAATAGGAGCTAAGTAACAAATGGATTTACAAAAAAAGTATTGCGAAATGAACCACCGTTTACCTTAGATGATGGTTTCATGGGGTGAATACATAAAAAAGCACAAGAACAGGAAAAACCATGAATATTTCAGGTCTCGGCTCTTCATCAACAGGAGAACATTAGAATGAATGTCCACCGTCAGACAGTTTTCACTTGAAATCCATCACTTGGAATCCAAAACATCCAGTAGCTATCCATGCCATCTCCCATGACACTAATAATTTTAATTCTTGTTTCACGGTCTGTACTATGAGTCCTCCCAATCAACAGCAGCTCCTCTGAACTCAGAAGGTGGGAACTTGCCTACCAATACAAACTAGGCACAAAGCAACCTCCTGGTCACAATTTGAGATAATAGCCAGTCAGTACTTTCTTCTCCTTGCCTCCATGCCTAGGTCTATACTGAACCACCACATACCAGAGGTGATGTTTAACAACATAGATTCTTTTATTTTTATTATTATTGTATTGTTTATTTTGTTTACTTATTTATTTTTACTTTCTCAAATTTATGTTATGAACATTTTAATATATTTATCTGCACTTTTTGCAACATTTTGCATTGCTGAGGTACTAGCTCCAATTCACTGTCCCCCTCTCCCTGTCCTCTTGTTTGAATTTATCCCCACCATGTTCCTGACTAGCAGTCATTTTGTGAGATGGTCTCCTACACCACCCTCCCTCCTTAATGTTCTCCTGTTGACGAAGGGCCAAGTCCTGAAATATTCATTGTTTTTCCTGTTCTTGTGCTTTCTCATGTGTTCACCCCATGAAACCATCATCTAAGGTATGTGATTGTTCATTCCGCTATCCATTAGATATATATATATTGTTAGGAAACAAAGGTGCTAAAAGCGGATATATTGAACATTAGAATAGGATAAAAAACCACCGCTTACCAAAGAAGGGGATTCCTGCGGCGTTGGTACACGAAAAAACACGAACACACAAAGAATAGAATTTTCGAGTGTGGCTCTTCCTCAGTAGAAGTGAGATGGCTGCATGCAAGTGACCAGCCGCTAACTGCTGCTGGTCGCTTGCGTGCAGCCATCTCACTTCTACTGAGGAAGAGCCACGCTCGAAAATTCTATTCTTTGTGTTTTCGTGTTTTTTCGTGTACCAACGCTGCAGGAATCCCCTTCTTTGGTAAGCGGTGGTTTTTTATCCTATCCTGATGTTCAATATAAATAATAACGAGCAGGAAAATGCTTTAAGGCAATAAAACTTAGTTTTTATATATGTATGTTTAGTAACCAGGAAATAATAGGCACATTTCCTGGCCAACAGTTTTGATGTGTGGCAGTCTCCCACATCACCCACCTCCCATAAAGTTCTGTTGAGAAAGTGCTCATCCCAGATATTTCCGTATCAGTTTTATTTTTGTTTTTATGTGTGTTCACGCCCCATATCCATCATCTAAAGGTAAGTGGTGGCTCATTTCCCTATCCTAATTTAATTCCTTTTCACTACTTAGTGCCTTAGTCACTAAGTTGTGAGAAGGAATTACAAATTAGGTTAGGGAAATGATAAACCACTTACCTTTACATGATTGATGTTGGGTGTAGGAGTAGGGTTTGAGTGCAGAGAACAAGGTGGGTGTGAAGTCTGTCCATAAATGATATCCATTCTTCCCAAAATCCTTCCTGCCCCTCCCAGAACTTGTTTCAGCAGGCCTCCTAACATCAGCAAACTCCTAGTCCACAAACATAGTCTTCCTCGTCCCAACAGTCAGTCCCAAGACTCTTTCCCATGCAAAAGACTTCGCTGTAAGATGTGCAACATACATCATCCCACCACCACTTTCACCAACCCTGTCACTGGCAAAAGATTTCTTATCATAGGACAAGCCACCTGTGAAACTTCCCATGTAATACACCAGTTAACAAGCAACCACTGCCTGGCTTCATTTATAGGTTTGACCACAAATCTACTTTACAAATTGGGCACAAGGCAACCATGTGGTCTGTTCTTAACACTGAAAGTGGTATGAACGTAATATTACGTTCCACAAACTCGCGTGAAAAATGCAGCAAACGTAATATTATGTTCCTTAACATGTTAAGATTTTCTTTGTCTAAAAACATAACGGTACATTCGTAGCATGACTCAGATCGCTTCTCTATGTATTTTAGTTCATCAGACTGCCATCAGAGTTGACCAACTTCTTGAAACATTCAAATATCTGGGAATAGATTACAATAAACACAAGGCAGATGTAAATCTCTTCAACCAGCGTTTCTCCTACAGAAGTGGTGGAAGAAACTTGCTTTTCATTTGATAATTATGAGTTTATCAAATGCATGTATTTTGCACAACACAAACTCAGGAAAGAAGATCACAACAACACACCTCATTCAGGAGATACGGTCACCTTAGTGCTCTCTGCTGGTGACACCAATGATGTGACTAGTGACAATGAAAAACGTTCAAGATTGACACAGAAGCACTTTCCGGAAAGAATGCCTATGCCAGAAGCTCAAAGAAGAAAGCCCAAAGAAGGTGTATTGTGTGCAGTGATAAAGCAAAGTATTTCACTGGCAAACTTGCAAGAAAGAACTCTTCCTACCAGTATGGCGACCGTGATGTAGGGCTTTGTGTCGAACCATGTTTTAGACTCTACCAAACAGTTGTACACTATGAGAAATAAATGTTCCTACTTACCATCTTAAGCAAAACACTTTAGGATACAATTGTTTTATATATCTAATAATAAATGGCATAATGCAAAAAGTTAATCTATTTTACAATTTTTTGGTTTAATTTTTCCCTCTGTAAAACATGCAACATCATAAATCAACATAACCTGTGGCAAAGAAAGACAGCAACTCTCAAAACTGGTATAAATATTGACTACTCTCAGAAAAATAAAATACAGTTTTATTTGTTTGCCTAGCTTCCAACAATTTTATTTTATGCTCAGATGAATGTACTGTAAAATGCGAAAATCAGCCAGCATACAAGGAGGGAATTGTGCCCATCTGGCCAGCACTGTAAGTGTTAAGATAATATCTGGTCATTATTATTATTATTACTTATGTTTACTACTTTTTTGTCTTTATCCTCTCTTTTCCACCATCTCCACTACCTAAACTGAATCATCACTACCCTGAGTTGAGGTTTAATTCTACTGAGACTTTATTATCATTATATATTTGGATTTTACTATATCATCCCGCGTACCAGAGATCAGTTTTGACATTTATCTATGCTTGGGTATTAGCTCTGAATCACTGCCTCTCTACATGACCTCAGTTTGAATTTACCTCCACTATTATTTTCCTGGCCTACAGTATTTCTGTGAGGCAGTCTCCCACAACACCCATGTGTTCTCCTGTTGACTAAGGTGTGTTTCTGTCGTTAAAAGTCCAAATATAAATTAGAAAAATATATTAACATTTCCAAAAAAATTAAACCAAACTCTCTATGAAGTCAAACATCATCTCAGGTTAGTGGTGCTTCAGTTTAAGTAGTGGGGATGGAGGCAAAGAGAGGATAAATGTAATAAATGTAAGTAAAAATAATGATGATGACTATTATCTTAAGTTGATACTAGGTGGATGCCTTTTGGAATGAACGGACACAGACAATCGGTATTCACCCAGAATCCTAACCACCCTGCATCTTATCATGCCGCCACTCATGATACCAACAATTTCAATGCTGGCTTCATGGTCCAGGTCATCAGAGTCCTCTCGGACAATAGTAACATCTCTGAACTCAAAAGGGGAGAACTGGCGTATCAGTACAAAATGATTACCAGACAACCACTAGGACTATTTTATATTTGGATTTTATTGTATTATTTTGCTCTTCCCACCTACCAGAGATTCCATAGTTTTCTTTCTCTTCCTCTCATTCCCCACATCCTACCTTTTCCCATGGAACCATCGCTTACTAGAGCTAAACTTATAGTAATTTGTAACATCAAATTTGTTTTTGTTATTAATTTTTTTAACATTCTTTCATTTTTTAACATTCTTCAAATTTTCAGTATTTGTGTATGTACATATATGTTGTATATCCATATAATAGATAAGAAAATACTACCACTTTTCCGCGACAGGTTTCTACGATAAGGTTTATTATTTTCAGGCTTATCCCTTTCAACTCCCTTCCTCACTTCCTGCCATGTTGCTTTTCCCTACCTAGAGCTGCTGGCCTGGCCTGCACACATTGTTGGCTGCTAGCTTCCATCATGCAGCCATCTCATTCTATTGCTGAAGAAGGTCAATAAACCTGAAAATTTCATGCTTTTTTGTGTACTTGGTTTTTCCATGTCTCGACGCCGCATGATTCTTCCTCTATGGTAAGCGGTGGTTTTTCTCCTATCCAAATATCTAACATATATATCAGGGTATAGTCTGTCATTAGTGGTGTACAATGAGTTTAACTAGAATATTAAAATGTTGACATTTTCATATGAAATAGTAATTTTAACTTAAATGGTAGATCACGAATTGTTGAATAACAAAACACAAAACAAAAATATTTGGTGAGAAATTTTAAATATCAAACAAAAATAAGTTGTAAGACATGCAATGTGGCAGCAATAAACAAATAAAACAGTTTATTAAGTTAAAGAGCTTAGTGGGTGAGTGACCTGGCATTTGGGAAGACGCACAATTGATCCAAAGTCTAGCCATCCCAAATTTGGTTTTTCAAAATCACATCAGGTAAGTGCTCAAATGATTTCTTCAGTAGGCCATTATTGAATTATATCATGCAGTTGTCCCCAATCATTGCTATGCTCCAATGAGCTTAACAAGCCATAAAGCCTCAAATAAAAAAAAATATATTAAATGGCAAAATTTGAAACAGGTGCATTAAAAGTAGGAGTCATTCTATATTTTAGAAAATGTAACTGTTGCAGAAAACTTAAGCTAATTAGTATATACTCAAAAGAAATATTATAGTAACATAAATTGATCTAAGTCTCTGAAAGTTTTTTTTAAAAAAGATAGGGGTGTGACGTTTAGATACTGGGAAGAATAAAAAGATAATATTTCATTTTGTGTTGTGTTAAAAATTAATTGAACAGATAAAACCAAACTAAGCTGCCTAAGTTCACTTAATTAATTTCAAGTGAAAGAAAGTGATTATGATATGATTTTATCAGAATAGTATAGAGTTAGTAGGCTTTATTTTGAGTTGTATAACAAATGTTAATTTGTTATCTGCTAGTGTAAGCTTCTTGTTGGATACAGAGAGACGCTAGGTTAAGGTTCAAACCAAGGGCTAACATAGTGATCTTTCAGTTAAGGTGCTCTGTGTTTGCTTTAATCATTCTAGTGAATCACTGGTACAGTGCTCCATTTCTGCCTAAAACCTACACATTTCAAAAACAAATTAACAACGAACTCTCAATCCCCCTCTCCTTCCCATCAGTACAGCTATAAGCATCAGACTCCTACATTAAAAGTCACATCTACAAGATGAAGCAAACTTAGCAAAGTACATAAAAGCTTTGAATGAGGCCACTTGTCAATTGTGCAGTGAAGGGAATACAACTGTAGAGAAAGACTGAAATTAGAATATATGAAGTGACTGATGGTGTAAATTTTTATTGTATGAAGAAACCCACAAATCATAAAAAAGATTTTTATTGCTTCAAATTTTTTTTAAAAAGTTGCCGAGTAAATTTTGGTTAACTGCTGATCCTATACAGTTTAGATGAAATGATAAGTCCAAATTTGTTATATGTTGAAATGTCTAAAAACACCCATGTTCTTTATCTGTTACAACTGTTAACTGTAAATTACTGTAGCAATACAGTTCTCACTAGCACATGAGTCTTAATTCCTTTGTATATTGTCAAAAGATGTAGGATTTTGTATGAGTTAGATTGTTTCACAAAAAAAGTATGTCTTGAACATACACAGACGGAAAAAAAAATCCCAACACCAAGAAAAAATTATTGTGGAGTAATGAAATTTGGACAATGCATTTGTCAAGTTAACATGTTTAATTGATTAAATTTTCAAGATCACAGGTTAATTTAAGCTCAAGAAAATGCATTTCAAATGTGAAATACTGTTAAATTAATAGCCGGTGTAACCTCCAGAATTTTGAATGCAAGCCTGCAAACGTGAATGCATTGTGTCATACAGGTTTCGAATGTCACTTTGTGGTATGGAGTTCCATGCTTGTTGTACTTGTGCTGTCAATACTGGGACGGTCAGTGCTGGCTGTGGATGATGCTGGAGTTGTCGTCCAATGATATCCCATACGTGTTCAATTGGAGACAGATCTGGTGATCTCGCAGGCCAAGGTAACATGTCGACACTCTGTAGAGCACGTTGCGAGACAACAGCGGTATGAGGGCGAGCGTTATCCTGTTGAAAAACTCCCCCTTGAATGCTGTTCATGAATGGCAGCACTACAGGTTGAATTACCAGACTGACGTACAAATTTGCAGTCAGTGTGTTTGGTATAACCACAAGAGTGCTCCTGCTGTCATAGGAAATTGCTCCCCAGACCATGACTCCAGGTGTAGGTCCAGTGTGTCTAGGCCGCAGACAGTTTGGTTGCAGGCGTTCCCCTGGCCTCCTTCTGACCAACACTGGAGATCTGTTGTGTTTTCTGATGAAAGCAGGTTCTGCCTTGGTGCCAGTGATGGCCGAGTGTTGGTCAGAAGGAGGCCAGGGGAACGCCTGCAACCAAACTGTCTGCGGCCTAGACACACTGGACCTACACCTGGAGTCATGGTCTGGGGAGCAATTTCCTATGACAGCAGGAGCACTCTTGTGGTTATACCAAACACACTGACTGCAAATTTGTACGTCAGTCTGGTAATTCAACCTGTAGTGCTGCCATTCATGAACAGCATTCAAGGGGGAGTTTTTCAACAGGATAACGCTCGCCCTCATACCGCTGTTGTCTCGCAACGTGCTCTACAGAGTGTCGACATGTTACCTTGGCCTGCGAGATCACCAGATCTGTCTCCAATTGAACACGTATGGGATATCATTGGACGACAACTCCAGCATCATCCACAGCCAGCACTGACCGTCCCAGTATTGACAGCACAAGTACAACAAGCATGGAACTCCATACCACAAAGTGACATTCGAAACCTGTATGACACAATGCATTCACGTTTGCAGGCTTGCATTCAAAATTCTGGAGGTTACACCGGCTATTAATTTAACAGTATTTCACATTTGAAATGCATTTTCTTGAGCTTAAATTAACCTGTGATCTTGAAAATTTAATCAATTAAACATGTTAACTTGACAAATGCATTGTCCAAATTTCATTACTCTACAATAATTTTTTCTTGGTGTTGGGATTTTTTTTTCCGTCTGTGTATTTAGTCACATTTAATGACTCTGTCAATCAATTAGTATTAAATATTATTTTAATGATCCATAATTTCAAAATGATCGACTAATATTAGATAATTTCTTTTAACAGGTATTGATGGGTAGTTTTCCAATTGCCCAGCTTCGAGAACCATTTTCAGCAATTAGGTATCTTGCTGAGCGGTTGGATTTGGTGCACTTGCTTCAGATCAAACATCCTGAAGGAGATGATGATTGGTCTGCTATGGATATTTGTGATGGTAATAAATTAATTAAGAGCTAACACAGCAAAAATGTATTGATTGAAAATATTTATATATTGTTCAGTTTAATTGTGACAGAAGATATATGATTACCAAATCAAAGTACAGTAGAGTCCCGCTAATCCGAACCCCGGTAATCCGAACGTCCGGTTAATCCGAACATAGCAAAGCATTACATAGTCTTAATATAAAAAATGGTAAAAGAATTAAAACACCCTGAAAATACAGTTCATATGCTATATAATTGTGTGGTTAACTACTGTACATGTACACAATTTTAATTTATACAGAAAAATTGGCTAGAAAAGATTAAATTTAAAAAGTGCGTAGCACTGAAAGAAAAACATTCAAACTTACGATAGTAGTTACAACGGTTAGAAACACACATTTCATCCCTACTTTTTAGAGCACAGAAACTCAGTAATTGTTTTTTGGCGTAATGAAGACAGTCTGTTATATGACGCAAAGTTGCGCCATCGTCTGATAAACATTAAATCAGCTGGTGTAGCAGTGGTCTGTTGCTCCATATAGCGTAGCGCGAGATCAAAGGCTTCTGTCGTGTCAGTGTGTGACACCAACTCTCCTTTGTCACATTCCGTCTCATTGTCACTTTCGTCATAACATTCCACTTCTACCTGGTCTTGAGTCACAGCAGCCACTAAATCAACGTCAGTAAGGTGCTCCAGTATTGAATCATCCGCTGCCATCCATTCATCTACGTCTGCTTCACAGGCTTCTTTACATCCAGGGATTGTCTGTACCATTTTTAGGAAACTCTCCTCTTCATTTTCAGCTGGTATGTCCTGAAATTCAAGAGATGTCCATAGTTTTCTCCAAGATTTTCTCAAAGTGTTTTCTGAAATTTTCTGCCATGCCTCAGCAGCCCAATAAACAACATCCTTCAGATTTGTTGTTTTTTTTTTTTTTTTCAACTAAAGGAATGTTATCATCTTGGATCAGCATTCTTAAGAATTGTTTCTGTAAATCAGTTTTAATGTTTGTAGTACGCCCTGGTCCATCAGCTGTAGAAGTGGTGTAGCATTCGGCGGCAAAAACTTCGCCACGATTTCTCCATCACATAATTCCTCAGTGCTGGAGTGAGATGGTGCGTTATCAATCAAAAGGATAGCACGGGGAGGCAAATTATTTTCCTTGGAAAACCGCCGGACAGAGGGAACAAACTGGTCGTGAAACCATTCTTTGAACAGCTTACCATCCATCCATGCTTTTTTCTGGTTGTGATAGTATACAGGTAGGGATTTCATGTTGCAGTTTTTGAAAGCTCTGGGGCTAACAGATTTGCCGATCATCATTAAAGGGAGCTTGTGATTACCAGCAGCGTTGCTGCACACTAGTAAAGTCACACGATCTTTGCTCATTTTAAAGCCAGGAGCTTGGACTTCTGCTTTTGATGCCACGCTTTTTGTTGGCAATGCCCTAAAATTAAGGCCTGTCTCATCAGCATTATAAATTTGTTGGGGAGAATAATTTCCCTCTCTTATCAGTTTATTAAATTCATGCACGTATTCCTTCGCTGCATCATGGTCAGAAGAAAGCTTCTCTCCAGTAATTGTTAGCTGACGAATCCCATGACGTTTTTTAAATCTGTCCAACCAACCCGTACTCGCATTAAAAGACTCATCACCATTCATTAATTTGTTTAGGTAAACAGCCTTTTCCTGAACCATTGGTCCACTCAGAGGAGTTCCCCTTTCTCTTTCCTGTGTAAACCAAAAGAAAAGAGCTTCATCCACTTTATCGTACTGGGACTGTTTCAGAGTCTGCCGAATCTCGAGTGTTTTTCCCGAAGACATTGCGCAGCACTGTTCAAGCTTCACTCGGTTCTTCTTCCAATCACAAATGGTTGCCTTACCAACACCTAGTTCCGTCGCCAGCTTAAATACATTCTCACCACTATCCAATCGCTTCAAAGCATCCAGTTTTTCTCTGAGCGTTAATGTCGTATGTTTCCGTTTACTCATGGCGATAACACGCTAGTGTACACGAATTTTGTAAGTGTGTTAGCGATCGATTGCTAAGATTAACTCAGCAGTTCGCGAGCCGTCTGAGAGTGCACTGACCACGAACACTTCAAACATCTCAACAATAAAGGGAGGGAGTGAGAGTGAGCCATTGTTCACCCAGTTGTTCCCAATTGTTACCATGCTGTACCTACTTATATGCTTGGTATACTTCATTGTAGAAATTAGTCACTGTAACTCCGGCTAATCCGAACAAATCGGTAATCCGAACAAGGCCCGGTCCCAATTAGTTCGGATTAGCGAGACTCTACTGTATTTCTAAAAGTAAAAAAGGAAACAAACAATTGATGTGTATTATATAAATGCTGGCTGTCGATACACACTAGAGGAGTAAATAATACAAAAGAATATTTTTAGCTATTAGTAATAGTGAATTTTATACCTACACAAATTATTTTCATGCATGTTCCGTATGTGAAATAATACATCCTGTCTATTGTTAATACAATTTTTCCACTTCTCCATTATTTTCAATAGAAGGAATCAACCAGTTTTTACATTTGTTTGGGTCTGTCTGCAACATGGGATGAATGGGATTCAAGCAAAAATACTAATTGTATTTTGACTAAGGGTGGGTGCTGTGGAAGACCATTTCACAGAATAACTGTTAGTCAGGAACATGGTGGGAGTAAATTCAAACAAAGCACAGGGAGAGGGGGATAATGAAGTGGAGCTAGTACAGGAACAATGGCAAATGTTGCAAAAAGAGCAGAATAATACATTAAAATCTTCACAACATAAATCTGAGTAAGCAAAAATAAATAAGTAATAAAATAAAATAAAAAAAATTATGCAGTTAAATATCACATCAGGTATGTCGTGGTTCAATTTAGACACTAGGGATGGTGGGAAGGAGAGGATAGAGGGAAGGAAAAGTATTGACTGGGTGTTATCACAATTTGTGACCAGGAGGTTGCCTTGTGCCCAGTTTGTATTGGTAGGCAAGTTCCCACCTTCTGAGTTCAGAGGAGCTGCTGCTGTTTGGGAGAATGCTGATAGTACAGATTGTGAAACAAGAATTAAAGTTATTGGTGTCATGGGAGATGGCATGGACAGATACTGGATGTTTTGGTTTCTGAGTGAATACTGTCTGTTGGTGGCCATTCATTCTTATGGCTAATGGATTGGTAGACAAACCGTTATAGGAAGCCAAGCAGTGTTTGCAGGTTAGCTGGTATAATACATGGGAGGTTTCACAGGTGGCATGTTCTATGATAGGAAAGCCCTCGCTAGTGATGTGGTTGGTGAAAGTGGTCAAGGCATGGTGTATGTCGCACATCTTACAGTGGGGTCTATTGCATGGGAAAGAGCCTTGAGGTTGTCTGATGGGACGAGGAAGACTGTTTGTGGACTTGGCTGAGGTTGGGAGGGTCAGGGAGGATTTTTGAAGAATGGATCTCATTTCTGAGCAGGTTAGTAGGAAATCGTTCTATTGATGGATTCAAGGTCAGGGAAGTATTGTGGAACCAGGACTGTTCTCTGGTTGGTTTTTGGGGGTGTAGTCAATAGGCTTACGCAGGTTGTGTTGTGGCTCATAAAAGTTGCTTGTGAACTAAAGCTGGGGGATAGTTGTGGGATACCAATGCTTGTGAGATGATATTTGAATATTTCATTAGGGATTTCTGGTTGGATCATATATGACTGTCTCGAATGCCAAGTCTGTAGGGGAACGTTTGGTATGATATGGATAACAACTGTCAAAATGATGTAAGTTGGTAGGTTTGGTATGGACTGAAGAACTGGTGTGGCCATTGGAGAGGGACAACCGGCTATATCACTCTCCAATGGCCACACTAGTTCCTCAGTAGACAGCAAGAAAGCAGTAACTCCATTTTGACATTTGCCATCCATATCATACCAAATGTTCCCTCCCCTAAAGCCTTAGCATTTGAGGCAATCGCAATCCTTAGTGGATTATTCAAACAACATCTCACAAGCATTGGTATCCCACAACTATCCCCCACAGTCAACTTTCACAAGCCATATTACGACCTTTTCTAAGCCTATTGACTACACCAAACTCCCCAAAAACCAATGATAGTCCAGTCCTGGTTACATAATACTTTCTTGGCCCTGAATCTATCAATAGAATATTTCAGCAGGGGTACAATTTCCTACCAACCTGCCCAGATATGAGATCCATTCTTCCAAACATCCTCACTGTCCCTCCCAGAACTTGTTTCTGCAGGCCTCCCTACCTCAGCCAACTCCTAGCCTACAAATAGAATCTTCCTCGTCCCACCAGACAACCCCAATGCTCTTTCCCATGCAATAGATGTGTGACATACCCCATGCCTCCACCACTTTCACCAACCCTATCACTGGCAAGAACTTTCCTATCATAGAAAACGCCACCTGTGAAACCTCTCGTATAACATACCAGCTAACCAGCAAAACCTGCCTGGCTTCCTATATAGGTTTGACTACCAATCTATCCCCTTATATAAAATGCAAATCTGTAGACTGTGACCGTCGTCTACAGCTATTGGCTAGAGAACGGTCACGTGCCAGCCAACACTCACCAATCAACAGCCACCGTATTACAATCATTCCGTCATGTTGCTTTTTGTTTATTTACGACATCTAGATGCAGACATTCACGTAAGGAGAAGGGTATTCAATATTTATGCTATTTTATCTGTATCAGTTATAAGAATGGGTTAAACCATAACCTAAGAATTTTTTTTGCAGGCAATAATAAACAATGAAGTTTATGTACGTTTCTCTGAGTTTTTAATAATCACGAAATGTATCACTCAAATAGATGACAGTTATCTGATTTTGAAATTATAGTCTCCGTCATCTAAAGCAAAATGCATTTATTTATATAAAATCCTAACCAAATACTCTGATAATCTAACCAGAGTAACGTATTCATGTAACGAAAGATTTAATTAAAAATGATTCTTATTCGTTTTTCTTTACAAGCTTTTCCAGAATAAATTCTTACTACCATCATAGATGATACTGCAAGCTCACAGTTGTTTTGTCGTTGTTGTTGGGGCTTTTAGATTTAATTATGAATTAACACTTATAAATAAAAAGTTCGGTCAGCCGTGCGGTCGCCAATCTGCTGATCTTTACTAGTTAGATAAACTAGAATTGTAGTCAGAGAAAACCAGTAAGAAAGTACTGAGAGATACACAGCATTTTAGCTTTCACAGTTCACCCACATTTATTCCTCCGAAACTACAAATATCTAAGCAAGCCAGCAGATACCTAAAAACTAAACTTCTTCTCCGAAGAATGCAGATTCGAGGATAATCAAGGATTGTAACATTCAGTACAAGCCCCGTAATTAATTATCACACAATCGACGTGATCCAAATCAATAGCAGTTCAACATACACAGTTTATGTGAAACCAGTTCATTCAAAATAACCTTCATAGTCCAAAAAATACCTCCAGAATGTCCACACAATGTCTTACAACTCTGAGCCTCGGTTAAGCGACACACACACACACATGCTCCCGGCCGCGGCATATAAGCTCTCGCTGGCCGTAGCTTACTCTACCGTCGCCAATACAAGACTGTCTCAAGGCGCGCTAAGTAATCGCTCCACCAAAGACATTACATTTACTTCTCAGATCACAATTTATACTAAAATTATATCCGTAATTTCAACGGTTATGTTACACTCCCTAACTAACAACCTTGTGATAATTGATCTGGTTTCAGATAAAATTGATCAATTATCAAAAAAAAACTGTTATGTCACACTCCCCCGGTTGGAATGTGGCGAAAGTTGGCATTGAAAAAAGGTACCAACTTTCGTCACTACAGACCACTCCTGTTAACATTTACATAGAAACATGGGCACATACCAATACATATTACCAAACATAACGCTAAGTCTGCGTGGCTGCTTGCTTACACTTACAATAACAGAAGCAAATACATATTAAGTTCAACAAACATACAAGAAAAGTATTACACACCAGACATATCAGAAACAGTAAATATAAGAAAGGAAAAAAAAAAAAAAACCACTGAACACAAAATAAAAAAAGGACATGAATTAGTATTCAATAGCAAGTTGACAGCTTGCTGTCAAAAACATTGCTTTCAATGTAAACACCAGCTACACACAGGTCAATGACCTGTACACTTTTCTGCTTTAAGCATCACGTCACACGCGTCACTTCCCTCACTTACCACACTTCTTCGTGCTACTACATTACTGCTCGCGTCTTCGAAGGTAAGGGGAAAGTAGGGTTTATAGTGATACAGAGATTTTCTCTCAGAAAAAAGGATTGATAATTGAAAAAAGAAAAAAAAATGAAATAACAGGACAGGATTACTTTTTTTTTTTTTCTGGTCACAATCGGGTAAATTGATACTTGTTCGATCACCTTCCTCCGTCTTCCACCTTATATACTTTCTGTCAATTTTATTTTCTTCATTTACAAATTGAGAAGGTTTTTGTCTACCAGTTACTTCTTCATATCTTCCGCTATCAAAAATGACTGATTTAGCTAAATTATTGCTTCCGAGTGAGTGACCTAACTCGCTCGCTTGTTTTTCCGCGCTCGCCAGTGTTGCGGCGGTCAAAACTTTTTTGGCACAGGTTCCAACAGTGCTCCGGTATATGCTAGTACGCGCCGACTGTCGGCCACTGCTCCCGCTCCCGTCACTATTGTCATAGCCATATGGCTGTCGTACTGTTTTGATTCTATCCAACTTTACTTCTCCCGTATTTACAGATAAAAATCCCTCCACTTCAATCTTTATAACCTCATTCTCCCGTAATCTTGACTTCTCCTCTGTAAGAGCATCATAAAAAAATTCCTCCGCTACTTCAAAAAATTTCTCTTTTATATCGTCTTCCACAAATTTCTCCTGACGCCCTTGAACGTCTGTTTCCGCAGCCATAATACTTTTACAATTTACTTCAACTTCATCCTTTAGAACATTACCTAATATAGTGTCAAAAATAAAAACTTCTTCCTGAATTTTCTTCTTCCTTAATCCTCCACTTCCGTTCTGTGAAATTTCGTCCGCATTTGGCCTCTTAACCGGTTCTGCCCCTGATGAGGCCGCTACAGTGGCAGAAATTAGTTTAAACAATTTTCACCACTCGCAGCTACTGTGGCTACCCTCTGTTCTCTGTTATGAGGTTGGTCGTCATGGTACCGTTGGTGTTGATTATTAGTTTCTGCCTCTACCGCTTGGTTATTCGGCTCAAAATTGTTTCTCTGCCTAGCCCCGTGTTGGTATGTATTTACCGGTTGTTGTCGGTTGTTCCTTCCTTCTTCTCTCCAGTAACCGCCTCCCCGTGTACACCTATCCTGAAAGTGTCTATAACCATTCTGAAACTTCGACTTGTCTCTCCTCATCCTCGCCTCCTGGACATCCAACCTTCCCAACATGTCTATGGCATCCTTAATTGAACATATTTTATGGCTGGTGAGAATAAATTGCGTTTGTTCGGGTAGGCGAGCCGCAATAATTTTAACATATTCTTCCTCACTGTGAGGTTGAGCTAGGTACCTACAAGATGAGTAACACCTCATAAAAAAATTAGTTTGTGTCTCTTTATGTGGATCGTAATGCTCGCCCAACATTAATTCGGATTTCACTGCAATCTGTCTTTCTGCTGACCAGTATAGGTTTAAAAAATCTGTTTTAAACTGAGCAAACGTTTCAAAACGGTCTTCGAATTGATCAGCCCAAAGACGAGGTTCTCCTCTCAAATGTTTAATTACCATTCTAATTTTATTTTCTTCACTAGCCATCAGGAAAGGTGCGAAATTTTCAAAATTTCTAATGAACTTTACAGGATGTATACAACTCTTTCCGGAAAATTCCTCCCAATCTATCTTCTCATCATTGACTTTAACAGGAAAAGCTGAGGTCTTTATAATTTCTTGGTACTTGACAAGCTCTTCCCTAACTACATTGGGGACTTGTTTAACTAGTTCTTGTTTCACCACTAGAGGGGTATGTAGTTTCACCTTCTCAACATTTTCATAAACCTTTTCCACGTCAGCTGCCAGCCCTTTGACATCACCCTTAAGTTCCGCATAGCTCCGTTGTACATTACCCTGAAATGTTTGCATCTGATCTTCAAGGCACCCTACGCGGTGGCTCTGACTGTCGCTTTTTTCTACTAACTGTAAATATTGCGCCTGTAAGGCACCGGTATCCTGGCGCAAACCACTCGTCTCCTGCTCAACCCGTTGTTCTAACTTGGAAACTTGAGAGGACAACTCCTCTGTCCGACCAACGCACCTAACACTATACTCTTCAAGTTTTCTCTCTAACTCCGCGATGTGCAATTTCTGCTCCTTGACTAAGCTATCGTGACGAACTTCTGCGTCCCTTTCCATTACTTCCAGTCTACCATTTAGGGTTCCAAATTCGGAACGAAGTTGATCATTAGAGTCCCTAAGGGTTTCAAATTTGGAATCAAATTTATTATTTAGGGTTTCCGCAAACCTAGCCAGTATTTCAGCCATTTCAGCCAATTTTGACTCCGTCTCTTCCCCCATTTCAGTAAGTTAATATTACGAATCCCACGGGAAAATCCAATTATGATAACAACTCAGTTGCTTTACTTCCCCCCCTTCAATTCACAGCAAACAAAACCAATACAACGCTGATATTCATGAAACTCAATCAACATATCAGAATTAAATGCATGCAAACTGAAACCAACCACTTGTGCTGCGTCAACATGCGGTAAGTGTCACCAGAATGACAAAGGAATGGGCAAAAAGGAGAGAAAAACTCAACTCGGTTTTCCTTCCTATGTGCGACTCGAAATTATAGGAAAAAAAATATTAAAGGAACGGAACAGATAGGAAAAGACGCTTCGCAGCAGCTCGCTAGCAGCAACTCGCGCACTTAGCTTTGGTGTCTTCAGTCAGGTCTGCTCGGCTCAGCTCGGCTGGTCGCCGGTTGGCTCGAATCAGCTGCTCCGGCTCGGCTTCCTTCGGCTGGTCTCGGCCACCCTCGTGTCGGCTGCTCCAGCTCCGCTCCCTTCGGCTGCTCTCGGCTCCGCTCGTGTCGGCTGCTCCGGCTCGGCTCCCTTCGGCTGCTCTCGGCTCCGCTCGGAAATGCTCGTCGAGTTCATGCGCCACCTCCACTGGTCTCAGAGTAGATTATCTTCGCTCGCCGTCTTTGACTCACTGCCTCGTGTCGTTGTAGTGTTATATCTTCCACTTTGACTATTGTCGTCTTCGCGCCTAATTGTCACTTTATTCTCACTTCGCCGTAATTTATCCTTTGTCCTCTTTATCCTCGTGTGTATGCTCTGGAATTGAAAGTTAATTTCTCCTCCAGATGCCTATTTAACCACACGTCCTGTCACGGTCGCCATGCAAGCTCACAGTTGTTTTGTCGTTGTTGTTGGGGCTTTTAGATTTAATTATGAATTAACACTTATAAATAAAAAGTTCGGTCAGCCGTGCGGTCGCCAATCTGCTGATCTTTACTATTTAGATAAACTAGAATTGTAGTCAGAGAAAACCAGTAAGAAAGTACTGAGAGATACACAGCATTTTAGCTTTCACAGTTCACCCACATTTATTCCTCCGAAACTACAAATATCTAAGCAAGCCAGCAGATACCTAAAAACTAAACTTCTTCTCCGAAGATTGCAGATTCGAGGATAATCAAGGATTGTAACATTCAGTACAAGCCCCGTAATTAATTATCACACAATCGACGTGATCCAAATCAATAGCAGTTCAACATACACAGTTTATGTGAAACCAGTTCATTCAAAATAACCTTCATAGTCCAAAAAAATACCTCCAGAATGTCCACACAATGTCTTACAACTCTGAGCCTCGGTTAAGCGACACACACACACACATGCTCCCGGCCGCGGCATATAAGCTCTCGCTGGCCGTAGCTTACTCTACCGTCGCCAATACAAGACTGTCTCAAGGCGCGCTAAGTAATCGCTCCACCAAAGACATTACATTTACTTCTCAGATCACAATTTAAACTAAAATTATATCCGTAATTTCAACGGTTATGTTACAATACCCTTAGTATTTGACAAACGTGTTAGCTATTAAATGAGATTTTTAGTTTACCTTTCTATCAACTCATTTTATAAAGCGCAACTCAACAATGATTATTCTTGCAGCCAAATAGTGCAAGCAGAGATATTAGAAATTATTTACACAGTTTAATAAATACGCAACCGCTATGAAATTAATTGCCATAATACAGGCATTAAGTTTGATTTTCGTAGCATTTTAAACATTTAAAACATTTCGGCTGTAAAAGAAGTGGAACTACGAGTATTTTTCAGTAACATGTCACTAATGAAAATAAACTTTAATTTCTCATGGTCTCTGCTATAACATAACTGCGTTGCCAGATAAACATACGATAAAAAACAGCGATAAAAAAAAAAATAATGTGAGGCAATCATACGTTACAAAGTTACAATTGGTACGTTCATTTAAATTTACATGTTGCTTTTTATTTATTTACGACAACTAGATGCAGAAATTCATGCAAGGTAAGAGTATTCCATGTTTGCGTTATATTATCTGTATCAGTTATATAAATTAGGTTAAAACCTAACCTAGGAATGTTTTTGTCAGAAGATAAACAATGAAGTTTATTAAAAACTTAGAGAAAGTTTACATGAAATGTACGAATCGCGATTTTATCACACAGATATTAAACTTTCTGGATTTTAAAGTAAAATGCATTTGTTAAAATAAATCATAGTCAAATAATCCGATTATATAACAACAGTATGGTATTCATATCATAAAAATATCATTAAAAATGATCATTATTCGCTTTTCCAGAATAACTTCCCGACTACCACCATAGATGATGCCCATCGTTACTCATATGAGGCAGTACCGGATTAACCACTTAGCAGTAGGTAGCAAATGCTACGGGCCTCCCGCCTTCTAGGGGACCTCACACTTCCTAGGGGGGCCTCGTGCTTCCTAGGGGGGCCTCGCACCTAGGCTAAATGGCGACTTTATTATTATTATATATATATATATATATATATATAATAACAATGAGCAGGAAAAAGCTTTAAGGCAATAAAATTAAGGAAGGATAGGGAAATATGACCCAGCACTTACCACAGATGAAGGCGGCTGGGACGACGAACAAAAAACAAACACAAGAGAAGTGCAATATTTCGGCCTACAGCAGCCTTAAACGTGCAGAAGGTGAAGCCCCAGGCGGCGTCACATGTGTACACATAGACAGCCGACATAGATGGCAAAAATCAAGGGTCTCTTCTTTACATTTGCTACGGGCCTCGTGCTGTCTTAATCCGGCCCTGATATGAGGGTAATAGAAGCTATGAGTTTCGAATGCAATATTAGTGGAGGTTGTGGCTAAGTTGACCAGAATCGCAACTGACACATTTTGTTACAGCATAATTCGCTCTAAAATCAGTTTTACAAACCATTTAAACTGGTTTCATAAGTGCCATGTTACTAAAGGTATTAATTAATGGGGGTGAAAGTAGTTCCATATGTATCGTGTTGAATTGTGCCTGGACCAGGATTAAAACTGATATTACATGAATAGCAAAAGTTTTTTGGATTCCTAACATGTTTTAAAATTTATTGGTTCTATACTTCAGGCATCATTAATTCAGTAGAAGTTACTACTGTAATGCTATTTGAACTGCAAATGAAGTATATAGAACATTACAAAACCAAGGCCATTAGCATTATGTAATAACAATTCTGTATAGTTAACAAACTACAAAAAAAAAAAAAAATTAAAAAAAAAAAAAATTAACTGCCGGAATATTGCATTCAATCTGTCATTTTTGACGGGCTCAAAGCTAGTTAGCCATAAGAATGAATGGCCACCAACAGACAGTATTCATTCGGAATCCAAAACATCCAGTAGCTGTCCATGCCATCTCCCATAACACCAATAATTTTAATTCTTGTTTCACAGTCTATGCCAACAGTGTCCTCCGAAATAACTTCTATCGCATTCTATCAGTGGCTGCGTCCAACGCAAGTCTTGCGCAAGACCAGCCACCTCTCTCTGTTAACTTGAAAAAGGGGATTTTCGCCCAAAATATTGTTTTTTTCTTTGTTTGTGTGTTGTTTGTGTTGCTGCTGCCCTCCTCCCTTCAACTTTGGTGAGTGTTGGGTGTATTTTCCCTTTCTTTTCCATGTAAATATTGCCTCGCTGCATTTCTTTCCTTTCATTGTTACCTATATATATATACACAGTGTCAATTTTTCACTGAGTGTTGTAATGCTAGTATTAGGAAGCTAAACTATTCTTGGTTCAGGTTATAGGCTGGCAGAGAAAGTGCTAACTGGTAAGATAGAATGATAAAAATAGGTGAGACTTAAAGAATAATGTGGAGAGTGGGGAAACTTAGTTAAGAAGTATTCTTTGTTGTTCTAACCGTAGAAGAAACCCACGATTGGCCAGATTGGTCCACGTGACGTTTAGAGAGGTTACGATTGGCTGAAAGATGAAAGGAACAAGTGGCCATGGTTTGTTTTGATAATAATTTTCAAAGTGCTGGGGAGCGCAAATGTGCCTTTCATTAGGTGGTGAAATACGGCGTGGAACTATGTGGAGTGCTAACTGCGTTGTGCACACATTTGAATAATCCGTGATGTATCAAAATGAAGTTGAAGAACTTTAAAACTAGTTTACTGTGTACAACTAATGCGTGAGATTTTAGGTGAATGTTTCTGATTGCAAACCTGCAATTTTCAAATGAAAAGGTCATTGTTAGAGACAGGCTTGTAATACTTGCTCGGTACCAGCCTAGAGATTTATGCGATGTTCAATAAACTGTTTTGAAACAGTATTCTGAGTTGATGACTAATTCTTTGTAGAATCCTTTAGAAAAGAGTGCTTAGTTAGGATTCCAGTTAATTATTATTGTTATTATCATATGCCAAGTACAACAAATCACATGTTAATCAGATAACTATATCTAGGGATTCAAGCCATCTTCTGGCAGCTGGTTTAGCTTGATGTAGTGTGAGAAGGCCACCAGGTAGTCTTCTTGCTGAACAATCCATCACAATGTGTTCAGCAGTTTGGGTACCACCACAGTGACACAACGCATCATCATGGAGACCGCACTTATGTGCAGTTGCATTGCACTCCCCGTGACCTGTGCGAAATCTATTCAGTTGGCACCAAAGATGCCTAGTCACGTCAAACCCTGGAATACAGGTTATAGCAGCTTTTATAATCCCACAATTGTGTGTGCTGTTGGCTTTCCTCTCCTTTCTCCACTCTTTATACAAGTTAAAGTTGTTATTTCTGAACTTGGCTGTTTCCATGTAGGCAGGTCTCTTCGATTTTAATCATGTGCGAGGCAAGTGAAGAAGAACACCATGCAGGCAAATCATGTTATTTTCCTCCACTCCTTCCTTTTCTCTAAGCAATATCGATTTTCTCCTCAAATGTGGTGGATGGATGTTGGAAACTACAGAGAGTCAGGATACTAGGGTAGACCTAATGACACCATTGACTATTCGCATAGCAGCATTAAGCTGGGTGTCAATATGAGCTCTACCAAGCCATGTAGAGCAACAGTATTCTGCTGTGGAGAACACCAAGCCGAGGACTGCTCCTCGAAGAACATGGGCGCCTGCATCCCATGATGTACCAGCCATTTTGTTTACAAGGTTCACACAGGTTTTTACTTTCTCTGCAATGATAGATAAATGCTGACAAAAAGTGAGGGCTCGATCCAAGGTAACTCCCAGACATCTGGGGTGGTCTTTATGTTCTATTCTTCCAAGAGGTCTGAAGGTTGGTCTTATTCTGATGTAGGTGAGCTGGTTTGAAAGGTGGAAGCAACAAACCGAGCGTGGTGAATGAACGGTTAACGTTCTGACCTCACATTCGGGAGGACGTGGGTTCAAATCCCCGTCCGGGCATCCAGATTTGGGTTTCCATGGTTTCCCCAATCACTCCAGGCGAATGCCGGGATGCTTCCCGTTCCTTGTCCCCAGTCCCATCCCGCCTCTAATGACCTTAGCTGTCGACAAGGCTTAAAGCAAAAAGTAAAAAAAAAAAAAAAAAAAAAAAAAAAAATGGAAGCAACAAGACTCTGTCTTTGTCAGATTATGTTTTAGTCTCCACTTGGAAAATAATGTGTAAAGCTGGTTTAGACTATCAGAGGGTCTATCTTCACAAATCTGGAAGTTTCTATCCTTTCTATCCTGGAAAGTAATAGCCAAATCATTGGCATACTGAAATTTCCTGCAATTTAGTTGAAGTATCTCCACAAAATAGAAATTAAATAGAACAAGCGCCAGAACTGAACCCTGAGGCAGTCCATTCTTGAGAACATGCCAGCAACTCTTTTGGGCCCCACAGTGGACCTGGATTTTGCGATTATTCAGCATGTTGTTCAAGAGTTCAGCTATTTTTTACATAGTACAGCATTTAGGTGTTTGAGGAGACCCTCATGCCAGACAGAATCATAGGCTGCTGATAAGTCGACAAACACAGCTCCTGTTTTACGTTTCTTTTGGAATCCAGTTTAAATGTGGGTCAAAAGAGTCACAGCCTGCTCAGCATAGCTACACTTTGGCCTGCATCCAGTCTGCTCTGGGGTAATGACTTTATTAATGGCGTTGTGAATCTGAGCCAGCACCATCCCTGAACAGCCTATAGTATTCTGGTGCAGTTCCTTCTTTACACAGTTATACAGTGGCAATCACCTAAGCTTTTTTAGAGGCAAGAGCTCTGTGATATTTCATTGAAAAGTGCAAGCAACCATTTTCTTGCAATAGGGTCTGTATTAACGATGCATTCTGGGTGCAGGCCGTCATGTCCATTCTAGTATACTTTAGTGCAGCGTCCAGTTGAGACAAAATGAACGGATTTGAATATTCTGCATTTGATTTAATGAGCTCCTTGACTTCACAAAGTTCACTTTTCACACATTGAATTGTATCTCTATTGCCAGGCTCCTGTGAGAACCGAGCTTTGCCGGGGTTATGCATAAACCTTCAGTCTCAGCTATGTCCATGGATAACCATGGATAATGTCCAGCTCTGGTTTTGCAAATGTAACTTGGTTGCCACTTAATTTGACAAACCCCAAACTAAGAAAGGCAGTTGAAAATAAAAGTCACATGTTTATCACTGGTAGATATGAATATTTTTGTAAAGTCACAAACTGAAAAGGCATCAGACAAATTTTCCAAAGACAAGGTTGTGTATTCGATTAACCATTTCAAACCAGATCAAACCCCATTGTTCAAAATTCAACTAATTGACAGATAAAATCAGATAAGTTTTCATCACATGCACCTAAAGTACAAATTGTCTGCGCGACGACTGACACTTAAGTTATCCCGACGCACCACATGGCGTAAAGTACTACTTCAAAGCTGCATAGTAATGTTTTAGCTGAATTTGAAATACTAAGCAAGCCTACATTGTGCCAAAAATAACACGACTTAGAGCATGGTTATGCTTACACTGTATCTTGCCGATTGTGGGAGCCTACATTGTGCCAACACAGTAGCACAGCAGTGCTCTAAATGAAACTTGCTGGCCTACTGTGGGATGCTACAATGTGCCAACACGGTAGCACAGTAGTGCTCGAAATGAAACTTGTTGCCGACTGCGATAGGCTGAGGAAAATTCTGTGCTAATATTCATTGAATCTGACCGTGGGAACGCCGGACTTCCTGGTCTCTCACAAGAATAAGCTGGAAAACTGATCAGATTCGTATCTCACGCTTGTAAACTTGCATCAAATATCTTGATCTTGACAGCAAAAATAATCCTATCACTTTGAAATTTTGAGAATAGTTAAAGATCAGTTTTAAAATAATTTAAAATATGAAATAATGATTTAATTAGTAAATATTTTTGTATGATCTCCGTAAAAAAAATAATAATTTTAAGCCGATTCCCAAAACCTGTTAATAATTTTCACAATTTTGTTATTACTGAACTGAAATAAATTTTATTTTATTCTTAAAGAGCTAGTCTTTCATTTACTACCAACTAAAACATGTTTACTATTATCAAAAAGGTGAAAAAAATTCGCAATCCAAAAACAGAATCTAACGAATTAATATTTCAGAAGTTATTGAAGCTGTCGATCTGAAAGTAGCTTTAAACAATTCTATGTACATCAAAAACAATTACTGAACAAATTTAAAGTCTCTAACTGCCTTCTTCAATTTATTGTGAATTTTTCTATAAACTGCTCCAGGAGAATGCTTGAGACTAATGCAACAGAAAATACTATCTCAGAACTCTGAAGATCTGCTTTCTAGCTTGAATTAACATAGTAACTGGCTGTAAAAATGATGTGCAATACTATCCAATCTAACTCGTGGTTTGGAGAACAAATTTTGTTACACAGTTACAAAATTTATAAAATACCTTAAAAGCCCTTCCAAAATTGAAGTTATTTTCTAAAGAAAATTAACTTAAATTTTCAACAAAAAAAACTGAAACCTCCCTCTTTTCTATCTACTGTTGGGGCTGGTCTGACATTCATACTCCTTTCACTCTCTCTCACTTTCTCAACAACAATTTGCATCTGTTCTGTCCCTGGCGCCTGTCGCAGCAGAGCTGCCATGAGACCTCAAGTCAGCCACGGGTCAAAGAACCAAAGGAAAGAATTAATGTCTATCCTTATAGTAAATATACATTATAATACATAAAGAGTAAATACAAATATGATTGAAAAGTTCACTAACATAAGTATGATTACTAAAGATTTGCACAAATGAAATCACAGTAACAAATCAAAGTATTACAAAAGAGAAAGTGCTACAAAATATTGGCTTTAGAAATAGAAGGAAAGTATGAAGAGCTTTTATAAATTAAATGTCTAACAACTGGTGAAACTTAATGGGCAAGTGGTACCCTTAGTATGAAAGTATAAAACAAGTAAATTATGAATACAAATCCACCCAAGTGTATACCACAGAGTGTTATTCCCTGGAGGATTTTGGTGAATGGCTCTGGTATTGCAAGAGCATATGAATTCACAAAGTCACTTAGTTATGCAGAGCATATTGGTGAATGTCTCTGATCTTAATATCACATGAACAATGAAAGCTAAAACTAAACAAAAAGATTATATTCACTTTCTTGAAAATGGTAGAGCCTCATGGCTAATGACACTTAAATGTTACCATACAAAGCTATATTTCAAAAATGGTAGTGCATGGTACAAACAAATATATTATAAGTGATAATATGGAAACACAGTTTCCTTTCAGCAATACACTACTGCTCTAGAAATAAAAACACTCTTGTTTACTAAAACAACAAAGTTGTGGACACCAGTATACTGGTGTATAATGAATTAGGGCTTAGCGCAGGTCTATGAATAAAATTCTAGATACTTTGTAGTTGGTATGTCTTTTTCTGTAATCCAATTTAGTAAAGATATAGTGGATATAGAAATGTCTTAAAATGTAGCACACTTAGTGCATTAGGTGCATAGAAGCACAAAGAAATCCTCAACATATGGGATATTATGAGAAAATTCACTTAGCATATATAAACATTGAAAGTTAAATACAAAATGAAGTGTTACAAAAGTATTAATGCAAAAATCCTATAATGCAGAATCCTTATTATGCAAAAAATCTTGGAATGTAGAAATCTATTAAACTGTGAAGGACAAAAGACAGAGGAAAGTTTAAGAATATGTATATATTGTCCTTATTATAGCACTTTGTTTCCTTCAAAATTAGTGATGCTCCTCCATGAGTGTATTGTTTCCACAAAATCCAATGCTATGGTATCTCATAAAACACTGAGATGCAACACAACATTAAATTAATTATCCATGTCCACTTCATCATCATCAATCTTGCTCGATTGAAGCTTCCTTCTTCAATCTCAAAGCATCCATAGCTTCATTCAACTTTCAATGTATTAGTTGCAATCTCCATAGACTGTGGGTTACTAACATTTCCCTATTTTCTTCCAATTAATTGTAATGATGTTACCCAGCTAGGCCATACGATGCTAATATTATGCTAACTCAGTCTTTGCTGTGGTTGCATATGTCGCAGGTGCCGTCTGTTGCTAGCTGTCCTTGGACTAAAATAATTGCTGACTAACTGCTCGTTTGGCTAGTAGTCATTAATGGGCAATCGTTGGCTGCTGGTGGTGCCACAAAATAATATTTGATGAATGTTATGGAGGGTCATATATATGAATAATATGTCAGCCCAGTCTTAGCTGTGGTTGCATAAGTCACAGGCACCGTCTCTTGCTAGCTGTCCCCGGAGTAAAATAAGTATGTTATGGTGAGTATTATATGTCAACCCAGTCTTAGCTGTGGTTGTATAAGTCACAGGTGCCGTCTGTTTCGAGCTGTCCCTGGATTAAAACAATTATATACCCATATTTAATATGCCCTATTTATGTTGCTTTGCAACAACTTGATAAACTGCTGTCTTATTTTCTTCCTTCTCTCCTCTGTTCTTTGTTCTATTAGAAAAATAGGAAAAATCAGTTATCATCTCACTGCTACTTCAAAATTCACATCAACAGTGTCCATTATACAAAGTCCTTCAACTTCTTGACATCTGAAGTCTTCTTCAATAAGTTTGACCTTTGTCAAATCTGTTTCAATTTCAAGACCAATTTGTAGCATGCTATCCCAGTGTAGAAAACTCTTAATAATAATATTATACTCTATAGAATGGATCAGCTTCCACAAACCACAACACTTTGGTAACAAATCCAAAGTTGAAATCAGCTGAGTGTATAACTCAGGAAAATAACACATGTATAAGAAGTGCAAAATTGTAGAAAATAACTTTATAGCAAATGAATTTCCTTATAATCCCTCACTGGGGTCTTGTCTCTGTGGTTCCATTGAAATGATAAAATCATTAGCTTTAAGTTTCAGAACAATTCTTCTTTCTCCAAATAAATTCATTAATGTAGTGAGGAAAGGATTAAAATTTAATGTTTTCATCTTCGGTGCCCTTCAAAACTGAAATTTCTTAAAAGGTTTGATCATGAAAGCTTTCAGAAATTGTGTTTATTGAAACAGCTTATAAGAGTTGAAAAACTGCAGAGCAAAGCTGCTTGAAACATTCCAATCTGTATACTTTTCAAAAAGAAACACCATTTCTGTGCAAAATCAATTCCTCAAAATATTTTTGCAAATTTAATCTTTTCCTAATGGAATCATGATGCAAGAAAATCTTCTCCTTACTGTTGTAAGGGAACATTAGATAATGTAATGTTAGTTTGAGCTTGTCAACATATGACAGCTGTTTTCGCTTTGGATGCTGCTTGGTTACAATGTGCCCATATGTGGCAACAGCTGTTAACAGTTGATCAGCTGTGTGTGTTTAAACTAGATCAGTATTGAAATCAATTAATTCATCAGTATCTTCTAAAGTTAATGGTACATCATTATTGTTTCCAAAAATATCTGTAATCAGCTGTTTTGCTGAAGGGCCTGAAATATCAGCAATAAGTTCAACATCAGATGGATCTTCTGTCTGAACATCAATTAGGTTTAGTACAATATTATCTTCTACAGGAGGTGAGGTAGTAGTCTGAACATAATCAGCTGATTGTATAGCATTCTGAGTGAAGTTAATGAAATCCCCATCATCAGATAATGTTACTGATAAATTTTCAATATTAGCAAAAAAAATCATTTACCAGCCATGAAGGGTTGGGATCTGAATCGTCAGCACCTGTTGTTTTTTTTTATATATATATATTAATACAGGAATCATAAATCTAACTTAAATTTATGTTTGTTTTTGTCAACATTACCTTTGTGCACTCACGATTTCATCATGAAGATCATACGAACTTGGTTTAGCTATAAATTGCTACCCATATGTAGAAAACATGTGACTACTGTAAGGAATTTCACACGCTATGTCCATAAGTCTTAAATTTTTTACTTAATGAAATCTATGGCTGTTTGCAATACTTCATTGACCAATGTGATTTTTTGTTGTGTGAGTTTGCGGCTTCAGGCGTCTTCAATATTCTTTATGAAGTTGCTACACAGTTCCTTGATACATGTTCAGAATTGGAAGTTATTAAGCAACATGTACAAAGTTTTTTTGATAGGAATACTTCTCTTGAAGTACATTTAATGTTCATGGCAAATTAGACATTGTACCTGAAAGTTTAAGAAGTGTCATAAAACACATTAAACTTGTTTTAGTAGAAGATGGGGGACTTAAAGCAGATGCAATTAAATATGATTATAACAGGGAAGTTACAGTTCCAGGTAAAAACAGTATCATATACTTTCATGAATCAGTTTTTAAGAACGAGGCTATTTTTACTCAAGTAACCACTGATACTGTTCTTGGGGAAACATAAAACCTTGAAAACAAGATTGGTTCAATTTCACATGAGGTGAAAATGTCTGGGGACAAGAGGGACTTAACAGTTGTCCAAGTGACATTAGTATCAATGCACAACACCATATTTCACCAGATGCACGTAGTAACCATCTATATTCTTCTATAAGAATTAAACAAATTCCTGTTGAAATAGATCTTGGTGACACTTTTTTAAACGTTGACTTTGGGGAGACAAGTGAGTCTTACAGTTCAATTCCAGTGGAGAATACCATTACACAGGAAGCATATTGTCATGTCAGTAATATTTGTATTGCTCCTAATGAAACTTGTGTAATTATTGCTGAAGCATGTGCTAGTAAGGAAGTTGATATAACAGAGATATGTTCTGATGTAAACAATCGTAGTCATAGTGAAGAGGTACAGGTCACTGACAATTTGAGTTGTGAGCATAATTTTGATGTTTTTCCCAGAACTACAGAAGAAGTAGTGCCTTATCATTTAAATGATTTTCAAGGGGAGTTTCAGACCGAAGTGTGTCTGACACTTACAGTCGTGGAAGATGAGAATTGTTCCTCAGGTGATACCTGTAACTCATATGTAGCTGTTGATGTAACTGAAAAACTGTTACTGATGACAACATTGTAGCTGAAATGGGACAGATGTGTACATTTAGTGATAGTGAGCAAGTTTGTAAAATACTCACTACTGCAAATCCCACCAATGATGTTTGTGTCAATGGCATTTCTATTTCTCAAAGTATTGATATAAAAGAAAGATTTGTGTCTCAATGAACAATTTAGTCAGTGTCAAACAGAAATTTTCGCTCCCTTTGATGGAAAACTTAGTCAGCTACCAGTAATAATTGTTCATACTGTAGCTGATGTAAACCCTGAAGTTTTACCTGCACAGGTGGCACATGTATTTGAAAATTATAATATGCACCCTGTGCCAAAAGATGTCAGTTCAAGCACTAATGTTGTTACTTCACCACAAGAAACAGTAGGCCATTTTTAAGCAGTTGATGACTGGAGAGTCAGTCACACAAAGTTTATGGAAGACTGAGAAGCCAGTCAAGCAAAGTGGCAGGCAGACTTTAACCAGTTCCTGATGCAAGAATTTATTCAACTCCTCTAATGCCCTCCAGTGCAAGCTGTAATGTTTCCACAATCACCAAGCCTGTACCCAAACTGGGTAAAGTAACTCAGAATCCTGTTCCAATAGCCAATGCATCTTGTGAAGCTAACATTAATAATAATAATATACCTGATTTAGGTTAAGTATCTAATCAAACTACCTGAACAGTACACTAGCAGAAAATAACAACAACCTCTCTGTTCAAACTGATACTAAGCCACATAAACATTTTGAATCTAGTGTCAACTAATCTAATACTGAAAGTGACACAAATTTAGATTTTTCTATTGGACGTGAATCTAAGGGTAGTTGCTTTTCTGAAATTATTGATAAGGGTTTGCAACTTAACATTGTTTCTGAAGGTAATGTAGGGTCTGAAGTGATTTCAACTAAACAGATATCTCAGCCTTCTCTTGCAGAAAGAACAACTGAACAAGCCATATTCCCATATTCCCATGCCCACACATCCCCTTGAATTACATATTGAAGGTGACTTAACTAAACCAAACAATAATTTTTATGTTGATAAGCAAGTAAAAGACACTAATGATTTGAATGAAAATTATATTTTCATTGACAAAAAATTCAATCTTGAACTAAGTACTGTTCAAACTGTTGAGATAAATGATATAAGATGTGAGAACGAAGGCTTTCACGGCTTATTGATGATATGAGGTCTTCACGGGTTCTCCGCCGTATAGTGTTGAAGAAAGACAACAATGAGCTTTCAGCGGCTAGCTCTGCTGCCATCTTCAGGTCTGATGTTATGCAGGGAGCACCAGAGCGCAATACGGGAGCCGCGGGATGGAGTGAGTGGAGGGGAGAGGCCAGGCCTTATAAAGGCGCGCGGAGGCCAGACATTGCCAGTGCTGCTCTGGTGCTCCCTGCATAACATCAGACCTGAAAATGGTGGCAGATATAGTGCTGAAAGCTCGTTGTTGTCTTTCTTCAACACTATACGGCGGAGAACCCGTGAAGACTTCATATCAAGGATATAAGAGTTAATAAACAATATGATGTGATTGTGCTTAGATTGCTTGGTGTAAATGTGCAGGAAGCACATGCTTCCAGTTAGCTGGAACCTCAATTTCTGTCTCAAGTAGAATGTATGGATAAGCATATTACATCTAAGTCATTAATGAATAATATTCATCTTGTCAATTCTGAGAGACAAGATTCGAGCAATTTCCATTTATTTTCTAAATAACTTATGTTTTATGGAATGTTATTACTGATAACAACCATTCTAGGCTAATAATATTTTGTTTATTATTACAGTTTAATGTACCTAGGCAAATATTTTGTTTCATGATTTGTATATTTTTTTATACTACAAAATTGTTTGTTACCCCTAAGATAGAATTCAGAATGTGGAAATATAGAAAGAAGATATCACATTAATTTTGAGGGGTGAGAGAACTCACTTCCTCATGCTATGCACAAAACGCAATGTAATTTTTTTATATTTTTTATTTCTTCTCTTTTCTTGGCACTTTTTAAATCACAGTGTCCAAACAAGTTTTAATCTTTTTTTGTCGTAAATATAGATTGTAAGTTTACCAATGTACTACACTAATCGTGAGTTCACAAATAGATGAGAGACTCATGCTCAAGCTATGTGTTGGTTATAGGAGCATAGGTTACAATTTGGTCCACATTTGTAAACATTTCTACCCTTGGGGGACTTTAAGAACACAAATTCTGTATTTCAACCTTTTGCAGTTACTCAGTCATAAACTTGCAAGATGAACTACATACTAGCATGCTTTGCATCAAAAGTGTTTAATAATACTATCTAGTATAATTGATGTGTATATGTTTAACTGTTATAAATGACAATGGTGTTACAGCACCTAGCCATACAAAAGGCACTCAGATGAAAATAAACTAAGCTTGCATGCACTTGTCTGTGACAGGACCCTTGTACCTAATTATATAAGGACGAGTGAAGATGTCAATTTGTAAAAACGTAATTTTTTTTTCTAATGAAAAAGTAACATATAAAAAAATTGATGAAATATGTGTATGCCAAAATCGATGAAACTTGATAACATTTTGTTAGATAAATAGTATAAAATATATTTACCATATGGGATTTTGTACCAGGAACCGGTACCAGACATAATTAGGGAAAGTTGTAATGTTAACATGTTTTGATGAATCTTTTTAAGCTGAAGGTATGAAATTGTAAATGAAAGGGGTTAGTTGTGTGAGAGAACACTTCAAAATGAAAAATGCCTCTAGTTTTTGAATTCACACCCCCGAAACCAAGTGTCATTTTTGGCGGGGCTTGTAATGTGAATGTTTGAAAGCTGAACTATTTTGATTGAGGTGATGGGCTGCCAGAGAAAGTGTTAGCTGGTAAAATAGAACAATAGAAATAGGTCAGAATCAAAGAATAAATTGGTGAGTGGAGAGACTTAGCTGAGAAGTAATCTTTATTGTTCAAAGTGTAGAAGAAACCCACGATTGGCTCACGTGACAATTAGAGAGGTTATGATTGGCCGAAAGATGAAAGGAACAAGTGGCCATGTTTTGTTTGGAAAGTAATATTCAAATTGCCAGGGAGCGCATTAGGTGGTGAAATACAGCATCGAACTAACTACATCATGCTCGTGTTTGAATAATCCACGATGTATCAAATTGAAATTGAAGTACATAAAACTAGTTTACTGTGTACAGCTAATGTGTGAAATTTTAGGTGAACATTCCTGGTTGCAAACCTGCAATTTTCGAACAAGAAGTTCATTGTTAGTGACAGACTTGTAATATGTGCTCAGTAATGGCCAAGTGATTTGTATGGTGTTCAATAAATTGTTTTGAAACAGTATTCATAGTTTATGACTAATTCTTTGTATAATCCTTTGGAAAAGAACACTTAATTAGGATTCCAGCTAATATTTTCCCATAAGGGAGTGGCGACCATGAGTATTATAGAAACTGTATAAAAAATATTGAAGTGCTATATCCATCGCTAATGCCAAATCCTTGTGTATTTCCTTCAGAGAGACATTTGAAGAGAAATCAGTGGTTAACTTTTCCGTCAGCATGAATGGCAGACATTTTATTAATACACTGCTATTACATTATAGCAGCCACTTGGCGGACATAGATACAGTCCCACCACATTAATAATCGTGCTATATGCTAAAATTACTGGTCAGAATTGAATAGCATTTCGATTTGAGCACAACTCATTGACTCATGTAAAATAGGGTATGTTTCAGTTTGGTATGTCATTGAAAAAATTTGATATTTTGGATAAATTTTCATTGAACAAAATTCACATAAAAACTGCTATTTGTATTTTGATTGTAATTCAATTAAGGTATAGCTCTTGGTCCCACAAGTAAAAAAGTATATCTTTGAATTTCGAGGGATATCATCTATCTATCTATATAAATGAGAAAATGTGGATATATATTTCGATGTACTTTCGGCATCAATCACACCTTAATAGCTCAACATATTTAAATTAAATTTGGCATGAAGTTAGTAAATTGTGTGTGAAGTAACATACGATAGTTTTTATCCCACAAAAATGAATTGTTCCTTTCAAAATTGCCATTATAAATTCGCACACTCCAATGAGTTTTCTATTTCGTATGTGGCAGTGCCAAGTTTACTCTTTACTTTTTACATAGATCACAAACACTTCTTTTCAGAAATAAAAACAAAAAGCTTCTCATTTATTGCATGTGAGTGTTTATTTTAAAAGTGCTAAAACTGATACACTTCACAAGTAATAGTTAGGAAGCAGGGAATATAAATCTGTGCTCAAACTTAATTTTTTAAAATTGTACTGTCGGTAAGTTCACGAAGAGACGTCTTCAGTTGCAGACATGACACCTCAGGTATCACAACATAATTCCGTTCATAATATATGTGTCGCACTGTACATGAAAAATCACAGCTTGGGGGAAAAAAATTGATACTAAGAGTATACCAGCACAAAAGTCAGTTCACTAAAAGTGACAAAATGGTCATTTGCAAAATGTTCGTGCATGTTAGTGATGAATATATAATGGTTTTGATTCCACCTCGGTTCAATTTATTGCCTGTGTGTCTTCCCCCCCCCCCTTTTCTATACACTCCTGTAACATTACAAATTATTTTTACCAAAATTTAAAACTTAACCGAAGATAAGTAACACTTTTTTTTGTTTTTGTCCAAAATTTTGCTAGAAATCAGTTCAAATAGTACCCTTTAATAAACAAAATAGTGTGCAAATAACAATTAAATCCTTCACTTGTAATGAATGTATTCAATGGTCTAAGGTAGAAACTTTTCATTTCAAGATGCCATATTAGGAATAGTTTACATTGTGATACACGTCGTCACAAATACAGTGCTTATGAAAGCAGCTTATTTATTACTAATAATGACTAAACTCCTGCTGTCTCTTGCTATAACCAGAAAATTCTTGTCCAGGCAACATTTCAATCTAGCCACTATCTCCGCTAGTATTGCCACTACAAAATCAAATGATACTGCCACACAACACATTAAGTGCACCAGAACTAATTTCAAGTGGTAGCAACATTTTCTATATCAGGTTTCCTTATTAGCTTAGCATAAATTATCACAATTAATTTTATTATACTTAGACCTTCAGTTTGACTTTGCAGCTGGACTAAAGTACGCACACTAACACAATCACTGTATCGCAATGTAAGCTTAACCTGCAATATTAACGTAAGCTGTGTTAAGAGTTGTAATGAATTCTGGATTTTCTGTTGTACAGTGTAAGTTATGAACATGTTAGTACACATTTTTAAATTATGTTACTTTAATAATTGTCATAATGCTGATGCCATAGTTCATGTGACTGGATGTAGTTCTGCATGTATTCATTATTTACTTAACTTTTACAATCGCCATATTCAAAGGTCATTTTTCAGCCAGTTTTTCGTGGTTGCTTGGATATCATGATCTGAAATTGTAGGTGAAGTTTACATCACAATTCCTGACATAACTAACATGCAATATAGTGAATGTACTAATGCGCGTGTGATAGAACCCTTGATTACCAGCGGCAGTATTGATGGAGTTTGTGGTTTGGTTGAAATACAACTTGAATCGGAATGACAACTGAAACTTTATTAGTAATTTAAGCTGCTTTCATGTACGCCAGTTTAGTAATATGTATCACATTGAACCTAAAGTCGTACTGTCAGTTAGGACACAACAAGATATCTTCAGTTGTGAACATGAAATAGTGCGCCTCTTAGGTAACACACCATAATTCTGTTGTAGTATGTGTGTCACAATATATGTGAAAAATCAAAATTTGAAAAAAAGTGCTGTAAATACAATTTTAATTTGCACAGTACAGTACACACGTATTAGAAAAATTAGCAGGAAAACATTCACTGTTTAAACTTAATTTTTCTAATATGTGTGTACTGTACTGTGTAAATTAAAATTGTATTTACAGCAGTTATCAGTGCAGTTAAATACAGTATGAACTGTATTTTCATGAACTGTGTTTTAATTATTTTACCATTTTTCATACTTAGACTAATTTTTTGACATGTTCGGATTACCGAACGTTTGGATTACCGGGATTAGATGTGCGGGACTCTGCTGTACTTAAAAACTGAGAGAAAAATATTCTCTATATTTGGTTTACAAAGGCCCGCTCTCCCCTAGTCACCTTCCTTGAAAGCAAAATTTCAGTCTCTTGCAAATATCTCAAAAAGGAAGAAAATGGACCAAAGGAGATGGTGGTATTCTTTGCACACATATGCTTTAAAATAAGTGAAAAAAGAGTGTTTATGTTTAGTTTACAAAACTGCACCCACTGCCCTTCCATCTAAATCAACCCCTCTTATAACGTATTTTCTGGGGGTTTTTTTCTTAATATTTCTTGAAAATGGTTCGGAATTCTGCCAATGTGGACGGTGAGGGAGAATGTTTATAACACTCCAATCAAATGGGATTAAACATCAGAACTTTCATATCCAACCCCTAACCAACGATTGGGACTCTGCTAGTTTGCAATAATATCTTATCTACGATATGACAGTAGTCATCCCTCCTACACAAATTGTTCCCTTCTTCATAGCCTTTCCAGCAATGGTAGACACTTCTGTTACAATGATGAATACTTTTGCAGATACTCTCAAATGCTTTATTTCCTGCTGCTTCTGTTTTCTTCCTTTTATAGAAAAATCTGTTACAGGATCTTATTTTCCTCTGCTACCCTGTTGATATTATAGGAAAAGGGGGGGGGGGGACTCTGCTGTAACCCAGCCTCTACGCCACTATTGCCATCCTGCAGCTCTAAAAATCAACCATATTCCCAAATTTGTCACCCAGTTCTCTCCTGATCCCAGTTCCTTTTGTTATATCCTTTGATGTGAGCATGTCTTCATACATTCCTTTCCTGAAATGTGACCCCTTCTCAAAATCGTACTTGCTTGAGAATATCTTGCTCCTCATATATCCCACCCTCTGATTCTTCTAAACCACTACAGGGATACCTCTGGAACAACACACCTTGCTGCAAAATTTGTAGCATGCATTTGGTAACTACAACCTATTCCGATCTGACAAACAGGGTAAACTTTTTGCATCATTGGACATGAGATGTGCATCACAGTGCTCCTCAGTTGCCAACTAATCTGCCTTCACTGTACTATTTCTTGTAAAAGTCTCACCACTAACCAGTTTTCCATTAGAGTGAATGACTGCAGGCACACATTTTATACTTGCAAATTAGATCATCTAGTAGCTGCCTCTGCCAGTGATCACAATTTGAACAACCTCAGCAATTGTTTTAAAGGGGAGCTGTCAGAGTTTTTCTTGAAAATATCAGAGTTGAAACTAAACAGGTAGGATGGCTCTCATACTACAATGGAACACAAAAGTTTTACGGCTCACAAAGAGGAGTTATAACTCTTAGCATAGTCTGATCCTTTGTGTCTCTTTTTCCAACACACAAACATGTGCTAAGAGAATATGATGTATAGCGAAAGGATGATTCTGAGGGTGAACGAGCGAAGAGAGGAGTGGCTTTGTTGGTACAGATCACTGTCCACTCTGAACCTATAGCTCTCACCTGTCCTTTACAAGCCGTAGCGGTTAAATTACATGGACCATTCCAACTGACTGTATGCTCCATATATCTACCGCCAGGTTTACCAGTTTATTGCGGTCTACTGGCTGATATCACACGGCAAATCTCTCAGCCTTTTATCCTGTTGGGAGACTTCAACGCACACAATATGCTGTGTCATTCGACCATCGACTGCCCCAGAGGTCAAGAGATTTGTAAATTATTGGAGCAGGAGGATTTGTGCATCCCCAATACTGGCCATATGACACACTTTACTATTGCTTCCGGTTTTTCCTCTGCCATTGACCTTTGTGCGCTCCTTCGATTGCGGACTCCATGTGTTGGGGAAGAGGAAGTGACCACTTCCCAATATGGCTGCACATAGAGTTTGAACATGTAGGAAGACCCACCCGCCCACCATAAGTGGAATATCAGCAGAGCAGATTGGCAGCTCTACCGCCGTTCAGTCAATCTTCAGCAGCATCATACCATCGAAGAGAAGGCGTAACACTTTACGGAAGTGATTTACCGGGCAGCTGATATCTCCATGTCGTTCCGCTATTCAGGGCTGCAGACGGGCCTTGCGCCATTTCAGATTGCACCCACACCTGACAACCTCACAGCGTTCAGAGTTGCTAGAGCTTAGGCGCGTTGGGTGATTAAGGAGAACGAGAGGGTCATGGCAGAACTATGTGAGCACCATCAGTCGTTCCACATCACCAACAAAAGTATGGGAGTCAATCTGCTGTATATCTGGAAGGTACTCTCGATTGACAGTATCTGGATTACTGGATCGGGCGTGTAGTCACCGACGAGCGAAGCATAGCGCAGCTGATGGCAGAGTCGTTCACTGCTATTACTTTGTCTGCCAGACTGGAACCTCGATTTCCGCACCAAAAAACTGATGCCGAAAGACACGCTCTAAGCTTCGACTTGCCGGATTTTCAGATGTACAATACCCCTTTTACATTTTGGTAGTTGAAGTCCACCTTAAATGATACCAGGGACACAGCACCAGGACCCAATCTGATCCAGTACCAGATGCTGAGGCCTCTTAGCAGAGTTGCTAAAGAGTATCTTCTAGGTATTTTTAATGACATATGGATCGGAGGACACTTCACCAACTCGTGGAAAGAAGCAACACTAATCCCTATTCTAAAACCCAGGATGGATAAATTATTGCCAGGTAGTTATCAAAACATTGCCTTAATAAACTGTGTCGGGAAGACACTAGAATGGATGGTCAACCGCCGCCTTGCCTGGTGTCTTGAATTCTGAAACCTACTGAGTCGCTTTCAGTGTGGATTTAGGAATTTCCACTCCACCTTGGACAACCTAATCCTGCTGGAAGCGGTGATACAGGATGCCTTTATTCGCAACCAATTTCTTCTTGGAGTGTTTTTTGACATAGACAAGGCCTACAATACTACCTGGCGGTATGGTATCTTAAAACAACTCCATGAGTGGGGTTTTAGGGGAAATCTGCCCCATTTCATACATTCATTTTTATTTCAGCATTGCTTTCGGTACCGTGTCAGTAGGAAGGTGTCAGATGTTTTTATCCAGGAAAATGGTGTTACTCAGGGGTCAATTTTAAATGTTATTCTTATCGCTATTGCAATTAACAGCATATCAACTGTAATAAGGAGTCTGATATGGTACTCCTTATATGTTGATGTTTTTTTTTTTAATTGTTTGTGCATCATCTAGCCTGAGAAGTGCTGAACAGGCTGGATGAATGTTCAGTGCATACTCTTTACTTGATCTTGTAGCCTTTTACCAGAACCTCGCCTTACCCTGAGGAACACCATTTTGAGTTTTAATGCAATTATTGATTTTCTGGACCTTATATTAATAGTAAGTTAAGCTGGCTACCACACCTCAAAGATGTGAATGACAGAGCCCTAAAAGCGTTCGACATTTTAAAGTGCCTTTGTGGCGTGTCATGGTGTGGGCAGGTCAACTCCTGCCTGCTACAATTCTATAGAGCCTTTGTACGGTTGCAGCTGGAATACAGTTGTATAGTATACGGTTCGGCACAGGACAGTTATTGGCGCATTTTAGTGTCCACCATGTAGGAATACAGCTTGCCACAGGTGCCTACTGCTCCAGTCCAATTGTCAGCATCTGTGCTGAATCAGGCTAGCCGCCGCTTTCCACCCGCTGGCATCTCCTTATGGTGATTGCACACTGCAACAACACCTGGTAGTCCCGTGTACGGTGAAGTAATTCGCCCAAATTAAACGGCTATATACCAACCGCCTAAGAACAAACAAACCATTTAGCTTCCATACAAAGGCTGTTTTAGAAGAGTTTGTGTTTAAGCTGCCCTCTTTTTATCACCAGGGTTGGAGTAAATAAACTCCCTGGCTTTTTAAGAGAACCAGAACGATTTTAAAATTATCAAGGTACAAAAAGCTGTTTACCGCTGACAATGTTTTCATCAGAATTTTTAGAGATGTTTTAAACCAGCATCACAATTTTACCCCGGTATATACGGATGGGTCTAAGCAGGCTAATGGAGTAGGATGCTCCGTAGAATTCCCTGGAGCGACTAACACATACAAGCTTAATAGTACTTGCAGCATATACACTGCAGAGTGTTACACTATGTTAAAGTTGCTCCAGCATCTGAAGGTGACAGTATGAAGTACATCATATGCTGTATTCCCTCAGCTGCTTTCAGGCTTTAGAAAGTATGTACCCAGCAGATCGTCTTGTCCAAGATATACAGGACACCCTCCAATCCTTTCAATCTTTAGGAAAGTAGTTCGTATTCTGCTGGGTACCAGGCCATGTGGGAATCGGGGAACGAGGCAGCTGATGGAGCTACCAAGTTAGCCTGCAACAAGGTCAGAATTGACTTTGATCCGGTCCCAAAGTCTGACCTTGCCTCATTGGGGAAAAGATTTGTTTTTGATGTTTAGCAGAGGCTGGAGGTAGAGCATAATAAGCTCCAGCTGGTAAAACCAACCTTTCAGCTGTGTAGCAGCTTCTTCCAGTGGGTGAGGAGGGATGAGGTTCTCCTTACTCGCCTCCATATAGGGCACTGTCCTGTGACACATAGCTTTCTTCTCCACCGGGAGGACCCACCGAAATGTGATACTTGTGACGTACCTTTGACAGTGCGCCGTATTTTAACCGATTGTGTTCTGTTTTTAGACTTAAGGGCAGATGTTGGCCTAGCCAACAATCTGTCCCTTATTTTATATAATGAGACTAGGAATGTGGTCCGTGTTTTGAAGTTTTGTGTAGTGGCCAGTCTGGTTCTTAAAATTTTAGGCAGATCGGCCTAGTTTTAAGATGGATGGGTGGCCCTGTTACAGCCACTTGTCCTTGGTCATTGGTTTTACTTTTTATATTGTTATAATTCCTGTCTCGATGGCTACTATACAGCCAGTGACGCATGTAGTGTTTTTATTCATATTTAAACTTGTTTGGCCCCTTTATAGCCATTCATACATCATACAGTCTTAGATTGTAGTGGCCTCTTTAGAGCCAAGTCATTTTTTGTTATTTTATTCTGCTGTCTGTATGGCTGACCCCTTTACAGTCGACCATGCAGACAGTAATTTCGTATATTCTAAAACCACAGTTATAGCAGGTTATCATTTGGGCGCTAATGACCTTGCCTTATACGCACCCTAAAACTACTACAACAACAACAATGGAGAGTGTGTGTGTGTTTAAAACAACATAATTGTGAAGTGAAGAAATTTATAAATTAATAGATGTATAATTTCTCTGGTATTAATTTTTTTACTTTCTTTCATTTTAGGTTGGGCTCTGAAACGAGGATTCTATACTGCACGTACATCACGATTGGATTCTTACCGTGCTGCCAACCATCTTTTACGGATGGCGCTAGATGGAAAGATTTGCCTTTGTCATAGACCTTCCGGTTACTGCAGTAAAAAAGGTTTGTTCTTGAAGTGTTGGAATCATCCACAGGTGTCCACACACTTGAGTAATAATCTAGTAATTATCTGCATTACCTAAAAAATTAAAATGATACACTCCACGTGTGACTGTATGCTAAATTTTAGCTTCTAATCTAACCATAGCAAATGATGAAATGTATTTATCGATGGTTCATTTAGGCCGGAAAACTGCTTTAGCTTTATATAACATGCACATTTATATGTATCTATCAAAATAATTTCGTCATTTTGTGTGTTCACTATTTAAATTTGGTCTATTATCATTTTGAATTTCACGCAAATAACTATTCCTTATTTCTTGTCTCTCTATCTCTCTCTCTAATGAAATTACTGAAATTAACCAAAGTTTAACATTTTAAATAATCAAATGACCATATAGTATCTGGCAGAATTGCTACATTCCTTTTCAAAGTATTCCTTTCATAACTTCAAACATTAATCTCTACTTTATCCAAGTACAGTATTTCATTTTACCAAAGACCACAGAGTGTCTCAATGCGGGGAATTCACGTAAGAACGTTGGCTCCGATTCTATTTCACGCGCGCACACACATTCGCAAATTATTTTTTTATTTTAATAATCTATTTGTAACATGTATTAACTAGCTTATTATATTTTGGGGTGGGGTGGGACATTCTCCACCAGTGAAAAACTGTTACTGACCTGTTGAAATTTGGATTAACTCTTTCCCTGTAGTGTCCTCTTCACGTTTAGCACTCTCATTTTCCGGAAAAGTCACCACGAATTAAATTAAAAATGCCGAAATATGGGATGCTCCGCAACCGCGAAATGTTAGCAGCACTGTAAAAATGACACAAAAATTATCGGTACAGGGATCATATCAACCTAAATAGGTTCGTTTTGTCATAGTGATCATGGTTAGGTTGAAATTCGGCCTGGACGGAGAGTAAAAAGTTTATGGGAAATTCATTCTGCGCAGCCCATGTCGCAAACCAGAGACAAACTGCGCATTTGTTTACAACTGAAGCACTCGATTATCTCTGACTGCTTATATCGATTCCAAGGTTTGTAAAATATATTGTATATAATTTTATTTCTTTAAGTTCCTCCGTTCGCCCAATATTCTGGCCGCTAGCTGCGCTATCTACCAGCCCTCAAAATGTTGCTTCTTGCTTATATATAAGTTTAGAGATTAATTTCGACTATTTTGTTTCACCAAAGAAGACAAAGTAAGGCCGCTAGCTGCGCCATCTACCAGCCATCTGAGCGAACTACGTAGGCGAGCGAGCGTTTTATTTTACTTAATTTAATGTATCTGTAACGCATATTATATATAGATTTTAGCTTCCTTCACTTCTTCTCCATATAATTTTTAACTATGCCAAATCTCACACTTCTCTGTGCGCGCAATATTCTTACAAATGTAACATAAGTTTTCGCTTAGTGTATTAATATGTAGATTTAATAATAATCATTAGAATTTTAATATTTAAACTTCACAAACTGTTATCAAAAACCATGTTTTTAGCTTGTTGATGAAAAATAATTAGGCACATTTATAATAAGACTCAATCTTTAAATATTTTTAAAAAAATCTGTTTAATTTATTTAATTTGTTTTTAATCATATACAGAACTTCTCATTCAAGTTTCTTCTTGATTTCTACATGTTAACATACTCAAATTTTTAGTATTACTAATTCCATAAAATCATTCATTTAAAAGTTCATACCCTTTGTAAACTACCTCAGAATTTGTTAAATTCTATTTCCTTTGCTACGGGACATGGGGAACGGGCGTCTTAGAGGAGCCGTTACTGCGGCTTAGAGCCACACACAGGGCGATTTAAAATCTAAAAACTAATGAAACACATAGTAACAGCCTTAAATAGAACCTCAGTGATGTAAAGTAAACCATAAACTCACCTAAATCACTGCAATCATCAATAATTCAGCTTATAAGCACTTAATTTTTGTTACATGACAACATCGTCATTTTACAACACTTTTTGACACAATAAAAATAGTTATAATAATAATCAAACAGGAGAAACTAAATTTTGTAGTAAATAACGCACGATCTATAGTTTCAGATGGTTTAAAAATAAGAAAACACATAGTTCCATCAACTGGCATTTTAAACACTGATAACAATACCTTTAAAGCATTTCTGATACCAACCGATATTGTAATTAAAACTTAAATTCTTTCTGTACCTCATACTGAAATTTCAAGCAGTTCTGCAGAGTTAATCAAGACTGAGATGAATTTCTAAACAAATTGCGTAAACTGAGTTGTCTGAATAATTTATTTACTCCTACTAAAAGTTTATAATGTATTGTTGAACCCTTAATATTGACAGCAAAGATATTATTACTAGCCATTTTAAACCCTTCAAATTAATGGATTACATAAGGTCGTTAGAGTAAGGAGAACGTTTGCATGGGGAAAAAAAACCAAAGAATTGAATTCTGGACCATGTATCAAATCTGCATCCTATGTAAGTGAAAAATTACAGAACGTGTGAATATGAACAGATGCAGGTGACAGAAGTGTTATCATACTAACTGAATTATTTATAAACATTTAAACTTTATTCCTAAATTTTCGCTTGTTTTCACCTTCAAACATTTTTATGAAATTCTCTGCTGGATGATGTATACAATTTCCTGTAGGAAAAATACAAATACCGTACAGTCAGTTGCACAAACTGTGAAATCATATTATTTATCTGTTTTCAGTTTTACTTCAATGTTTTTGGATGCTGAATGCTTAAAGCATGGTTAGACAGACAGAAATATGTGCCATGTTTAATGCACCTTTTTGCTTCAGTGGTATAAATTTTGTTCATTAACTCCTCAAAAAATTACTTACAGCAGTGGCGGATAAAGATTATAGCCACTGAACTTGCATTACAAAAATCAGGGGGACTTGTCTGAAAGCAAAATGACTACCAGTATATTACATGCATATAAGACAGAAACTGCTCCTGTTAAAGAACGCTGCCAATGAAAGACAATCCTCTGTTTTCACTTACCTCGATTTGAATTGTCTCAGGAGCCTCAAATATCTTGAGCACAACTCATAATTTCACTACATAAAAAAGTCATGACACACAATTCTATATCAATAGCACAAATACACTCAGCCCAATCCTGGCTGGATGATTGTCAAACATTTCCAAATGCTGTGACTCCCACATACTTTGCACACAGAAATGTAATTATCGTGTAATACTGGGCATTCAAGGTGAGAGGGGAACAATAAGAGAAATACACTGAATATTTTTATGAACGTACTAGCTGACCTGGCAATGCTTCACTATTGCTAGACTTCAGTACACATATAGATAAAGTGAATACATTTGAAAGTTCAAATTTATTTAAAATTATATATTTACATATAAATTTTAATTACTTTTTCATTCAATTTCAAGTTCATTGCAATGGTCTTGGAAATTCAATGTTTTTGGTGATCCCATTCGGCATATATACAAAAAAATCTCTCTGTTCGTTTTGGAGATATATGCTAAGCACGGAAAAGTTACACGTGTGAATCAGTCCTAAAGGGGAGAGTGGATGCAGTTTTGTAAACTAAATGTAAATATCATTTTCATTCATTTTAAAACATATGTGTGCAAACTTCCTTTGATATCGAATAAAAAATTTAAAATAATTTTTAAAATTCAATTTATAATTTCTTGGTCAGCGATTGTATGATCGGAATCGGCCCACTGCTGTTTAATGGTAAATGTATACACTATGAATATTGCTATCTACTTTGGCTAATTTCATATTGTTTTCAAGGTATTTGTAAAAAACTGAATGGTTTCAAGTGTAAATTTTGCTTAATTAGAGTGATGGGAGAAAGTGGGAAGGGTTTTTGTAAACCAAATGTCGACAGTATTTTTTCATTGCTTGAATGTATACTTGTGCAAGGTTCCATCCAAATTGAAGAAAAACTATGAGTTAGTGTAAGGAACATTGGAAATTAAGAGAGGAGGAAGTAAAGGGGGAGAGGTGTTGGGATTTGGCATCCAAATGTAGACAGTATTTTTCTACTTGTTTTAAAGTATACGTGTGCAAAGTTCCATCAAAATTAGATAAAAACTGTAGGGTTTTTTTTTTAATTAATGGGCAGGGTTCTTTTTTTTTTGGTCAGGAACCTTTGCAGATGCACACTCAACAACTCACCAAAGTTTCATCATAATTGGATGAATGGTATAGGAGCACATAGAAGACAAACATACAAACTTTCATTTTTATATGGTGATGAAAACAGCTTTCATTAAGACAGATTACCGAAAGAAATTATTAGATATTTTAATCTGTGGTTCAGTGTTGTTGGCAAAGGAGCCATTATCTCTGGCACTTTGAAATGCAGGCAGTATTTTTCTCCCAGTAAGCCATTTTCAAAACCTCCATGTGGAGTGTTTTATTTTGTACATATAAATTAATTATTTGGTAATCTCAACAGTTCAGTTTGTGGCAATGTATTTTTGATTAAAATTGTTTTCACAAAAATTCTACAGATGACAGCACTTTACACATCTGACAGATGGCAGCATGTTATACAGAGTATTACAAAAAGGTACGGCCAAACTTTCAGGAAACATTCCTCACACACAAACAAAGAAAATATGTTATGTGGACATGTGTCCGGAAATGCTTACTTTCCATGTTAGAGCTCATTTTAGTTTCGTTAGTATGTTCGTACACTCTCCTGACCTCAACCCTCTTGACTTCCATTTATGGGGGCATTTGAAAGCCCTTGTATACGCAACCCCGGTACCAAATGTAGAGACTCTTTGTGCTCGTATTGTGGACGGCTGTGATACAATACGCCATTCTCCAGGACTGCATCAGCGCATCAGGGATTCCATGCGACGAAGGGTGGATGCATGTATCCTCCCTAACGGAGGACATTTTGAACATTTCCTGTAACAAAGTGTTTGAAGTCACGCTGGTATGTTCTGTTGCTGTGTGTTTCCATTCCATGTTTAATGTGATTTGAAGAGAAGTAATAAAATGAGCTCTAACATGGAAAGTAAGCGTTTCAGGACACATGTCCACATAACATATTTTCTTTGTTTGTGTGTGAGGAATGTTTCCTGAAAGTTTGGCCGTACCTTTTTGTAACACCCTGTATATATGTACATTACTAATAAAAATTATAACAATTTATTTGTTTTTTGCAAAAATAATTATTGAGGACACACCTAGAAATGAATTGGAATTATTATGTTCAATTTCACGTTAAGACATGCAGTAGTTGTTTTTTTTCCCGAAAAAGTGCACCACAAAATTCATCGTGTAGTGTAAGGGCTTGCTTTGCTTGTCCCAATGATTCGGTATCATGGATTAAAATCAATAAAAATTTTAAGTAGGATAAAAATAATTTACAAAGGTACATAGATCATAAATAAATAGCTGAACCTGCATATATGCCAATACTGCTCAAATGTCATCATCATAGTCAGTATCGGTTCATTCTTATGGACCAATTATGACTGACGGTTGGTCTTGCGACATTTCCTCCTCATCGAATTGAATGGCATTATCTTCACATTGGCTAGAGAGTTCATTCAAACTCTTTGGTTAAGCTGAATACAGGAAGTGGTCTAGTTGCTGAAGTGGAAAGCACAGTGATGTGCCAAGTTAACAGATCAATTATCGTTGTGAATAGTACTTCCCTCTGTATCTCTGTTGGACTGTGGTTATAAGACATTGTGTGTTATTGGTGCTCTGCGTGTTTTTTTTATGTGTCATCCTCTTCTGGATGAGTTGCTTGGTGTATGTAGTCTCACAGTATTGTCTGTAAATGGCTGGCAGGGCAGCCCAGTTGATTAGGTCGCCAATAGTATGCTGATTATGGCCATTACATTTCCTTGGTCATGGTGACTCTATCATTTGTGTACTTCACAGCCACTATAAAAATCTGCACGTGGACAACCACACTGGCAGTATCTTTCCTCCCGCCTAGACAGTAAGCAGTCTGCTACAGCATCGTCAACCCTGCAATGAACAAACATCTGCAGGGTGGTGTATTCATGGGGCCAACGTCTGATTTTCTGGCAGCAGTAACAATGGCTGTGTATTGATGTGGGCTTCTTCTAGGTCAACTACATTGAAACCACAGCCTTCAGCTTGGAATTGTGTGACTATTGTAGCTCGTAATTATTGCCATCTTCATGGAGTGTGTCGGTCACCACCATGAAGTCAGAGGGTCAGGGTGAGATGATTTTGGGTCCTGCTGCTTCTGGACAGTGCAGCATGGAAACATCCTTGCTGTTGCAGTTGCCTGTGTGGAGAATCACACTAAAATATATGGGCCCTTCCTAAGTGGTTGTGGCTTCCAAACTTTCAGTTCTTGATGGTTCCAGTCGTTCTGGCGACTCCAGAGAATTTTGCAGAAAGATTCTAACAGTTGGAGATAGAAGTCAGTTCAGTGGCTCTGTTAGTGACTTTAGAGCTTCTGCTTGGATGATCTTACTCACCGCTTATTTGAACAGCATTCCTTGGGGCTTCTGCTTCTGGCTTTATGCCTTGTTGATGTCAAGGTCATTAGAGTTGGGCTTTGAATTTTGACTGGCTTGGCCATGTACTTGGTCATGGTATCCTGCTCAATAGCTGATGCTGATAGTACTGACTGCTGAGGTGCTATCTTGCAGCAGGCAGTGGTGATGCAGCATGGCATCTGCGCTGAAGTTGGTGGACGTCTTCTGGTATCATTCAAATAATTCACTCTTTTATGTGGCAAGGGGCTGTAACTACTTGCATGATTGTTTGGAATTCTTTATATTCAGTTATTATAAACATTTTGCCTGCAAGAAGTCTTTTGTCAGACTATTCAATCAATAGTCCTATTTTGGAACACTTTAATTAGAAGATTATTATTTTTTTTTTAATTTCTTACTGTCAAAGTCTCATCAAAACATAATGTAAGCAATAACTTAATTGTACTGTTAAGTATCATTGAAATGTGTGGTTTTTGCTTGATCCATGGTTCCACATATTATTGTCATGGTGTTGTTTAGCTAAGTATCAGTCTTTATGTGTAACAACAGTATTCAGCAGTTGAGTAATCTAGGGCAAGAGCTGATGTTCTGAGAGCTGTTACTTATGCTCTGCAACCTGTTCCTGTTTCTGAAAGTTTGTGGAGGGTGTTATTGTGGGGGTTTGACTGCTGCTGCTGTTTAATAATTTTTTTTTTATATATATATATCTCAGTGTCTGGTCCAGAACCACGTCTAAATACTTTGTGTGAGGATTGTACATTAGTAATTGGTTTCTGAATTTTATTTAGGATATTTAGTAGGCTTGTCTATTGTTTAAATGAAATATTCAGTTTAAAGCACAACCTATTGAAGTATTCATTTAGTTTTTGAAGGTCATTTGTGAGAATTTCTTCAGATATTTTGAAACTGCTAGATTGTGCTGTCATGATATCTTTAAAAGCAGTGAATGTCAAATCTGCAGTGTAGTGTTGAAAAGTTGTTGAGCAAGAAGTAATCCTTGTGATAGCCAATTGTTTAATCTGTAAGATTTGCTTCTGTTTCCATTTAGGTGATCTCCAATCATTCGATCGCATAGCATGTCATTCAATAGATAGGCAATCGTCTAGCATGGGATAATCCTGAGGAGTTTTAAGATCATTCCCTTTCTCCATACTGTGGCATATACCACAGTCAGATCTACAAGCACTGCCAAGGTCTTCTTCCGATCTTGAAACCTGTTTTTTTGTCAGTGCCATTATCTGGACGCAGCTATTTCAATTTAGTCCAAATCCAGCCTACTCTGTTGATATGTACTCAAGAAGTTTTCTGAGATCGTATTGTAAATGATTCTCTCCAGTAGCTTGTAACATTAACTCAATAGGGCTACTGATCTGTAATCTTCTGGGCTGTAGTCAGTTTCAATACAGCTATTACTTCTTTGAAGAAGTGTTGGGACTTTACCCTAGTATAGGATATTGCTGAAAAATTTTGCGATCCAGTCTAACGTTTGTTGATCACAATTTTTTACAAAATCTGGGCAGTCAAACCAGATTTAGTTCCTTCCAGTGCCACTCAAATCTCTGAGACTGTGAAATCTCCTGCAAAGGGGGAGTTCCTATCAGCTTGAAGTAATCTGAGCTTAATTCATTATGTATTTCCTTAGACTTATTGCTGATGGTATCAGCTGTTTTTGGCTTAGGTACTACTTGAACTGCTTTTATCTTTGAGCTCTTGCTAATAGTATCTGTAGTGTTACTTACTAGTTTGTGACCACACTATTAATCTTGAAATTCAAATTTTGATTAATTTTGCCCATTTCTATTTCCTTGCTGAGTCTAGAGAACATAAGATTTCATCTACAATCTCCAGGTTGTTAATGAGTTCGTATTCCCTGTACAACTTCAGCTGGAAACATATTCCTTTATGTATCCTCTTGGGATGTGCTTTTTTGCTGTAGCACAAAGCTGTTGGGAGAAGAGCTGATGATTTTTCATATCTGGTGGAATCCATTGTATGTATATTCTCTGGTGCATTCCTTCCAGTTAGTTTTAGTAAAGTTCCATTGTGTTAATGGAGTAAATCTTACAGTTAGAATCTCAAGGCCAACTTTCACAAGTACAGGTCTTTGCTGACTTCTGGGAAAGGTATTTAAAACTTTCCATGCACAGTTCAGAAGTCTTCCAAGTAAGTCTTTTGTAACATTTACATCTGGCATAATGGAACATCATATACTAAGAATAAGTCTTCAGCATCAGCCCATTCTGGCCACCTGTATTAGTATTTCTGTAGCTCCAGGTAGTTTGTTGGCTGTTGAAGTCACATAGAATAATTGTTGGATGTTGCAGATGCTGGGCTGATTAATTTGTAGTCCTAGGCTGGCAAGTTGATTCATAAATGTTGAGAATTTCAATGTTTGAAATGTTATTTTTGGTGGTGTAGAGTCTTGTATTGATTTTTAACCAAATATTAAATTCTAAATCATTATGTCTCTGCTTTCATGAATGTCAGGCATTAAAACATAATTTGCTTTTGATAATTTATTTTGAAAAGGGAACAAACTCTGGAATAATGATTGTTACAAATACTTCATAATTGTCACTTTCAATGCAAGGATGCTTTCCAAAGTTCGTAGCTGCAACCGTAGACAGCAATCTTTTCCCATAGATTAGTATATCTGTTCTCAATTAGTTTCTTTATTACTGTCTTTATTCCTTATATCTACAAGCAATAAAAAATTAGACAAGTTTAATCTATATGTGAAATTTAAAAGAGAGTAATTGCAATGTACACTACTGATGATAGAGAGGCCAAAACTGTAAAGTTTGTAATTTTCATCTGTATCTTCTTGCATCATGTAGAAACTAATGAACTAATTATAATGAAATGGCATATATTTCTGTTTACTTGTAATAGAGCATATACCCCAGTGGCAAATTCCCTTCACACCTATTTTTCCATTTCTTGTTTTTGTTATTGGATATTAAATTATTTTAGTGCAATTTTCCCACTGGCCTTTGTGAATTTTAAATTCTTTCAGAGTTTTGTGTAAATTTTTTCCAATCCCCACTTCCCTTACCTGCATAAGAACATTTTCAAACTCCCTTGTGCCTGACAGCTTGCGATCATAATCATCTTTTCCCTACCAAAAATCCTAAGTCTCATTACTAATTTATTCCTTATACACTTTCACCACTATTCACCCTCCTCTTGTCTTCCAGTAACTCACAATCTAACTCCTTTATCAGTTACTGGTTATGTTCTGCAGTAAATTCCACAGACAAATTTAGCTGCTCTCCTTTGAACATCTTTCAATCCCGTGTAACATTCTGACCAAAGTTTTGTAACCCATTTCCTTCATTTCTCTGGTACATTCCCTCATCATCTTCTCCAATATATTAAAGATTTGGATAGCTCTTTGTATCACTTGTCCATTGCCTCCTGCTCAGATTAGTTTACTACCAAATGTTATGCCAAAATATTTACGCATGAAGTCTTTAACAAGTCATTACTTCCTCCCTATAGTCATAAACAACCTCTAGTTTTTTATTTGTGTACCTAATAAGCTGACTCTTCATTCCATGTTGATCTACCCAGCTAAGAGATCCGTTCATGTCTCCCTGCAACTTTTCAATCCTCTTCTATTTTATGCTATTATGTACCATTATGATGCCTGCATAAAACCTAATTTCTGGTTGTAAGGCATTAACACAATCATTCATAAGAAACGGTGACCAAGTCACTTTGTAAGGAAGGAAAGTTTGTTTTGCCACATCTGAAAAGTTGCATGCATTATGACTTCTGACTCACAAGACCATCAAACATGGTAAGAATAGATTTTGATCTCCCAAATATTTGTTGAAAGCTATTCACCTCGTATTTCTTTGGTATGATCATTTCTTCAAATGGAATGTAGTTTCTGGGTTATTCAGATGAGAGAAATCAAAGTGTTTGTTAAATACTAGAGATTCTGAACTGTACTGATAAGGGGCAGCATACACCCTGAGAATGTTGCAATTGTTACAAAACAGAGGACTAGGACAGTTCCTACCTACCCTGCCAACCTGCTTTCCCACTAAAACAATCCATTATGCATAAGGAACCATGTGGATCTCCAAACATTTCTGGCTGCTGCCCTGAAAGTTCTACACTGCTGCACATTGTTCAGCCAAACCACTGGCACTTCTGGAGCCCTTGGTAGAATGACAACTACACCAAGGAGATGACAAAACAAACTTGAAGCTTTGTCACTCTAAAATGATGGAGAGAGTAAATGTCTTTTCGGTCAGTAAACTCCATCCCTATCAACTTTATAGCAATGCTAGGTGAAAGGTGTGTGTTGTCTAGTCAGGAAGATGTCTGCTTCGCAATTTCTGGGTGGAGTTCAATTCCAGTCACTGTCAATCTTTCTCATTTCTATAAATCACTGTGCATTTTTTTATTTTATTTCATCTTTATTTACAAAATTTTATCTCGTCAAGCATTATTTCATTCAAACATAACTTGCAGAAAACTGTTCACCTCCCCCTCCCAACTGATACATTTATTTCTGATACTTTATTTTAGTGCTTCCCAAACAGGTAATTCATAAATTTTATTTTTTCTTGATTATTTGAAGAGTTCAAACATAGCCAAAACTATCATTGGATAACAATTGCTGAGAATAAATAGAATAATTATTTGTCAGATGTTCATTGCCTAAAGGCAGTTTATATGGCGTGTAGATTTAGTTACTTGACTGTTGCAGATGGTTTTTCTGGGTGCTGGTATATTTGTCTGAAATCAATTATTTTAATCTTGCAGATTTCTGGGAAAATCATCCTGATGTTGAAACGATTCTTTGGGTTCAAGCAAAAGGCCACGAAAAGAATAAAGGACAGTCACTTCTGTCAGAATCATCAGATGAAGGGTCTGATGTACCTGAAAAATGCACCAGTTCAGGAAATATCTCTGAAGACGAATGTGGAACTGACTCAGAAGAAGACCAAGAAGAAATTAGGAGTACTGCTGAAAATTCCAACAAGTTTACTCTTTTGGAAACAAGTGATTAATTGTATGAAGGTATATTGTTTATGTTCTTGTGAAAAAGTATTGGTGTTGCAAATTTATTGCCTCATGATCCAAAAATCAGACCAATTAAATTGAAAATTGTAGACTTGTTGTGAAATTTTGTATATAAACTTTTGATATGCAGTTATTAATATATTAATAGTCGCAACAAAATTTCAGACTTCTTAGGTTCAAAATAAACAAAATTTTCTTTCAAATGAAACAGCATGATGAATTATTTAAAATCCATATTTATTTCCATCTTACTGCATTATGCAGTGCAATATAGGTTTCATATTTATCACAATGTGTATGATGATAAAGTAATCATACATTCACTACCGTACTGGAATACCAATCCTTGTAACTATATAAATCCACTACTACCAAAGGAACATATCTTGCAACTAAAGTCAATGGAGAGAGTAAACAGTTAAAACATTACAAAATGCAGGAATATTTGGTCATTTTTAGTTTTCTTGATCGAAAAAAAAAAAAAACCATTGTCAGGTTACAGATTATCATATAGCTTCAATGAATCTTGTAGACTTTGGGGTTCAAATCCTTCGACACTTGTTAACATGACAAGTATCTCAGAATGAATATGATTTGAGGTTTAGTAAAACTTGAAAATTACAGAAGTTAGATGATTGACAAGTGAGTATTACTCTCAATGAGAGTTATAAACTTTCTTATTTGTAACTTCCAAGTGGGAAAGCTTGAGAATGCATTTCACTTTCCCTTATTGAAGAAATATTTCCAAAATAGACATCTGATTCTTCACTGAAGATTACCAAGGCACACAAGATGACAAAATTAGTGTAGCTTCATGTTAGCAATGTTCCAAACAATTCTGCTGGCTGCTGCCATAGTGAAATTTTATAGGTCAGACAAAAATCGCAACACAAACGGACACTACTCATTTACAGAGCGACAAAATATTTGCTACTATTAATAACTATTTGGAATTAAATCGAATTAATCTTAAACGAAATTATCCACCAGTGTGCTGAAGGGCTAGGCAAGAGACCAGGCCTCCGCATACCGGCCATCTCGACTGCAGTTTTTCACAGGCATCAAGGTGAATGCTGGGATGGTACCTTATTTCTGCCTCATAAGCTGCACACTTCACAAACAAACAAAAAAACATTTACCACACACTGAACATAGTATAATTTTTCACAGACAGATGGCAGCACTACACTTCCCCCATTAGTACTTAGTACGACATGGCAGTGGGTATAAAATGCTTGATGTTGTCAAGGGCATGCAGCTATAAAACCATAGCTCCAAATTTGACCACACTGACAACGAGTAAAAACTCATCAAAGGTAGTCAACCCCAAAATGTCGGGAAAAGGTTGAGAAGATTTTGTTATGTCTACTGTATGATCGTCTTATAAAAATATATAATATAATAGTACTTAAATTTAAATTGTTCCATATCTAACAATTCACTCACTAAAGTTGAAGACTGTGACGAACAAAAGCACATGCAATATTTCAGTTTTACACCTTATTCATGTGCTAGACGTCAAGGAGCACAAGAATAAGGCGTAAGGTCAAAATATTGTATACGTTTTTGTTCGTCTCATATGTTTTTCATTGTCGCAGGCTTCAACTTTGGTGAGTTATGAGTCATTTTCCCTATCTTTTGTTATTTATATTGCCTAAAAGCTGTTTCCTTTTTCCTTAATATCATATCTAACAATTCCACAGTTAAAACAAAACAAACAATTTCAGTTTACTGAAAACATAATTAAATATGGTATCTGACACAACATAAAACATAAATGTCCACTAATGACCCCTTCAAAGTTTGACACAATCATTCTAAACAGTTTTCTATAATACACAGTTCAAAATAAGAGCCAATTTCAATTACAATAAATGAACCACATCCCTTATATTACACAAACCTAATTAACATGTGGATAATAGAAACAAATAAACTGCCATTAGGCACTGAAAATAAGACAGGATAGGGAAAAAATAACCTGTCACTTACCACAGATTAAGGCAGGAGGGCGATATGAACATGAACAAACAACACCAGGTCGGGATGTGGTCACATCTTTCCCCCTGCTATATTTCTCACACGCTACATGCCTAATGTTATTTACCATAATATTGTGAAGTAGTTTGTAGTTTTTCATGTGTTCATCTCGCCTTCCTGCCTTCATCTATGTTAAGTGAAAGGTTTGGTTTTTTTTCCCCTATCCTATCTTATTTACAAATCTAATTAATGAACAAGATGGTAACTAAGGGGAATTGGTCTGAGTTACATTACTGACTTTTCTCTAAAAACCTCTCTATGATAAGAGACATTCAGTGATTCTATTTAGTATGTTCAGTTTATCTATAGGAAACATTATTTAGCTTGTTTTGAAATTATCACCTTTACCCTTTTGAAATGGCTACTATTTTTCACTAAGATTGAAGACATTGGTACTGACGTTTAGTGGGTTGTTTAGATGATGGATCAATTCCTAATAGTAAACACAGACTTCATTCTTTCATCAGCATCTAATGTAATTAAAACCAGAAACATCAACAGGTCAGTTTCCTTGAAAATAGTCAGTATGTTGCTCACAATGTTGCTCTGTAGTGCAGAACAGTTGGCTATTACCTTTTTTTTCTTTGGATTAATAGTTTCACCTCATCCTCTACTTTGAATAAATGTCCCCTTCTGCAAGGTAGCTTAAAAATGCAACTTATTTCTAACACTGTCTGAGAGATGCAAATAAAAATTGTGAAAAGTCTTGGGTTATTGTTATGAAAATTAGAAAACTTATCTTACAGTTTCCTTGTCTCTAGTTAATCAGTGCCAGGTCACTGAATTAGAAAATTTTAAGTAATATAGCTCCACTGATTAATGTGAAATCATTAATCCTCCCAGGAATGATAAAATTGCCACATTTATGTTATATATTTGGCATGTGAAAATCTATTTAAAAACAATCCTTACCTTGCACCTGTTCAAACCCCATGCTTTATACCCATAATTTTAATTCTTCTTCACCACCCGTGCTAACAGAGTCCTCCCAAACAGAAGCAGCTTCTCTGAACTTGGTAGGAGAGAGCTGGGTACCAGACTATAAACAGGTCTCAAGATAGAATACAGCAATCTTCCTCCCCCCCCCCCCCTTCCACCATCCTCTTCTCTTTCCAATATGAATCATCACTCATTAGAGCTGTTTGAATTTCTGTTCTTTCAATTCAGTTTCTTCTTATTTATTGTGTGCAAAAACTTCAGTACAATATTTCCTGCTATTTCCTTCCTCCAGCCATTGACATGCTTCCACGATGTAGTTTCCATTTTTACAATGGCCTATTTCATGCTTTTCAGTCCACACTTCTGGTCATGTTAATTTTTTCCCCACCACAAGGCGAGCCTCCAGTTATTTGCTAGCCACCATCGTGCAGCTGTAACCTCATTCTACTTTGACAAAGGGACATAAATCAAAAAATTACAATGCTTAATATGCATACATGTTTTGACACCATTCCTGTCTTCAGATTTGGTGAGTGGTTGTTATTCTCTTATCTATATGTATAAATTACCCCACTTTATTGTACCTTTGTTGCCTATCAACACATATGGCCATGCCAGCATTCCTGTGTGTCATCTCTGTTTTCACTGTTTTATCATTCTCCTCTTGTCTTCTATCCTGACTTGTGTTGTGTTTTGTTCCAATCACAGTTTAATCTGTTTCTCAAACTAGTTATAATTTTCATTACATAACATATTCATCCTACAGAGTTTTTTCCCCACACTTTACTAAATGATTTACCTGACTGCTGTATTGCAATGATTCCCAGCCTGTCATCCGCAAGCAGGAAATCAAAAGTTTAATTACAACTGAATCAAAAATATCAAAACAAATAATAAATTACAAAAATTGTTCACATAAAATTGGTACTGTTCTCATAATGTAGAGGACTATAAGCAAGTACGAGCTGTAAACCAAACTTTCTAAATGCCATGAATATTTCAACTACCAACAGAAATCTGGTATTTTCAGAATATGAGGATATGAATGCATTGTTACTTTAATAGTCTATTAACTAAATAGGTTTCCAGTCAATATCTGAAAGATTGGTGTTTCTTGCAGAATTAAGTTAATGACCCTTTCCTGAGAGTCTTACAGGACTACGGTACACGCCAATAACATTTGATAGAGTTGGTTAATAATTTGTACATAGGTAAAAAATAAGGCTCATATAAGTTAATGGTCCGTGGAATTATTTTTAACATTTTACTGGTCCTTGGGTTGAAAAAGGTAGAGAAACACTGCTGTATTGAGAGCAGTTTTTGTGCGCCTTTCACCAGAAATGTTTCCCTGGTTTCCATGTCACATTTGAAGCTATTTCTGACTGACCCAACCACTATATTTCTTTCATTTTCATTAGTGAAATTTAGCTTTCTCATAATGTTCAACATTCATTAGCAGCCATCATCCTAGATATTACTTTTCCACTAGTTAGTTAATCTTTCGCTGCCCTAAACCCACAGATCCACACTCCAATCTCTGCCTTTTGATCAATCATAACATTGTTATTAAACTAATCCCTCTCCTCACCACCCTCCACACACATGCACAAAATGTCTCGTCACTAAATATCTCACCACATTCCAATATCATGCTTTTCTAATTGCCAAATTACAATTGCACATCCTCTTCCTAAAATCATATTTAAACCTCAATATTTCCTCAATGTCCTTGCAAAAAATTTGACCATATGTAGGTGGGTGCAGGATAGGGGGAAGATAGCTGTGTAGGGAAATTGCCACCAGAGCCTGTGCTCCATTGCAATTAAATTAAATTAAATTAAATATATGTTCACCCATTCCTAAATGCTTTTCAGTACAGTCTTTGTCCTTAACAGCCCATGTTCTCCAACAGTACATGGTCTGACAAATCAGCACTTAAGACACCTTACATCTCTCCACAACATACTGCTGCTTTCAACTTCACATGTAATTCCACACCTTCAGTAGATCTTACAGCAGTGCATAGAGTCCATGAGCAAGTATGCTCAAAACCATCTTCAGAAATTGTCCACATTGTACCAGTTCCATCTCAGAGCAGTCTCTTCCCTGTAAATTTACCTTGTTACCAACCCAATTTACAACCTCCCATGGCACAACTCCTCAACATACCTCAACCACTACCTTTAAAGCCCACTTCTCCCTCATCCAAACTGAATCCAACTACAAAGTCCAGACTATCTGTTATTAATCTATCCTCTGTTGCACTATTAGAAACTCAACTTTTGGTACTTTCCAAAGACCTCACTTATTCACCTATCCCAAAATTTGATAAGACCATCCTAGTCCATGACGCCCTTCTTCCTACTGCGCACTCCGCTGGCAGTACCACTTTGTCTCTCAGATCAGCAAACCAAACATTCCAGATGACTTGAGCCTAGTCTCCAGAGATTCCAACCACAATCAACCCACCACTCCTTCCCCAGAACCACCCTCTACAATTGTTTCTTAGCTTAGCTTTACATAGTTTCTTGACATCTCTACCCAGTCCACCATTCTGGACGCAGCAGAAACCCGTGCCATGAAGGAGCTTTTCACATATCCAAACCTGATCATGGTGTTTATGAATCACTGTCGCTATGTGGCTGAGGCCATCCATTGGTTGTCTGATACAAACGCTTATTGTCCCCTCAATGTGACCCCACACCCACAGTCAGCAAGAGGATTTACACAGTTATGCAGTTCAACTAGCCTCACCCCTCAGTCTGTCATACTCCTCACTCCCAGAAAGCTGCTGAGCAACCCAGTTCGCATGCACCACTATTCCATACCTGCTTCGCAGCACATAAGGTAGTGGTATGGAGTGGTGGCAATAGGTTGAAAAGGATAAACCTAAGCATTGCAAAATTGAAAACTATTTCGCGAAAACATGTCATGGGCAGAAAGAAGGATTCTGCAGAAAATATGGTAAACTAATTTTTATATAAATAAATAAAAAAATTAAATAAATGAACATAAAATCAGAAAAATATTAAATTATACATCATCTTTTTACTCAATGGTTCATGTTGGGAAGAAATAGTGGTGGTAGAGAATAGGCTTGGAATAGAGAGGAGCTGTGGGCTTTGTCTTGAGACCCAGGGTCTGCCTGGTCTCTCTTATATATTGTTAGGCCATTAATCACCTTCTGAGTTCAGAGGGCTGTTGCTTTTAGTAAGGACTCTGATAGTACAAACAGTTAAGAGTTAAAATTATTAGTTGCATGACAAGCTGCTGGGTGGTCAGGATTCTGGTTGAATACTATTTGTCTGTGGCCATTCATTCTAATACGCAGTTATAAAAATAATTCTGTGTGCTTGTAATGACCTGATGACAGAATTTCTATAGATTGCGCATCTCGCCCGTCATAGCTGCCTTAATCTAACTTGGCAATCCTACCGTGTACAGGGGACCTACAGCTTAAAATGGAATCTGAACCACAGAAGCGTTCTGACATACTTCACATTACATAGCAAGCTGTACCAGAAGTGAAGGTGGGGGACCTTTCGATCCCCAGTCAGACACCTAAACCACAGAGCCACTAGACCGCTCAATGGGCAGTTGATTAGTGATCAGACACTAGTTTGAGCTTAGCTGGTATTAGGTTTAGCAAGTGGCATACTCATGATGGGAATGGTTTTCCTGATGAAGGTAGGAGATGAGGTGGCCATTGGAGAGGACAAATCCATACTGAGGGAAGAGGCCTGGATGGGAGAATAGGCCCATGTGGAGTTCATGGTATTGAGGTTGATCGGGAAGCTGAGGAGGTTGTTTCCGCATGTGGCCAGATCATAAAAATATGAGTTATCAATATGATCCCTGTGCAGTGTTTCTTTCCAATGGCTCCTCAGTCCTCCACACCAAACCTATTAGCCTGCAACAGTATCATCATTTTCACATCTGTAATCCTTATCACACCAAACCCATCTTTCTTACAGCTTTGGCATTCAGTGTAGTTGTATGTACTGTGACCAGTAGTCTCTGACATGGTATTCCAACAATATATACCAAACAGTGATATCCTGCAGTTACTTGCTGGATTTAATTCACAAACAACTTTCACAGGTCACATCACAACCTGCTCAGCCCATCCCTAAACCCTTAAAAATCAACCATAGCCCATCCTGGACAATTCCAATCAACCAAATCCTATGGTAAGGTTATGATTCCGTAAGGCCTACCTAGAAATGAGATCAACTGTTCTCAAAATCCTCCCTGCCAAATCCTGAGTCTGCTTCAGCAGACCCCCTAACCTCACCAAATCCTAGTATCATCTAATACTGCCCCATGGTTTTTTCTCATGTAACGGAACCCACTTTAAAATGTGCAACATTCTCCATGCCTCCACCAACATTGTCACAGGGAAAAGCTTTCCCATTATAGGACCTGCACTCACTTGTTTTAAATATCAAAAATTTTATTTGCATTTTAGTTTTACACTGTCAACTGCCATCAAAATTAAATTTATAATTTTCTGTAATCCAGTTATGTAGAGATATTTCACTTGGGAATTCAAAGTCAGGTTTTTGCTAGAGGAATGAGTCCATGGGTGTAGTAAGTTTGTGAACCACTACTATGGAGTATGTACATAATATGTTTTGTGCAGTGAATTCTCAATTCACATATCTTTAGACAAAATAGTTTGAACAGCATAAAATCATTTACATCATATGATTGTTGATAAAGAATCTAACAGCTTGGTACACTGAAGAAAGCCTTCTCAGATCTCTAGCTGAATAAAAATCACACTGTCTGGCAATGTTTCAGAAACTGGCATCACCGGCTCTCAGCATAACACCAATTGAATTTTGCCATACAGAGGGGTTTGCTCTCCTCCTTCCCCAGCTTTAGATAAAGTGAGGTAGATGAGGAGATGATGTGGTCTAGCTGGCCTTCTATGGCAAGGAGACCATAGAAGGGTTTTTTTTTGCGGGTTTACGCCTCGTCAAGGTCATTAGAGGTGAGAAAGGACTGAGGCCAAGGAAAGGGAAAGAATTCAGACATGGCCTCTTTGAAGTAACCATCCCGGCATTTGCCTGGAGTGATTTCGGGAAACCATGTAAAATGCAAATCTGGATGGCCAGATGGGGATTTGAAGCCATGTCCTCAAGAATGACCAGAGAAGCTTTTCTTCAAAATTACCCCTGCAAAATGCCAACATATTTTAATCTACATAACCTACAAAATATCTGCAAGCATTACAGATTTCTCTGTTACAGATTTCTGTTCTTTTCAAAAGATTACATGAGATATCCACACAATCCAATATGAAAATCAAATGTCTACAATACTGGGATTAAAAATTTATAAATGAGATCTCAAGATTATCTGTATGGTATGTTTTTAGTATGTCACCATAATTAATACTAGAATAACAACCCCATTCTTCAGTCAGATTCTGACGAACTCTTTTCTGATGACACTTTTTCCTTCTTATGCTTTTTATGGTGTGAATGTTTTTTCTTCTTTTTAACTTTTTTGTGTTTCTTTTCTTTCTTCATCTCTGTTTCATCACTATCACTAGTACTTTCGGAGTTCGATCTAGATCTACTGATGTCTTTAGATTTTCTTTTTCGTTTCTTTTTCATTTCTTCTTTCTTTTTCTTCTTCTTTTTGAATTTCTTCATTTTTTTCAACTTCTTTTTCAGTTCCTTTTCACGTAATTCTGTCAGAGGTGTGAGAAATTCATCAGCACTGTCACTGCTTGTACTGCTAACATCCAGAACAATTTCTTTATTTGGATCAACCTTGATAAAATTTCGACACTGATATGTCAAATGACCAGCATATCCACACTTCTTGCATGCTGGGCGAATAGTCTCCTTTCCTTGAGGAATCAATCGGGCAAGAATTTCTGGATCCATAACTGTCAAAGCATCCTGCAAAAAAAAAAAAAAAACTACTTTAATAAAGCTGATTAATTTAAATTTTTCTCATAATTGTGAATCAAAGTGCATTAAAAATTATATTTTACAAAATGTACATTCAATGAAAGTTTCACGGGAGTCCAGCCGGATGGAGTCATAAAACGACAACGTTTCGACAACCTGCTCGGTTGTCTTCATCAGGTCTATATAGATGTTACTTCTAGGAAATCACAAACAGACTGACTCCATCCGGCTGGACTCCCGTGAAACTTTCATTGAATCAATACGCCGGGAAAGTCTCCATTTACATATAAAATGTACATTATTTTTAGTGCCCTGCAGTTAATGTCCTACAGTTTAATTAGCTGTAATTTACTTTTTACCATACTTTTAAGATAAACAAATCAGAATACGGAATTATACTCAGCATATTAAAACTTTTTTATAGGATAAATTTTAAAGGATTCATTTTGATCTAAAATGGTGTACATCTAACACAAAATAATTAGATGCAACTAAGGAAAAGGGAAGTGGCTTCTAGGCGATATAAATAAGAAAAGAAAGGGAAATTAACCCCCCACATACCAAAGTGGACGGATGCAATGAGATTGAACACTTATGCTGACAAACAACTACATAATATTTCGGCATCTGCCTTGTTCACAAGTAGAAAAACGGGCCATTAGGCTCGAAACGTGTGTACACAACGAACGTTACCTAATGACAAAATAATTAGAAGCAGTTGATACATCTTCTCTGCTAGGCAACTTAAAGAGTGTAGAATAACGTAGTAAGTACATACAATTTTAAAGACGTTACAGTATATGTGATTATTGTAGGCCGCCGTTTCTTCCACAATTGCTTGGTAAATTAATAATTACTAGACGACCCGTGCAAAAATTTCGCGAATTAAATGTGATGAATAGTGAGGTTGAATGCTTGTAATATAATGAAAAGTAGAACCATAATTTTGTAGCAAATATTTATTTATTTAGTGTAATAGGTATGCATCAAAATACTTACAATATATTACAAAGCAGTTAGGAAAATTTAAAACACTCTGTATTTACAACAAACTGTCACTGACCTTAACAGAATACAACGAACCTGAACAAAAGGAACACAACATATCAACATTTCTGTGATATTTGTTGCTCTGCGAATAAAGTGTTTACATTGAACTGTATAGCAAATCGAAAGTGTTTTCATAACAAAAAAAAAAAAATATCCAAAAAACTACTTATTGAATAAAAAAAATCTTGACATCTTTGTGATATCTGCTGCTGCAATCTAGGGACTTGGCTCTGAACTTTCTCATTCGCGCTACCACTTAAAGCACCAAATTCTGAAAAATTCTTTCTTAATTTATGATTTTACCTAACTGGAGACCTTAATCTTTAAAACAATATGATATTTAATGATTTCGGCTAGGTATCGGAAAAGATAAATAGCTTGTAATAATAATAATTTTAAAAAAAACACGCAGTGGAAATAATACTGATATTAATTCTTCGCGGGTTTGCCGCCGGATTACATTTTCTAACAACAAGCTTTTGGCGACTTGCACTGCCGCCATCAACAGGTCCGTTGTATCTGAAGGAACAACAAAAACTGAACTGAATAGCGGAACAGAATCGAGCCAGGATTGTTGCCGACGTCCGATTGGCTGACTCCAATGACGTAACCATTCCGTGACTGTGATTGGTTGGTTGCGGGACCAGGTGTAGATATACACCAGCGTTGTACTGACAGTTGGCTCCACAGCGTAAACCAAAGCCGAGGTTGTTATAAATGGAAAGAAGAAGGATTACACACGTCAATGTTCGCATAACGTCACTGTTCATATTGCATCACCGTTCACATTATTCTACGACTATTAATCATGATGTTTAATCTCGAGAATCCGTAGGGAGCCAAGCGGTATTCTGATCAGTTGACTACAATAACTGTTCTCATAGCGTCATCATTCACATTATTCTCACACAGAATTATCCCTTAAAACTTCTTTAATGAAAGACCACCACATTATATATTCTTAAAACATTTACTATCATTAATTATTATGTTTAACTTGAGAAATCCATAGGGAGCCATGCGGACTTCCGATTGGCTGACTATAACCTCGGTTCTATAATACTTGTCAGTGATAGGTCGGCCACGGGACCAGGTATAGATGTAGTAGGACAGATATGCCACTCTCCTATCATCCGTCAACGAGACACTTGGTTGTTTAAGAATGGCAAAAACAGGTTTCCATGCGTCACTGAGCCATACACCCAAGTCCCTGTTCATATTATTATTATTCAGACGTATCTCAATAGCTTCTTTAATCACAGATTCCCAGAAGAAGGAACACTTGGCTAGAACTCTCACATTATCGAAATCCATACTGTGACCATTTTCGATCACGTGTTGTGCCACAGCAGATTTTTCTAGTTGAAACAATCGGATGTTGCGCTGATGTTCAGTCACACGGGCCTCGATAGTACGGATGGTTTGACCAATATAACTCTTACCACATTGGCACGGTATGCTGTACACTCCCGGTGTTTTTAAGCCCACATCATCCTTCACAGGACACAGCAAATCCCGTATTTTGGCAGGAGGGCGGAAAATGCACTTGATTCCGTGTCATTTTAAAATCCTGCCGATTTTCCCAGAGATGCTGTCGCGCTCCTGACGTTATATATTTAAATAAATCTTCTTGGTTATTTATTATGATTGACATTTATTGTTCCCAATTCTTATTCTTCTAGGAACTACATCGGTTTTAAAATATCCGAAGAATGCAAGGTTCTTAAGCAGTGAACTTGTAACAAAGCAACCTTTCGGCCCGTACGTCGCTAAACCTCTAGCTATCTCTTGATTTCTTCTTATTGCCATGGCAACTTACATTTCCTTGCTAAAGGAGTAAATATCTCATTTTTGTTTAATTTCATTTCACAAAAATATGATTTTCTTATGAAATTATTCTGTTGTGTCACATGCCTCCTCAAGTTCACCATGTCTTTGCTTAAAAGACATTGGTAAACTTATAAGAATAACCTTGCATCCAGCGATACTCTTTCCTCTGTTCCTATTAGAATTTTTTACAAAACATTTTACAAAACTCTTCTTAATACTAACAACATAATGAAATGAACTAAAAAAAACATGTATTGTCTTAATGAAAACGTATATACATACAGCATTCTAACTTGACACCACACAAATGCAAGTCCTGTCGCGGTATTGTCTTGAAATATCTAATAATGTAAACATACATACATGCAGCATTCTAGCTTAACTTCATACAAATGCAAGTCCTGTCACGGTCGCCATGTCGCGCTCCTGACGTTACATAATTATAAATAAATCTTCTTGGTTATTTATTATGATTGACATTTATTGTTCCCAATTCTTATTCTTCTAGGAACTACATCGGTTTTAAAATATCCAAAGAATGCAAGGTTCTTAAGCAGTGAACTTGTAACAAAGCAACCTTTCGGCCCGTACGTCGCTAACCTCTAGCTATCTCTTGATTTTTCTTATTGCCATGGCAACTTACATTTCCTTGCTAAAGGAGTAAATATCTCATTTTTGTTTAATTTCATTTCACAAAAATATGATTTTCTTATGAAATTATTCTGTTGTGTCACAATGCTACCTGCATACGGGATGAAGGCAAGATCTTTAGGCTGTTCTTCTTCCTCAATATTAATTATATCTGCCTTTTCTTTCAAAGTGCCCATTCTATCAATGGGATCGGGTATCCATTCTGCATGAAGGTATGGCGGTGATGTTCGAGTTCGGGCAATTGTCAGCGTCTGAAATTACCTTTGCTCTGTGTACAAGCGTGTATAACACCGTGTTCTTCTGCGCTGGATGGTGGAAGCTTTTGGCATGTAAATAGCGGTCCGTGTGTTATTTTCCTGTATACTCTATGTGAAAGGGTTCCATCAGGTCTCCTGGATTAAAATATCTAGAAAGGGCAAGCTACCATTTTTCTCTAGCTCCATTGTGAATTTGATGTTTTCATGAATACTATTGAGATGGTCCATGAATTCGTAAAGGCTCTGGCTCCCATGGGGCCAAATAACAAACGTATCGTCCACATAACGATAGAAACATGTTAGTTTGAGGACGGATGTGTCAATTGCCCGTTCTTCAAAATGCTCCATAAAAAGATCGGCTACTACAGAAGATAATGGAGACCCCATAGCCACACCATCAGTCTGTTCATAAAAACTCCCACCATTAAGATACGTCTGAATAATAATAATATGAACAGGGACTTGGGTGTATGGCTCAGTGACACATGGAAACCTGTTTTTGCCATTCTTAAACAACCAAGTGTCTCGCTGACAGATGATAGGAGAGTGGAGCACGGCATAGCTGTCCTACCACATCTATAGCTGGGCCCGTGGCCGACCAATCACTGACAAGTATTATAGAACCGTGGTTATAGTCAGCCAGTCGGAAGTCCGCATGGCTCCCTATGGATTTCTCGAGTTAAATATAATAATTAATGATAGTAAATATTTTAAGAATATATAATGTGGTGGTCTTTCATTAAAGAAGATTTATTGGATAATTCTGTGTGAGAATAATGTGAACGATGACGCTATGAGAACAGTTATTGTAGTCAACCAATCAGAATACCGCTTGGCTCCCTACAGATTCTCGAGATTAAACATCATGATTAATAGTGGTAGAATAATATGAACAGTGATGCAATATGAACAGTGACGTTATGCGAACATTGACGTGTGTAATCCTTCTTCTTTCCATTTATAACAACCTCGGCTTTGGTTTATGCTGTGGAGCCAACTGTCAGTACAACGCTGGTATATCTACACCTGGTTCCGCAAGCGACCAATCAGTCACGGAATGGTTACGTCATTGGAGTCAGCCAATCGGATGTCGGCAACGATTCTGGCTCGCTTCTGTTCCGCTATTCAGTTCAGTTTATGTTGTTCCTTCAGATACAACGGACCTGATGATGGTGGCAGTGCAAGTCGCCGAAAGCTTGTCGTTGGAAAATGTAATCCGGCGGCAAACCCGCGAAGAATTTATATCAAAAATATGCGGGGAAAGACTTATCTTTCATAATACTGATACTTTTACCCTTTAAGGGTCGAATTCCAAAACACTTCTTATATAAAATTTGGTGTGAACAAGGCAGCCACCTTGGTCGTTAAAATGATACCTCATTTATCGATTTCGGTTAGTTATCAAGCGAGGTAAAAAAAAAAGTTCTGGAAATGATGATATTTTTGCCCCTTAAGGTTTGAATTTGGAGAAAGTTTTTTCCTAAAATATGATGTGACCAAAGTGGATAATTTAATATTTAAAACCTCATTTATTAATTTAGGTTAGGTGTCAAGGGAAATAAATAGCTCCTGACAGAAAAATGCATTGTAGAAATATTAATACTTTTGCCCTCTAAGGTTAGAATTTTGAAAAATTTCTTTCTTAAAATGTGGTGTAACGGAACCTAAGACCTTACAAAGTCCTCAATCTTTAAAATGATACCTCGTTTATCAATTTTGTTGGATTATCAGGGGAGATAAATGGCTCGTGACACAAAAATCTGTTGTTGAAGCATTTATACTTTTTCCCATTAAGGGTTGAATCCAAAAACTTCTTTCTTAAAATACGATGTCACCAAAGCTGAGACATTACTCCTCATAATCTTACTTGATTTATCAATTTTGGTTAGATATCCAGGGTGATAAATGACTTGAGGCACAAAAAACGCATTTTAGAAAAGTTGACATTTTTGCTCTTTAAGGGTCGAATTACGAAAAATTCCTTCTTAAAATATAATGTTACCATGGCGGATACCTTAGTATTTAATATGACACCTCATTTATCTGTATCGGTTAGATATGAGTGAGATAAATGGCTCGTGACGCAAAAACGCATTGCAAAAATATTGACACTTTTGTCCTTTAAGGGTTGAATTCCTAAAAAAATTTGTCGTAGTATACGACATCACTAAAGCGGAGATCTTAATCTTTAAAATGATACTTCATTAAATGATTTCGATAGGTATCCAGGGAGATAAATGACTCATAACACAGAAAACAGCATTTTAGACATACTGACATTTTTTATCTTTAAGGGTCGAATTCCAAAAACTTTCTTTCTTAAAATATGGTGTGACCAATGTGGAGACCATAAGCCTTAAAATGACACCTCATTCATTGATTTCGGTTAAGTATGAAGGAAGATACAGGCTTGTGACAAAAAATACCTTACAGAAATAATATATGCTTCTTTAATAATTATGCCAATACTGTTGTTGGATATTATTTATTTGACGAAGGTAATCACTGACAGCACCGTCTGATAGCAGTTGTATTGGCATAATTATTAAAGAATAATTATTAAGTTACAGTTATTTAGCCAAACAACACTAAACTTAAGACATGCTGACTTATGTCTTATTACAATAATCCACTTACGATGGAATTCTATCAGTGATTTTCATTATTTGTGGTCAAGAGATCACTCAAACAAATTTGGTAAGCTGTTGCCTAAAATTAGTGTGGGACTGGTGTCGTTTCTTGTGGATGCAAATGATCATATTATGAAGACTGTGTCCATTTATAAATCAGTAACTCTACATGTTTTGTAGAGCCAATAATAAAGCCTGGGCAGCAATTGGCATCTTTATTTTTAATGATTGGTTAAGGAACTGCTTTGTTCCACAAGTATAACTTGAATTCAAGAAAAATACAAGTCTGAAACTTGTTCTGTTGATTGAAAATATACCCAGCCAGCCCCAGTTCTCAAAATTAGATCATCCAAATCTTGAGGTCTTTTTGTAGCCAAATACTACTTAACTCAACAGCTATTAGTCAGGGGGTGAGTGCAGCCTTCAAAGCCTTTTACGTGCGAAGAACAGTTTTGTTTGGAAACATGAAACACCAATCGGGACTGACAGTAACTCAAAGCAGGCAGGAGGGCAGGGGTGTGAGACAAAGAAATATGTCATTAACATCATGAAGATTATTAATAAGATTAAAACTTTTGCAATAAATGTTTCTGCCTTAAATTATCTCCAGAAGTTGTAACTCCATTTGTGCACACTATAATAACTCAAACTGTGACTCTTATATGAGACAAAGTAGAAAGTTCTGAAACAATCATGATCAACATGAGTTAACACTACAGGAGATCTAGGAATTTACAACCAAGCCAAATGTTACAAGAGTTTATTGTTATCACTTCAAGCAAACCACTGAAATTTATGCCCCGAATGTTAGTACACCAAACCAACTTATTTTATATGAATTCCTAGTCTTGTTATTCATGGTTTGGTACAAGAGTTCTGGCATGTATTCTCTGCAAATAATGTAATATAACCTAAATTTTGTCATTACATCACCAAAATTTGTGTAGAGAGTATCGAGCTTAATCCAGTTCTATTGCAAAACATGTAAAAAGTCATTTTCTTACAAGTTTCAAGGGATAAGTAGAAGTATAGAGTGATATTAGATTGTAACATTTGTAAATATTAGCCACTTAATGGAAAACATCTTATTTCTGCAAAGAAAAGGGTACAGTAGATCGCAAGAAGGAAAACGAGATAAGTTACTTGATAGGTAAATAATTGCACTAAAGAGATATCTGAATTGCACTAAAGAGATATCTGAATTGAACTTTTCTAGTTTTGTAAATCACAATAAAAGGGTAAATAATTCCTGAGGTCACAGTTTTAAAGACAGTAAAATGATTTATAGCTCAAAAGATGTGTTGAATTTTGTAGTACATTCTGTAAAAATTTGAGCTGATAGGTAAAAGTTGAGTATTGTTTTTAAAGGAAAATGATAAATTTACAAGAAAACAAGGGTTTTATATGAGATTTCAGCTAAATTCAGGGAGCACAGTATGTCTAAATGAAAGTAGAATTTTTGCTGAGTAAATTGCAGTAGTTTGTATGGAAATCCATGCAATACTTTGGTTTAAAAAAAATCCAATAGAAATGGCCAACTTGAGGAATCGTGAAAATCAGGTTGGGGCATCCATTAATTACGTGAGGTGAAATAGGGGGAAGGGGGGGGGGGTTCGACGGAAATCTCATGTGAGGTTTTGAAATTCTTAAAAAAAAAAAAGGTCTGAAAGGTCTGAAAAAGCCATGAGGCCATTACTCAATATACCCAGTGAAGTCCATAGATTCCTGCTGCTTTGATCATATCTGCATTTACTTCATCTAGGCCTGGTGATTTTCCTTTAGCCATGCTTTTAAGGCTTTTTCAACTTCTGACCATGTCAGAGGGATTCTATATTTCCACCTTGTCTCCTGTTCCTGGACTGCTTTTTTCTTTGCTTGTTGCTCCATTTCCATTGTACAGATGGTCAAAATATTTCCTCATCTCTTCCCTTACTTCATCTCCTTTCCAGATAATTGTTCCATCTTCTTTTTCCAGGGCTTTGATAGGTTCAAATGTGTTCCTTTTGGATTTTACAATATTGTACAACAGTTTCTTATGCTCCGGCTATCCTCCTCTATTTTCTTTGTAAATTCTACCCAGCTCTTTTCTTTTTCTTCTTTTATGATTTTCTTGACTTTTAGTTTCAGTTCCCTGTAAGACTGGTCTAGTTCCCTTAGTTTATCTTCACTTCTTCCCTGATGGTTTTTGTCCCTTTGTCTTTTGACCATGTTTCTTTTTTTATAGCATTTTTGACAGTGGTATTCCACCAGGGTGTTTCTTTATCTTTCACTCTCGAACTAGTTTTGCCAGCTACTTGGCTGCTGTGTTTACAAGGGCCTCTCGAAACATTTTCCATTCTTGTCTGCCGATCCTATTTCACTTTTGGGTACGAGATCACATATTCTCTTCTGATACTCTGCCTGTTTTTCTGGATTCTTCAGTTCCCAAATTTTTATCTTAGGCTTCTTCCTTGTTTTTAGTTTCTCTACTCCAACATTTCTCAGATTAGCAATTAACAACGATGGTCGCTGCCTACATTTTCTCCAGGTAATACTTTCACATCTGTGATGCACCCCTGCTTCTCGATCAGAGACTATAAAGTCTATGAGAGACTTCTGTTGTCCATCCCAACTATATCTAGTGACTTTGTGGCTAGCCCGTTTCCTAAAGTATGTATTTTATGTGAGGCTGTTCCTCAGACAAAAATCTAGGAAGTCTTTCCCTTCTTTGTTCCTATTTCCAAAGCCAAATCACATTTTCATATCCAGTTATCCATGCCAACTTGGGCATTAAAATCCCCCATGATAATAATGTTATCTTCCTCAATGTGTTCCTCAAGGTCTGCGAGGAAATTGTCTTTCTCTCCTGTGAACAACCAGCTTGAGGAGCATACACCTGTATTACAGTGAGGTTGTTTTTCTTAGTTTTTTGGTGTAACTTAATTATTCTATCACTAACATATTCTATGTCTGTCACTGCATCAACGTTGTTACTGATGATAAATGCTACCCCATTTTGGGATTCTTTCTGGTTACCGTGCCAATACAGCTTGTACCCCCTCCTCAGCAATTTGATCCCTCCCTTTCCACTTTGTTTCACTCAGTCCTAAGATTTCTATCTTCCTTCTTTCCATGATGTCCACAAGTTCTTCACACTTAGCTGTCAGTGTCATGATGTTTAGTGTTCCAATTCTGGTTTTGTTCCTTCTAATAGTATTTTTCCTTTCTGTATAATTATGCTTATAATCAGGTGTTTGACCATCACTCCTAGCCGAACTATACATAAAGGGAGTCTTTGTTGTATTCATTCCAAGGCTCTTTTTGTTTTCGAGAGCTATCTCCAATTACTCTTTTTGCTGGCTTGCTATGCCTAACACTAATGAGGATTTTCTGTTAGGGTTAACTCCCTTAGCCTTAGGTCATCTCCTCCAATTGCCATGTCATGAAAATTTATGAGTTATTACAGCATCCTTCATCAACTATTACTTTGCATTCAGTTAAAATGTAAAGGCTGAAATGTAGGAAGGAAACTTAGCCTCCAAGGATTTCAGAAAAATTTCCATCTCTTTTTTTATGCCTCGTCAACATTGAGGTCATTAGAGGTGGGATGTGGGGACAAGGAATGGGAAGGAATTTGGCCACGGCCTTTTTCAAGGAAGCATCCCGCCATTTGCCTGGAATGATTTGGGAAAACCATGTAAAACTAAAATTTGGATGCCCAGACGAGGATTCGAAGCAGCATGCTCCTGAATGCGAGGCCAGAGCATTAACCACTAAACCACCACACTCAGTATTTCGATATTATTCTCACAAACTTTTCCAAGAACCATCCTTTTAAATTGGTTCACTGTTTTCTCATTTCCAATGTTTCCCCAGTCAGTTTCCTAAGTACACATCTCAAAAGAACAACATTAGCAATACTGTAAAATCTTTCAAGCAGATGCAAAGATATGGTCCACAGTGACTATATGCATAATGATCTGACACTGGCACTCTTTCGCTTCCCAAAATGCAAACCTCATTACCTATGCTGCAACACAGTTATTGCTTACCATTCTTCTTGCCATCTATATACCAATACTCAGAACATAAAATTAGTAATTCTCACACTAAAGACCTCAGTACCGTATAACATGCCTTTCTACAGCCCCCACATTATTTTTAGTCAAATGGATCCTCCAGAATATGAGGTCGGAAGTGGTTTCAAAGCATCACATCAAACTGACTCAGTGGGAGGCCCAAGAATGTTTCATACAACTCCATGTTGCATCTGAAAGACCGGTATACCACCTGATTGCTATAAAGGATTTCATAGTCAGCTTGTGTCATAGTGGCACCCTATCCCATAAATCAGCATGGAAAAACAACTGATAGCTATACCATCACAAATATCATTTCCAGTTGCTGCGAGGAGCAAAATTACAACAAACCATGATTAATATCTTGGAGAGACTCCTAGATGATGCAGCTTAGTATGAGTTACAAAGGGGAGGCTGAATTTTGCACCATACTGTGCAGCAGAATTTATTGATCCAATATAAAAAGTTGTATTCATATTTTCGAATGAAGCAGCGGAGGAAATTTGATGGAAAACTAACTGCTGTTTGCTTACACAGGCAAATCCTGCTTGAAGCAACATCAGCAATGTTACAACAATCTCACTATGTGAGCTTAAAGAAGATAATGAGTCATCTGGCTAGCAGACAAAGGAATTGTTACTACTGCTCTCCCTTACTGGGAATACGTCAGGAAGATTGATAATTTACTTGATGATCCACCATGTTGGAAAAAAGAAATAAGTCAAATCCAGATATAGTTGTAGGCTTTGATCAACAACTGTCCACTCCCTACGAGGTCTGTTAGAAAAGTATCCGACACTTTTTTTTTTTTTTTTTTTTGCGAAAACCTCATGGACTTGAATGTAGGGCACTTGCATGAGCTGACCTTAATCTTGCGTGCGCATGCATGAATTTTTTCCTGCCTGTCGATTGCATTAGTTGCTGGTAAGCAGTATTGTGTAGTGTTCTCATCAGTTTTTAAATGACACAACAACTGGTGCAGTGCTACTGCATCAAATTTTGCCAGACACTGGGCAACAGACAGGTGGAAACCATTCAGAAGATTCAGATGACTTTCAGTGACGATGCTATTGACATCACAGATTAAGGAGTGGTACAACTGGTTTAAAGATAGTCGCACTTTGGTGGAGAGAGAGTAAAGCTCCTGTCAGCAATAAACACGCTGAAATCACCAGGTCATTGCCAAAGTGGACGCTGTGGTGATGCAGGACCGTTGTGTGATTATCTGCGAAACTGCAGAAGAGGTGGGCATCAGCACTTTTTCAGCCCATTCCATTGTGACTGAAGATTTGGCCATGAAGAGTGTGTCAGCAAAATTTGTGCCAAAGCTGCTGACAGCGGTGCAAAACAAACTTCGTTTTGAGATCGCACAGGACATGCTGGACAAACAGTGAGCCCGGCTTCATGAACATCATAATCACCAGTCCTGGGTGTACGAGTATGATCTGGAAACCAAATCCCAGTCGTCACAGTGGAAGCATCAACAAGACCAAAGAAGGCCCGCCAAGTATGCAGCAATGTCAAAGTGATGCTGACTGCTTTCTTTGACTCCCACGGTGTGGTATACCATGAGTATGCACCACAGGGTCAAACAATGACTGAAGAGTACTACAGGGAAGTCCACCATTGCCTACATGATGCTGTGTGGTGCAAGAGACTGGAGTTGTGGTCAACAGGAAATTGGCACTCCATCACCACAATGTTCCAGCACATTCCCTGGCAAGACTCCAGTAGTTCAAAAGGTTCCATACACTCCTGAGATGGCCCCCTTGCAACTTCTTACTGTTCCCCAAACTTAAAAGTCAATTGAAAGGAAAGCGATTTCAGACAAGAGACGACATTATGGCTGCAATGACAGCAGAGCTAAACTCCATTCTGAAAGAGGTGTAAGCTATCTGTTAAATTTTGTAACTGCGTGACAAAATTTTGTTCTCAGAACCATGAGTTAGATTGGATAAAATGTTAGTGCATTTCATTTTCAAAGTAATTTTTCTATGTTTATTCAAGTTAGAAAGCAGTTTTACAGTTTTCGAGATAGTATTTTCAATATTTTTAATTTCAACAATCTTCGGCATTCGCCTGGAGTGAAAAAGTCCATATCTAAAGTATTTATTTTTGGCTAAAGCATTAAAGGTAGGATATTTAGTATCATAATAACTAAAGTTAACATTTATTTAATCTAGCGATTTGTAAAATTTCAGAAAGATAGAATTATTTTTATTGTCAAGGTCAAATTAGCTGATGTAAGGACTTCAGACGTGCGATTTCACATCTGATCAGCCACCCTTGTGAACGAGGAAGTAGATACATTCTCACAGTTCGCGTGAGAAAGCAGTCGCTAGGAATCTTCGAGAAGCACTACGTAATATAGATGCGTGCGTGCAGTTGTTCGGCCCCAGTCGTTACAGAAGCAGTCTGCGTGATAACATATAGCTTAGTAGGCCGGAAAGTTTTATATCTAGCACATCAGTGAAAGTTTTATTTTGGAATAATGCCGCTGGTTTTATTCAAGTTAACCATAATGTCGTGTTGAAATAGTATTTCTCCAAGTGAGGCCTCGGAATTGTCTGAATTAACTAAACTTTTGAACAAAGGGAGCGCGTGATGAACTTTTATTGGCTTTCTTCAACTAGAGATTTAATTCTTTGAACTATTGGGGTGTGGTCTGGCTCGACTGGTTAATCGAACTTGTAAAACATTACTTTGGAAAAGTCGTCTGATTGCTTGTACAGTTTTTGGCTTTGTGAAATTTGGAAGAATATAATTGTTTAAATGGCAATGAACTATTTATTGAACTTTACCTTTTCATAGATTTTAGGTTAAAATCTGTGTGGCGACCTTATAATTCTAAGCCAAAACTGTTACATCCAAGGCTACACACGGTCAGAGTTAAGATTCAAGCTTTATGCACCAACCCCACTGCAAGCTTGTTGTCTTACATACGCTTTCTCGGAATGCTTCCAACAATGGCGGCACTGCTGGGACAAGTGTGTGGAGTCCCAAGGAGACTACTTTGAGGGTGATTAGGTTTCCAACAATCCCCACCCCCTACCAAGGGCCGGATACTTTTCTAACAGACTTCGTATTTAATTCACCATATTACTATGAATTGCCAAAGATTAACAAAGACTTTCAGTTCTGACTGATTTTGAGTAACATTTATCAATTGTGCAAGCACTAAACAGTGTTACACAGCTCTCATATTCACGCATTCGAAACGCACCAGAGTTTCTACAGTGTCTCAAGGAAGTATACAACACCCATCCAGCTGGAAACCCGAGAGGATTTCATTGCAAGGTATGAATCATCGTTGACATGATTAATTTTAATGTGGTGTCACATTTTTAGTACAGTGGCAAGCAATAATTCCCAAACCTCAGTACTATGGTGTCACTATGGGTAGTTTGTTACCCTTGTGATTACTAATTTACTCTTGTAGGATTTGAAACAGAATCTGTGATTTCAAAGCTGAATTGTAACTTCCAACATGTTGAAGGAGACTCAAGTAATAACAGCAATCCCACTGTATTTTGATCATCCAAAACTAGTGTATCATTTCTCACTGGACCATAAGGTATTAACAGGCTCAGTTGAGCTTTATCTGTGTCTGCTCAAGGACTAATAAGCTGAGCAGTGAAGATCAATTCAAGGGATGCCATTGACACATGCCAATTACAGCCAATAATCATAGGAAACTACTTCTGTTGAACATAACATGGAATATGATGGCAAGAAAGTAGATGTCTTTTTTTTTATTTATGATTTTATGTCTCGTCAAGATCAGGTGGGATGGGACTGTGGACAAGGAATGGGAAGGAATTCGACCATGGCCTTTTTGAAGGAAGTATTCGCCTGAAGTGATTTGGGGAAACCATGCAAAACCCAAATCTGGATGCCCAGAAGGGGATTCGAACCAGCATCCTCCCGAATACGAGGCTAGAGTGTCACTCAACCACCATGCTCAGTAAATAGACGTATAGACTTCCAACTACTGGAATTAGAGGATTGGATGGGAGGGGAGAGGCAAGGAGTAGAAAGGAATTTGGCCACGCCTTATGAAGGAACGATCCAAGCATTCAACTGGAGCGATTTCAGGAAACCAAAAAAAAAAAAAGGATTTGAACCAGGGTCCTCCTGAATTGGATTGTCAGACCCTGTGATACTAGTGACCTGTATACTATTTCCACTATCTTCATCAATTCCAATACTACAGAATATTTACAATTACAAGCCATGTCAAGTGTGAAATATATCATGTTAACTTGCAACAACTGTCCAAATATATGCATTGCATTTTCATTGATATTTATTCATAGCGCAGTACTAATTTTTAATTTGTGAATACTTTCTATTTAGGCAGAGGATATGGCGGCTGGTTTGCAGTAGCTTTTTGCTTAATATTTATCTGCAGTGGATACTAACTTTTAAATAATTTATAGCCAGTTCACATGACAGTTAGTTTGGAGAAAGTATTGAGATCATTAGCTATTATTAACATTTACGAACTGGGCATTCTTCTTCTTCTCCTCCTCCTCCACCAACTTTTCCCAACATCAGGGGTTGGCTGCCTTGATGAGGTTCCTCCACGTTTCCCCGTCTACAGCATCCTCTTCTTTCAGTCCTAAGTTCATGAGATCCTTCTTAACTTGATCAATCCACCTTATCCTTGGTCTCCGACTGGGTCTTTTTTCTCCCACAGGAATCCTTTCATGCTTTCTTGATTGACTCATTCTTCCTGACTTCATTAATACTAGCCACTCCATCTATTTTTCCTATCTCTTTATTTCGAAGTCTGTCCTTCAGAGAAATACCCAGTAGCATCCTCATTTCTGTCCTCTCCAGGATGGCTTCCTCTGTTTTACGTAAAGCCCATGTTTGTGACCCATAAATGATAACCAGTCTCACCATAGTCGTATTGGGCAAAACTTCCATTTTATTAACTTTGATAGTATAAGTAGTAGTTGAATAACTGTTGAGTTCCATATTCAAATTTTGTACTATAGTTATTCTTTGTTTAGATTTGTATTTAATCATTACCTATTTTTGCGACTGTATGGAGCAAGTTGCAGTTGCCGTAGATTAACTTCTAAGTATTTTAATCTGCATTCAGTAGTACCAATCAATAGATTTATTGATTTGGAAAATTAGCTGCCTTTAGTGTTTGATGCTGTGAACATAGACTTCCATATTTCTGATGAAGGTTTTCTTTACTTCTCTGTCGTAGTTCTTCTCACTGACTTCATCTGTGAACTTTGAATGTAGCATGTGAGATCAGTACATACTGTTTAGTGCAGATTGAGAATTCACTCTTTTACCCACTTTTTGGCTTTCTTCTTTTTAAAGATAGTATCTGAGCAACTGCTATTGCTGTATGTAGACACTGGCTGAGGTGTTAATAAAAGTTTTGTTAATAAAGGTGACACAAATGGATGCTGCTGTGAGAGGTTGCATGCAGTGTAATAGGGGTGACCTTGATATAAGCTGGCGGATCACAGGTTCTTCCCAATTAACCATCATACCTGTAACCCAGGCAGAGTGTACATCTGCTGTGCGATGATTGTCTGTCGGTGACTGGCGTGTTGTTTCTTAACCTCAAAGCCACAAAGAGAGGGAGCAAGTTGAACAAGCTTAGATGCCAAAAAGGTGAGCTTGTGTCACTGTAATTAGGTGACCCCCAGCCTATTAGGTCAGAGCAACCCCAGAAAAGGATTCTGCTGGTTGGGAAATCTGAGAAACTTTTTTTTTTGCCTCTTCATAAACAGCTAAAAGGCCATCACAGTTACCAATAAATTATTATACTATACTGATAACATTTTCTGCTGATGAAGGATTGACATCAAAATATTTGATATTTCAAAAGTAACATTTTTTTTAACTGGTTAAGCCTGCGATAATCGGTGTTAAGTGATAGACCTTCTCTGTGTTGTTGTTTAAATTTGAAAATAAATATCATTATTCTCAAAAATAAAAATACCCAAGACTGTATGTGTTCCAGTTATGGATCAGAATCCAATAGCATTATGGATGGTTTCACATTCAGAAGAATGCAGGTTTTAATCCCTGCCCAGCCATCCAGGTTTCATTTTCAATGATTTCCCAAAATCATTGCTGATGAATACCAGGTGGTTCCTTTAAAAGGCCATGCCTGAATTTCGTTCTTTGCTCCCATTCCTTTCAGTCATTTCTCTGCATCTAATGACCTTGTTGAGAAGGCTTCATGTTATAAGGAATGAAAAAAAAAAGTCCCAGATAAAATCAAACTTCAATTTAACATATTCCAGATTTACACAGAGGCAATGCTTTCTATCACAATACCTTTTTTTGTAATTAATTTAAATGCAATGAAGCATATGACCCCATGTCAACCCACTTTACTGCTTCATGAATTTTTTACATTAAGTTCCTTGTGTGCAATATTGACACCAACCCTCCTAGCCCTTTAAGAATTTTAATTTATAATTGTTCAGCACTTCCCTCAAAATTTATTTCAATCCCAAATTCTCTTACCTACAAAAGCAAATTTTCTCACTACATTACACCTTAAATCAAGTATCAGTGTGCGGTCATGGTCATTTTATGTATAATTCCGAATTCTTCTACTAATATCCATCAAAGCCTCCTCACCAATAAATAACTCGTACATTCCAAGCATTTTCTTCACCTACCTCTTCTCTTTCAATGAATCGCAACATATCAGTTTTCAACTGTAGCCTATACAGTTCCACAACAAAACTAGCTGCCCTCCTTTGCACACCTCCCAACTCCTGTGTCTGATACATGTTACCCTGTATCATTCCCAATTTTACTTCAACCTCTTTTGATATTGTATTTCATACCCTATTTTTTATTATTATTATTATTTTTTAAGAATTCCTTTACCCAGAAAGTCACTTTTTTTATCCATTTCAATAATTTTACCTTATTCACATATCACAATTTTATGGCTCAGTCTGTAAAATATTTAGAAAAGATCTAAATTATCAACTTGGCATCCTTTGCCCATTTCATTTAAAACATCTTGCACATGGGGCCCACATTTCAAGTATCAAATACAGAATTGGAGGGAGTCAAAGAAAAACTGCTAGATTTGTCACTTGCTGAAGAATACAATCAGTAACTAATATGATAAAAGAGCTGGATTGGGATTCATTGGAAGATAGGAAGGTGAAGAGAGTGCTGGGAGTGTACAAGACACATATTGGTAATGAGGTGCGGAACGATACTGGTGGAAGAATTAGGAAAGGTGCATGGAAGGAAAAAGATGACCTTGATCCAGAGCTGGCACTTGATTTCAGTAATAAGAGTGTGGGAAAACTTTCTTTCATGGTTACGAAACTCAGGTGTTGGAATAAATTCCCAAGGGAACAGATGAATAATTTTACAAAAATGCTCAAAGAATTTAAAATTCATAAAGGGCAAAGGAAGGAAGGTACTAGAAAGGAAAAGACTGCATGTGTAAGGAAATTGTCACTCGTCCTCCATCACGATTAAATTAAATTCAGCCCAACAAGATTTACATGAATAACCTTTCCTAAACCAATATTACTGTTTTACAAATCAGTTTGTTTTCTCAGAGATGTTTTTAATTTGGGTGCATGGAAACCTCCCAGAAGCTTACCAATCACAGATCAAACTAACTAACCTGCAATTTTAAACCCTATTTGTCTGCCTTCATTTATGGACTTTGTGATGTCACAGTCACCTTCCGCTGACCCGCAAATAGTACCTGACAGACGCGATTTAAGTATGGTAGCGGGCGGCTCGTGTAGCGTGGTGATTGATGCTGCAGTAATTATGCGTTTTGTTCCGTATCATGAGAAGAACTGAATGTGTTAGCTAGAACAGTACGTGTGATGTGAAGAGTTCTGAACAGTGCCGAAGTGAAGAAGAACATTAGCGGTGTCATTAAAGTAACTTGGTGTACAGCTGACTCTATTAATAATTTCCTTTTTACCTTAAAGAACTCTGCAATCTACAGAATTATGAAGTTTCGATTAGCCTTTGTATTTAAAATTTGGTGGTGGCCAACCAGATCGATGTTTTAAGATCTTACAATAAACATGTGGTGGAATGAAGTTTGTGTTAACGTACTTGATGACCTTTTTCCATTAGTTATTCACCCACTTCCTGCTTAGGACTGGATTGGTACATCATCTGGCGACTGCGGCAATAACAAACTATTTAAAATAATTAACTTGTCTCTCGAACTGTGTATGAGTAATTTACAGAACTTTTATAAGTTTTATGAACTGAGTTCAAGTTGAGTGAACATATCTCGACACGATCCAGGTGTCTTACAACTTGAACTATTATAGTACTTTTCCATTCGTCTTGTAAGCCGCAAGTCTCCAGACTGAATCTAAAAAAATATTACAAGATGTAGTATAACGGTACACCCAATCTTTAATATACATCTGTAGTAAAGTGGAGTAGTAAATAATGAAAAAGTGATTGCATCACTTGAGAAGTGATCTGCTGGTAGGGGAATTATTAGAAAGGTTATTATCAGAATTAGGAAAGGAAAAACGCCATCAAAAGAAATGGGAGTGAAAACAGGAATGCCAAGCTAATGTTTAAAGACCTACACGGTACATTATCTTAATGTAGACAATCATAGCCGGGCACAAAACTGTTAATCCGTTAATCGTTAATTAACAAAGTTAACAAAATTGCAAAAATCTAACTTTTAAGTTAACCTAAATAATCATAAATTGTCTTCTTAACTTCCATTAAATTGAACTACAGTTAACTTTAGTCCGTTAAATTGGTAGCTTGTGTATTTGGTTTGTTAAAATTGTGTGCCACGTCACGCTCGTGTGTTTGGCGAGTCAAATGGCGAACGAGTTAGGTAATATGAATAATATGAAGTGCGAGTGCAAGTGTGATGCATATACAACTCTTATGCTAGGCTTGGCATGGATGTGAGCAGGAATGCTAGGGTTTTGGAGCATCTGTATTTTACTTCTGAAAACCTGTGTTCACTACTCGTTTCAAATTCAACTGATGATTGATTCTGATATATTTATAACATAACTTTTTTATTGCCAAGAAAATATAATTTTTTAGTTGGTACTGGTTTGGTGTTCGTTAGTGAAATAAATTAAACTGACATTCGTTACATGATTACTTCATGGAAACAAGATCTTGAATCCATTAGTGAAAGCAGCAAAGCTAGTAATAGCATGGAGAAAATTAAAAATCCTTGCCCACATTATGCAACTATATTGCATTTAAGTCAAGACTGGGAGAACAGTTAATTTATGAATGCTAACTGTGTTTGCCTAAACTTTCTACAGTCTAGGTTCACGTGCTTGGTGTTAATAATCGTAAAAAACATATAAAGAAAATGCATATATCTACATATGAACAGTTTGAAGAAAAAAGTAAAAGCGGGGTGAACTCATGAGAAGAAGAACACTAATTCTTCAAGTGCTGTGGCTTCTTCTGGTGTAAATAGCAGCAGAAATGGTTTGCTTTCATCTCCATCTGCTAATAAAAGTTTACGTCAATGAAACATTTGGCATCATAGCTATTGGTACCAGCATATTCCAAGCTGGTGTGGACCGATGTATTGTAAACCTTTCCATTCCCAACATGATCCCACTACATGTTGAAGAAACCGATATGTCTGAGAAGCTGGTTAAAGTGTTAAACCCCAATAAAAACTGAATTTCCAGAAATACATTGGGTAGACTTATCATTGATTCACATCATACAAGACATTATAATTGCTTGTAGTAATACCTACTGTATTACGTAATCATTAATACTTTTCAATTGTTAACTTTCGTTAAATTTGCAAAAATGTAACGCTTTAACGATTATCGAAGTTAACTTTTGGATTTAACTGTGCCCACCTATATTGACAATATTAATTTGCAGTGAGAAGTTATGATTTTTGCAGATCATAACGTTGTATAATAGGATTGAAATGGGAAAAGATTATGAGCAGCAATAGGGGCAGCTGAACCAGAAATCTAGAGGCACAGGTCAAAATATAATACAGGTATTTGCCAAAAAGAGTCAACTTATTAAATACGTGGATCCCAAAAAATTATGATTATAGGTGAATGAGGAATTGCTTGTTGAAGACAAAGTGTATCACATTGGATTATAAAGAAGACATTTGTTAGATGGTATGAAAGTGTTTGAAAATCCTGCATTATACCTGCAGAAGGTAATTAGAGAATGCGTTAGGTAAGTGACTGTACTGGCATACATAATCTTGGTGAGACTATTGCTCGAGTATGGTGGAGTATCAAAAAAGGCAACTAGAGCTTTATGTTTAATTTACAGCAAAAGAAAATTGGTAACTAACAAGCTAAAGCAATTTGATTAGGAATCATTGGAAGGCAGCAAATGAATGAAGCAAGTCAGGATGATTAGATACTTGTAGAAGAATTATTTGGAATGGAAGCTGAAGCTTGATTTCAGGCAAAGAGGAGAGGAGAAATTTTCTTTCTTAGGTAAGGGTCTAGCTGAATTATACATTGATGGAGTACAAATCAAAAAGTTAAATAACTTTTGCTATTTGTGTTCAATTTTAGAAAGAAAAAGAGCATAAAACGTGGAAATTAATTGAAGAATTACGGCTCTCGCGCAATCACTGGGACTCATTATGGAATTGTCGTTCTGGTCTGAAAAGTGTTCATTTGGTAATACTATTTAATATGTATTACTCTTAGAGCTGTAAAATATCTAGATACCTCAAAAACTTCACTCATAAAGTGCCGTAACGCTATACTGCAAACGACTGGGAGTAGCAGTATAGCGAAGTATAATGTTTCTTTGAATAATATTATTTGGGAATATGCTGCTATCAAAAGAATAAATATGGAAAAAATTACACGCTAAAAGAAACAACTTTGAACTGTAAGCGAACATTAGTTACCTCATTTATGCAACATCCAAAGATAATAGGTATTACACTGTCAAGAAATATATCCAGCATGTTACGTTCAGTGATGTTAGTATTCTACGGTATCCATCCAGTAGGTTGCGGCAATATGAACGTAACTTATGTTCAGGTTGAAAGTGTGACAATATCCTTGTTGCAGCATTAGGTTGAAGGAATTTAGTTTTTATAGTTGACATGCAGCCCGTACCAAAATGACATTTGGTTCTTGTTGTTCAAACATAATTCGCTAGAAATTTGGATTTATTTAAGTTATCATATTTTTCAAGCAGAATCATTAGCGGCGCCTGTGGATAGGTTGGAATGTAGCCTGGACCAAAATGGACATACACGCTTCCTTTTGTGGCTTAATAGATTTGATATTTTGTTTTTATAATAAAGTTGGTTTGGTTTTCGTCGTTGTTGGTCAATGATGTATTTTGTTGCACGTAATATTAGCATCGCTGGGAGTCGCATATGACAACAAATGGCGTCCTCTCATCCCTTAGTGTGTAATGTTACAGCTGTTTTTTTATTATTATTTTGCGTGAAATTGGTGCATTACACACTATCTTGATGGGTGTAAAAGAAACATATTACTAAATAATATACTTGAAGGGACGATAGCGTTCGTTATCATTACACATCGCTATATGCCTTCTCCCACTCACTCGCCACCTTACGCTACATCACTTTTCGAGTGGGATTTGAGAGGATGGATATATTTTACAGCTCTAAGAGCAACATATATTAAATAACATCACCCAACGAAAGTGTTCAACAGTTTCCAAACAACAATTCCTACACGAGTCCCAGTGATTGCCCTATCACCCTCCCAGAAAAATCTCATTGTTTAGGACTCCTTCCTTTACGAACGGTCCATCCCCTATACCTGTCTGCGGTTTGTTTATCTCCAGTAGGCTACCCAGTTTTAAACCTTTATTCATTAGGTTCTACAGTTCACCAATAACCATCTGACTTGAAGTTTTCGTCACAATTTTACATTGCAATGCTAACTGCAGCCAAATTGTAACCTAATAAAAGTTCACTTGTCTCATATATTTTGAGGATTTATATTTAAAATTGTCGTTTACCTTTATTTCCGTAATCACTGACAGTTTTTGGTTAGTCTATCATTCACTTCCACTCTACCAACCACGATACTAGGTTTTATTGTTTGTTTTGTTTACATCTCCCATCGATGTCAACACGCACAACTAACAACAAATCGTCAGACACAGAGCATGACAGAGGCTAGAGCCAATTTGAACATCTTTGGCAAAGTATACGTTAACACTCAATGTATCAGTGCTAGAAGCAACTATCGGGCGCGGGAAATTTGAAACACATTTTTTGTATATACATATATATTCGTTGGGGTCAACTAGGACCACGTTAGGATTTAGTGCATCTGGCAGCGAGTTTCTTCTTCTTTTGGGCCCAGAACTCCTTCATTCGTTTTGTGTGTGCCTGTTTGCGCTCCTCTGTTCAGAGTGTACAGAGTTCTTTTGGCGTGTTCGTCTCGGCTTGTCCCATTTGTAATTATTTTCTTCCGAAAAAGATCTCTGTTGAAAGCATCTTCTGTTTATGGTCCCATCAAATGAAGGTCTTCTTTAATATTTACGAACCAGCGCATTACAGTTTTTGGCCATGAATCAAATAAATTAAAGATTTTTTTTGTCAATCTGTTGTCCTCCGTCCGTTTGAGTTGGCCATAGAACCGTATCCGTCTTTTGTGGATTGTTTCGGTGTTTTCTCTATTTTTCTGTTGTTCGATCTCTTTTGATGGATGCCATTCTTGAAGTTGGAACCCAGAATTCCTCTAATAATTTTTCTCTCTTTTTTCTCCACTTCTCCCAAGAATCCTTTATCGGAATTCAGAAACATGGTTTCAGCTGCATACAAAACTACTGGTTTCAGAACTGTTTCGTAATGACGTATCTTAGTATTTTGAGAAAGACATTTTTTACCTCTCTCGAAGTTTGGTAGGCTATTTCTAATTTGCGAATCCTTTCCCGAATAGCTTTTTTTTGTCCAATCCGTCTTTCATGATGATCTCCACTCGATTCATATCTCCGTATTTGGTTTGAAATTTTGGTGGAGCATCCTTGATGTTAGTCAATAATTCCGTTTTCTCAAAAGATATCTGAAAATCAGTTTTATCAGCAATTTCCTTCATCAAATCAATTTGGATCCTAGCAGTTTCTAAGTCATCTAATAGGATAGTTATGTCATCGGCAAAAGCTAGAGTATCTATTGTGATCCCTTTAGATTTAGTTCCTATTCTTGATGCGCTGTAGTCAGTTTCCTTTAATTTCGCTTGCCAGGCTCGAATGTTCTTTTCGAGAAAGTAGTGGAGACAGACCGTCACCTCAAGCAGAAAGAAAATTTCTTTCCTCCATGCGTCACCTTGCCTGACTCCAGTTGTGACTTCAAAAGAATCTGACAGACATCATAAAAATTTAACTTATGATTTTGTGTTTGTCAGTATGGCTCTAATTATAGCCAATAATTTTAGGTCAACTCCAAATTCATTAAGGATGTTCAATAGCACCGATGTAGATCTAATATTAAAAAATGGGGTTACACTACTGACAACGATCTATGTGAATGTAATGAGCTTCAGAACCCACAACATCTTCTGATATGCAGCAATCTCCCTGAAACCCGCACTATCGACGACCTTTTTAGCGCAAACGAGAAGACCATCAAGATTGCTGAATTATAGTCACATTCCATTTAATTGTGTTCTATAGTTTGATATTAATTAATTAATTTTTTTTCAACTTGTAATGTTATGTCCTGGACACGATAAATAAATAAATAGGCTTTACTGGCTTATCGCAGTTAAGTAGGCTTTTAAAATGGTCAGAAAGGATCCTACAGTTTTCTTCATTTGATGTGGTCAGTGTGTAGGAGCCATGGAGGAAGGAATATATGGAGACGACGCAAGGGACCTTCGCCACATACTGGAGTGAAACCGGGTGGAGACAAGTGGGGAGGGGACGCCGCCATATTGCTTGACCAGAGAAACACGGAAATATGCACAAAAACCTCAAGGGAATCATAAGACAACCGTGGCACCGCAATTTGATGATGGATTATTATGTAACTCGACTAGACACATCAAAAATGAAGAATAGAATTTTTTGATATCGTGCTTAGTTCTCGAGATATACTGTCTCAAAAGAGTGGAGTTTCTGGTTGAAATTCAGAAGAAACGTGTCTCCAAAGTCAAATTTGGTGATAGATTCTTATGTAACACGACGATACAAATCGAAAATAAAGAATAAGTTTTTTTCTATATCTCGCTTAGTTCGCGAGATATACTGTCTCAAAAGTGAAGTTGTTAGGTTATGAGGGGATTCAACGATAATCGTGGCGCCGCAATTTGATGACGAATTCTTATGTAACTCGATGAGGGAAACTGAAAGTAAAGATTTTGCGTTATCTCGTCTCCATATATTCCTTCCTCCATGGTAGGAGCTCAGTAGTATCGTTGAAAAAGAGTAGTAGAAAAAGATGATCTGTGAATGTTAGAGTCAGAGAGTATATAGAGAAAACAAGAAACCGAGTTGTATTCATGGAGGTTCCTTCCTCCATGGTTGTATTAGTTGTTAGCGAGTTTGTACCGTGAAATAAATTCTGTCTGCTATATACGAGATTCTAATTAATATCTGAGGTGAGTATTATTGTTCCTCTATAAGTTGGTGACCCCGACGTGATTTAAAATGGACAAAGACGGTAGCTCCGTTAATCTCAACGAAGCCAGTTTGTGTAATTCCGAAGTTAGCAAAATCTCAATCAAAATTCCGCCGTTCTGGACTGATAAACCTGAAATCTGGTTTTATCAAATAGAGGCGCAGTTTTCAATCAGCAGAGTAACATCTGAAGAGACTAAGTTCAATTATTTAGTGTCTCAACTTTAACCAAAATATGTAGAAAACATTTGGGACATTGTAACAAGTAGTAATGCCGATAAGTATACTGCAGCGAAGGAAAGGCTTCTTAACATCTTCAGGGAAAGTGAAGACAAAAAAATAAAGAGGTTAATCACAGGCATTGATTTGGGCGACTTGAAACCAAGTCAACTGTTACGTAAAATACAATCTTTGGCCGGTACAGACATTTCAAATAAAGTGTTACGCACGATGTGGCTAGAAAAACTTCCGGTATCAATTAAGAACGTGTTGTTGGTCAGCGATGAAGATCTGGAGAAGGTCGCAATCATGGCTGACAAAATAATTGAAATGAATCCGCGTAGCAAAATCTACTGTGCTATTACATCTAATCAATGCCCGAGTACGAGTAATGCCACTTTGGACGATCTCGTAACGAAGATTGCCTCCTTGGAACAACAGGTATCAGCTATTTCAATGGGAAATCGGCGCTCACGGACAATGCATCGTAGCCCCGGACGTAGCAGAAGTCATAGCCGCGCTGGTAAAAGATTTAATCCAGACGGAAAATTTTGTTATTACGATTTTAAATTTGGTTCAAAATGCTACCCCGAAAAATGCAAAAAGCCGTGCAGTTGGGTTTCGGAAAACCCCAAACAGCAGAAGAATTAGCGGCATGCTCTGCTGCAGAATGTCACAAGACATGCCGCAAGTCCCGATTATTTGTAAGAGACAAAGAAACGGGAGTGCAGTTCTTGGTAGACAGTGGAGCGGATGTTTCAATTTTGCCCGCAACTAAACATGACGTAATAGACAATTCCTATAAATTGTATGCTGCAAATAATACAGAAATACCAACGTGTGGGGTTAAAATCTCGACTTTGAATTTGGAACTTAGACGAAAATTTCAGTGGCCATTTTTAGTAGCCAAAATAAACAAAGGTATAATTGGAGCCGACTTTCTCAATCAATTTCACTTACTTGTAGACCTGCATAACAAACAGTTAATTGATGGTGTAATTAAGCTTTGTGTTAAAGGTGATGTTACAGCTATCACAGAAAGTATTGTTATTAGTTCTTTGAATACAAACTTCAAATTCTGTGACTTACTCGCCCAGTATCCTAGATTAACAGTACCAAATTGGGTACCTAATATGGTTAAACATAATGTAGAGCATCATATTGTCACGGAAGGACAACCAGTATTTTCTAAAGCCAGGCAGTTAGATCCTAAGAGACTTCAGGTGGCTAAACAAGAATTTCAGTTCATGCTAGATAATGGTATAAGACCATCAAAATCACAGTGGGCAAGTCCATTGCATATGGCAAGCAAAAGGATGGTTCTTTCCGACCTTGTGGTGACTATAGACGATTAAATGAGAGGACCATTCCTGACCGTTATCCCATTCCAAGAGCAGAAGATTTCCAGCAAATTTTAAAGGGGAAGAATTTTTTTTCAAAAATTGACCTATTTAAAGCTTATTAACAAGTTTCCATTGCTGAAAAAGACAAACACAAGACTGCAATAATCACTCCTTTTGGACTTTATGAATTTAATGTCATGAGCTTTGGATTAAGGAATGCTCTGTCCACGTTCCAGAGATTTATCACGGAAGTCTTCCAGGGGTTGGATTTGCATACCTGGACGACATCTTAGTGGCATCTACATCGTTAGAAGAACACAAAGCCCATCTTAAATTGGTTTTGGATAGAATAAATGAGTATGGTCTCCATATAAACAGCACAAAATCAGTAATGGGTGTGGAGAAAATAGAATTTTTAGGGTACCTGATCACAGCAGAGGATACAAGTCCTCTGCCTGAAAAGGTACAAGCAATCCTGAATTGCAAGCTGCCAGAAACAATACATGAACTCCGAATCTTTCTCGGCATGGTCAATTTTTATCGCCGTTACCTGAAGGATGCTGCCCAAACACAAGCAGTGCTTCATGATTATTTGAAAGGTGCCAAAAAGAAAGATAGAAGAAAAATTTCATGGAGTGAGGAAGGAAAGCAGATGTTTCAAAAATGTAAAGAAGATTTGCATCTGCAACACTTCTAACTATTCCTGATCCGGATTTCCATTAGCCTTGTTCACAGATGCTTCAGAAATCGCCATTGGATCAGTACTGCAACAGTATGAAAAAGATGGATGGAAACCTATCGCATTCTATTCACAGAAACTCAATGATAGTCAAAAAGCTTACAGCACATATGATAGAGAACTCTTAGGTATTTATCTGTCAGTAAAGCAATTCAAACACTTTCTCGAATGACGAGACTTCACAATATTCACAGATCATAAGCCATTAATATATGCATTTCTTCAGAGGAACGATAAAGCATCACCAAGACAAATGCGACATCATCAATATATATCTCAATTTACTGCCAATATTCAGCATGTCACAGGAAAAAGCAACATTGTAGCTGACACGTTATCCAGGATGGAAGAGATTTCTGTGTTTGATTATGATAGAATTGCAGAACAACAGTCACAGGATAAAGAACTCAAAACATTGATTGAAGAAAACAAGGCATTGACATTCAAGAAGTGCACATTATCATCAGGGAAGGAATTGTGGTGTGACATTGCAACAAACAATGTACGACCTTATATTCCTAAGTCTTTCCGTTTCCAAATGTTCCAACAAATCCACAACTTATCCCACCCTGGTGTGAAATCATCAGTAAAACAGATCACAACTAGGTTCATTTGGCCGAACATAAAATCTGATGTTCGTAAATGGGCACAAGCGTGTATGCCAAAGAAAAAAAATAACAAGACATACACAAAGTCCATTAACCTCATTTCAAGAGCCGGATGAAAGATTTAGCATTGTACATATTGATACTATTGGACCATTACCACCATCAGATGGAAACATGTATTGCCTCACATGTATCGACCGTTATACCTCCTGGATGGAAGTCGTTCCTATGGAAAATATCACAGCTGACTCTGTAGAAAAATCATTTTATTCTTATTGGGTTGCACGATTTGGAACTCCAGCTGTGGTCATCACGCATCGAGGATTTCAATTCGAGTCAGCGCTGTTCAAGAAGTTAGCTGCATTGTGTGGTGTTAAACTGAAGCATACCACAGCCTACCACCCACAGTGCAATGGAAAATCGAACGTCTTCACAGAACCTTAAAAACTGCTATCAGGACACATAACTCTCAGAAATGGACAGATATTTTGCCTACTGTACTTTTGGGTTTGCGTGCTGCAATAAGAGATAATTGTGACCATTCTGTAGCTCAGATGGTGTATGGGAAGACGATTAGACTCCCTGGAGAGTTTTTTGAAATGCCATCAACAACAAATAACGCAGATACATTTGTGTCCAAATTACAAAAGCAAATGGAAACACTACAGCCAATTCCGACACAGCATAAAAGCAACAGGAGTGTATTTGTCCATAAACACCTAGAGGCATGCACTCATGTTTTTTTTGTGGAATGACAGAGTCAAGAAACCTCTATCACCTCCTTACGATGGACCTTTTCCTGTGCAGCAGAGGACTGAAAAATTCTTTACACTTATCATCAAGGACAGGCAAATTAACGTGTCTATAGATCGACTCAAACCTGCTTATCTCCTGGCATCAGATGGTGAATCAACGGACAACTCCTCTGTTGTACCTTCACCACATCCAGAAGAGTTTCCAGAAGGGAATGAAGATTCTTCAGAACCGGAACAACCAGCAAGAACTTCCCACTCCGGTCGTAAAATCAAGTTACCTACTCGTTTCTTGTGTTAATTTCATAGTGTAATTTTATTGTCATAATTCCATTGTTGTAATTTAATTTTTGTAATATCTGTTATTGTTATTATTCTACTGTCATATCACTTATTAAGCTCCACAAGCGTAACCCTGTTACTGTTGGGGGAGTGGTGTAGGAGCTCAGTAGTATCGTTGAATAAAGGTAGTAGAAAAAGATGATCTGTGAACGTTGAGTCAGAGAGTATAAAGAGAAAATAAGAAACCGAGTTGTATTAGTTGTTAGCGAGTTTGTACCGTGAAATAAATTCTGTCTGTTATATACGAGCTTCTACTTAATATCTGAGGTGAGTATTATTGTTCCTCTATAAGTGTACCATGTTTCCTTTGGAAGCACAGCGACGGTGGTTTTTAGTTGAGTAGTATTTTTTTCATGCTTGTAGTCTTTTAAGTATTATTTATTTTATTATTCTCAACTGCAATGAAGTCAACCCGCGTTACAATTTCTAATTTAAATCTGGATCTCGATACCACTACAACAAATTTTCGTCAGACTAGCGATACTGTTATACCAACTTTTCTTCACAATAACAGGTCCTGTGTTACAAATATAACTTAATATTTAATTAAAATTGAAATGGAGCACACGATCCGGTGGAAATTTCCCTACACCAATCTTCCCCCTTTCTTGCAGCCACCTACATTTGCCTTCTGTCGCGTATAATTTTGTTTATATGACGGCGATCTATGAAAAATAAATAAATATAATTTTAGACTGTATTTTGATTTATAATCTTGATCAGTTTATTTCCTTTTGTTTGCTATGTCCAAAAATCCTCTCATACCAACATTTGACCGTGTCTGGAGTACTTTTTGTAATGAGTTCGCTTTGAAAAATTAGCAGGTTCTTTTCTATTCGAGATCTATCAGTTTTTTTTCTCCGCAACCATTATTTTCAAGCTTCTCTGCTCAATTATCCTGATTTTCTCTCCACTTCTACCAACAATTCTCTTAACTAGAAACAATAGCAGCTCCACTTCTACCTTTTTTCCCAGAGATCATATATATCCTTTCAAGCATCTCTGACCAAACAATGTTTATTAAACTTGCTATTCTTTTTTATTAATTCTTTTAACTATTAATTTGCCAATATTATGGCCTTTGGACTTGTTTTTAAAGAGCTGCTATGTTACACTTCTACAAAACTTTTACTTTAAATTCTTTCAACGTTTTTGGTAAATTATTCATCATATCTCTTGACAACTAATTCCAGTCTCTGACACCCTTACCTAAAAAAAGAGAATTTTCCTACTCCCTTATGCCTGAAATCGAGTGCCAGCTTGTGGTCATGATCATCTTTTCCCTTCCATGCATTATTTTTCATTCTTACACCAATATCTTTCCATGCCACATCACCAATATTCGCCTTGTAAGCTCCTACATCCCTCTTCACCCTCCTCCTGTCATCCAATGAATCCCATTCCAGCTCTTTTACCATATCTGCTACTGATTGCGTTCTGAGATAATTTCCCGAAACAAATCTAGCAGCCCTTTTTTGCACCCTCTCTAACTATACTCAAAATGTGGATCCCATACTACACTACCATATTCAGGCAATGGTCTGACCAAAGTTTTGTAACCCAATTCCTTTACTTATCTCGTACATCCCCTCATCACTCTCTCCAACAAGTGCAGAATTTTGAAACCTTTTTCTGCTACCTATGTATGCAAAGTGTCTGGCCCAGTTAAACTTGTCATCAAATTTAATTCCAGGATATTTACATTTTAAGTCTTCCACAAGCAATTATTTCCCCAGCTTATGATCATAATGCAATATTTGTGTATCCAATACCCTTCTTTGCATTTATCTTCATCCCATGTTTACCAATTCAAGTAGATATCCCGTCCAGATCACTCTTCAGCTGTTTACAGTCCTCTACCGTTATGATCCTATTATATACCATTTTGTCATCTGCAAACAATTTAATTTCTGGTAGTACACAATCAACACAATTATTCATTAGAATTTATTTATTTATTTATCGTATGATTAAATTCATTAGAATATTCAATAGCAATGATCCCAACACGCTACCCTGCGCGCTCTCATTTTTACTTCTACTTCTTTTGATACTGCATTTCCTACACTAACTTTCTGTTTTCTACCTGTTAAAAATTCTTCTATACAGCAAATCACTTTCTCGTCCATTCCAATAGTTTTTACCTTATTTACTGCCGTTTTATTACTCAATCTGGCAAAAGCCTGTGAAAGATCTAGTGCCACACTATCAATTTGGCTCCCCTTGTCCATTTCATGCGAAATTTCTAGCATACATTCCAAAAACTGAGATTCGCATGAATATCCTTGCCTAAAGCGATCTTGCCTACTTGAAAACCACTTACGCTCCTCACTTATATTTCTGACATTTTTGCCTATCAATCCCTCCATTAATTTACCTACCTCTGATGCCAATCTGATTGGCCTATAATTTTCGTCTCTATTTCACATCCCCTCCTTTATGTACCGGCACTACTATTGAACTCTTCTAGTCCTCTAGTAAGCAGCAAGTATTCAGACTCAATTTAAATAATATTTCAAGATAGGGTACAATGTCACATCCGGCTTTCTTTAAGACATCTATAGTAATATTATTTACACCAGTCCCTTAAATTTTTTTTCAGGTTTTTTTAGTTCCGTTATGATACCTATATCCAATACATCCTATATATCCTATTATTATACTGACCTTACGAGGGTTTATTGCGTACAGCACTTTGCCTAAACTGTGATCGTGCCTGGTACCTTTACAGAATGTGTTTAGAGGTCGCCAGTCCCTCGTAATTACCCCAAGAGATAAAGGTATGTTCCCTAGATAAGACTCTGTAGACTTCTCGATATATTCAAAATTATAAATTGTGCAAAAGTTCTCTTACATAAACTCGGTACCAGCCTAATAGAAAAGCATCAGACTTCTAAACAACTTCCTCTTAAACCCTAGATAGATGTGAAAATTAAAAGTTCATCTCGAAGGAAGAGTGAGCCCGCAACACTCTTGCGTCACTACTAAAGTTTCCTCCTACATCTCCGGCGACCAACACGCCCTTCTCCAAGTTCAATTTCTGCCGAAATACTGCCGCCCTCGTGGTTAGCGTTGTCTCCTTATATTCATATTGGGCCTAGCTGACAGCAAACGCGTGATTTGACAAAGGTAAATCTTATTTTTGTTCGGATCATTCTGAAATTTGGATAAGTTGTGAAGCATGTTTTAAATGTGAATTATTGTTATGAGAGTCTTTCTCCTACGTGTTGTGGCTTCCGAACTAAATTTGTATAAACATTAAATCTGTCATCATTCCTACAATTCTTTAGTCTGTGAACTGATTCTGCTGTCAAAATATTCTATAAAAATTTCCTCCACTTTTGAAATATAACATGACTAGATCAAAAATGTATTTCTTAACGAAAACCTACTCCTGAATATAATTGCAAAGTCAACTAAAAACTACGATGTCGCTTATCTCCAAAAATACGAATGCTACCGATCTGTAACATCTGTCAAACTTTACTAAATTTAATTCTCTATCTGATGGTAACATTATTTCCTCGCTATCTATTTCCTTTAATGTTAATCCTTTGTTTCCGTACTAATGTTTTTCAGCCACCATTACGTTTAAACTTTAATTTCCCTTTTAAAGCTTAAATATCGTCGGAATCTTTAAGAAAATCGCTCAGTGTTCAGTAAAAATTTCTATTTGATTTGAATGTGGTTTCTATGTCCTCAGACCCGTATCTCCCCAGAATGTCTGAATTGCAAAGTCAGGGAGATCTCTTATTTCGTCTAAAAAAACATCCTTTCCTATTAGTTATTGACTCTATTTTTCCATATGTGCGTATTATTTAATGCTGAACATTTTGAGCAGTGAATCTTTACTGTACCTTTAAAATTAAGTCTGCTTAAGCTAGGTTTACACAAACGAACTAGATCTGAAAAAAAACGGGCTCGAAAAAACGGGCACCTGAGAAAGGTTTCCCCCGCCGGGGGGCATGAAAGAGACCTACACGTGTGCAGTTACTACGCCTTCGAAAGCCAATTCAGTGAAAGAATAAAAAATACTGCCGGTGCCCCTGAAACAAATTGCAATCGAAATTAGGCTAACTCTCGTAGAAGCAGTACAAGAGTCAAACATTAGTATTAAAACAAAAAGTCCTCTTCAGGACTTTGGTAACACCCTACGGTTGTGCCATTTTAACGTTGAGGGATTATCTATAGAGAAAAACGAAGAGCTGCCCAAACTGATGCTCAGTCACCATATATGGTAGACTTTCTGGCAATTCAAGAGACCCACCGCTCTACAAGATGTTCCCTCGCTCGATAGTTACACTAACCATTTACCTGGTGGGGGTTTCTCCGATCCGTTTTCAGACCGAGTAGAAACCTTTCTCTGACATCAGCTCTGAGATTTTCAGATCCTGCCGTTAGTTTTCTGTCCCCGCCCGAGGAAGTATTCTTTTGATAGATGTTTGTCCTTGATTTATCAGCTTTACTTCATTTTCTATTTTTTTTATTTTTTTATAAGAATTCCTCATGTTTTCTGATTATTTAAAGATCTTGTATTGGTCGCAGACGGCCTGATATTTTTGTAAATCTTTAGAAGAGATTCATACCATTGCTGCCTGAGATCGTTATTGAATTATAGTTCGTTGCTTGGATCCCATAAATGCTTTAAGGATTTGAGTACCTCAAGTATGTTGGTAATACACTCTTTTTCTTAGGTATCTTCTTCCTTTTCCATTGCTGAATAAACAAGTGTTTTAAAGTGAGCAAACACCACAACACAGTAAACAAATAAGCCCGCGACAAAAAAAAAAAATGGGGGGGGGGGGTGAATTGGAGAGTGGGAGTACAGGTTCGGTCCGGAGGGGGATTTTCACGTGTAGTTGTAAGCGCGGAAAGGTGGGAGGATTCGATATCGGGGGTATTTTCGACCCGACCCGACCGCTTCACCCCGCCCACAACTGGTCCGGTGATGCCTTTAAATGTCACGTATTCTCAGGCCGGAGGGGCGGAGAGCCCGTTTTATCAGGTCTGGTCCACGAGCGTCTGTGGGTACATTCGATGGTGTGCACAAATTTCTCCACTACTCGGCACGCGGAAGTGACGTCAAAATGACGAGACGTGAGAATTAGATGCGCGAAACGTGAAAGATTTCAGTTTTGGAGAATTTGTCCAATTCTGTCGCTTTTGTAATTCAGCCATGGAGATAGATGAACTTCTCAACAAATTGAAATTCATGGGACATTCGTATCTTCTGAGAAAGAGCACAAAAGTGAATAACTGTCTTAATTTCGTTATTCTGTGGCTTATTATAACAAGATGTATGATGGAATCACGATAGTTACGTTATTATGTTTAACGCACTTGGGTTCCTTAGTTGCAATGATATTTGATAGAATTAATTATATTCTTACTTCTAACACTGTTGTGGATTATAAAGCAGCGTTGTCATTTGCAGCTAAACATGTTTTATATTGTAGCTTTTTTTAAAATTAAGAAAACTGAAATACAGAAAACGTGATATATGTGTAAAATATGACGTCATAGAATATAGTGCTCCCATTGTCTGGTGCTGCGAGAGGATGCTTTCTGTGGTAGTTTTGTTCTAGCTACAGATCACATATTTCGCATATTTTTCTATTTGAAACTAATATTAGAGCGTCACGGTAATTTGCAGAATTTGTTCTACAATTTATTTTCCATTGATCCCAATATAAGAGACTGACTCTGTGGGATGTGAAAAGTTGTCAATTTACAGATAAACAATTGCATAACAAAGTAATACATATACCAGAAGATGTACAGTCATAGATTACATGGTACTTAAAAAATTGCATAACAAAATAACACATACACCAGATGTTGTACAGTCATAGCGTACATTGCATAACAAAATAATAGAGACACCAGATAATGTTCAGTCATAGCATACATGGTACATTAATTATGTCAAATACATTTACATAAACTACCGGCAGTTTATTTTGTAGATACCTTAGAAATAAATTTGTCGACAGAGTAGGAGTTGTATTAATAAATCTTTCAATTTTATCCAGAATTTGTTCTTATCTGCTAGACATTTGATATGTGTTGGGAGTTTATTGAATCCTTGTGAAGATCACTTTTACTTCTAGTACCATAATTGTGTATTTTACTATTTGTTTCAAACAAAGTATAATTTGTGACTACAAAGGACATTAATGTGTATATATACTCAGCCACCAATGTTAAAATCCCTAACTTCTTGAACAGCTCTCTACATGTTCTATTGCTAACCCAGACATAAATCTTATTACTCGCTTTTGGGCTCTATTGGTAGAATTGCCCCAGAATATTATAACGTATGACATTAGGGAGTGAAAATAAGCAAAATAAACTATCTGCCTCATACGGAGATCACCTATAGCTGAAATTGTATGAATTGCAAATGTGGCTGCACCCAATCGCTTTAGTAAGTAAAAAAAATGTACCTTCCAATTTAAAGTATGATCAATATGCAAACCTAGAAATTTCACACACTCTACCTCTCGAATGGAGTGGCCTGAAAATTTTATGTCTGTATCTGGTGTTAATCTGTGTGATGTACTGAATTGCATATATTGAGTTTAATCTGTAGACGCACTTCGGAAAACTCTTATTTTCAGCCCTCTTGAACAGGAGCGGGACATGTAATTACAGTTATTGAAGGTAATCCATATGATGGTAGTCTCATGGTAACTATTTTAATTATATATAACTATGTACGTTCTGGCGGCGGCAATGCTTTATAAAAACTTCTCGGGTTTCAAGCCGCGTCAAAATTGAGCCGTCTGGCGACGTTTCGGAAGCTTGCACTGCTTCTATTGTCAAGGCCCCGCTAGCAGTGCAAGCTTCCAAAACGTCGCCAGACGGCTCAATTTTGACGCGGCTTGATACCCGAGTAGTTATTATAATTATGTCCATTCTATTTCGCTAAATATCAGTGGTAATCTTCTGTGAAACTAACTCCAATATGAATTCTCCTTTCTCTCTGCTACCACATTACATTCTTTCTCCTACTTCTCCTGGAGAAGTAAATGTTTTCAAAATCTCAAATTATGTATCTGGCTGTTTGCCTAGCACAGGTACCATAATCAGGTACTACATTTTTTCAGTTTCATGTCAGTGTAATTTCCCTTCTGCACACAAAATTTGATGCGATACATCATTTTGACACAACTTCTCCAGGGTAAAGGGATCAAGCGTCATCCGATAAGATGGGATATTTTTCATGTTTCGATTTATCCTGTTGTGCAAAAGACGTCTGCTGCACTTAAGCAATATTTCAATACATTTATCTACCCTCCTGTAGGGTTTACCCTCAAGGAGGCAATACCTAAGTTTTCGGTGAAGTGCTTCAAGATACATGTTAGTATGGAGTCTAAGTTTTTTTCTGTAGCAGAATGCTCGTAATTGTGGCCTGTTGGCATAGTGATCTTTAAAATACTTGTAAAATTCTTCAGTGTCAGCAGCTTCCTTGCACATTTTCATGAAATTTTCTAAATTGTCCTGAAACTCATCTTCATCCATGGTCTCCAGGAGCACTCTACATCCTTTATAAATGTCAACCTTTTTCTCTTGACTATTAATTTTAGCCTTTATGTTTTCTCTCCATTTCTTGTCGAAATGCGATGGGCAGAGAAGTTGATGGATTGGAACACTCATTACATCCACCGAAGCATTGTAGTATGCAGGTGCATCATCGGACATAAATACTTCAGCTGCCAAATTTCCAACTTTACCCTTTACTTGATTGAAGAAACACGTCATCGTATTTTTATCAACCCTTGAGCTTAAGCAAAATGCAACAGGTAGCCAGTGTCGCATTCATCAACTGTCACAAGAGAAGTAAGTTGAAAATCATATCCTGATATCCTGTAGTCTTGTGGGTTCTGTCTATTAAATCTTTGTCTTTTATGTATTTGATCAGCACTTCCTTTTGGTACTTTTTCATAATAATTAAAACAAAATCATCATCTTGTCCCCCTTGCTGCTTGTTTCCAATCACGCAACTATCTTCTCCAAGGTCCATTTGGGTTTTACCCACATTTCAATGCTAGTAAAATCATTTTGGGAAAGTTTGAATTTAACAGGCTTAAATTCCTGCACTATGTTGTGGAGAGCCTTCTTCGTTATTGCTTCCATCCTTGTCACAGATGATAAATTTTCAATACTGTCAAATATTTCGTCAATTATCAAATCCATGTATTCCTTTTGTTCCAGCTTGCCCATTAGTTCAGTCCTTTCCTTCTTTATAAGGAACAAGTACTTCACTGACAGCTCGTGTCTCACATGGAATGCTTGGAACTCAACCAAATATCCTCCTTCTATTTTACTGAGTACCATTACAAGTTTTCTGGGAATGTGTCCAATGCCATCTTTTCTTACTGTTGTGTCTTTTCCTCTTCCCATATCGATTGCATCTATAAGAAATTGTGGTTTTGTTACTATTCCGTTTGTAAAAAAAAACGAAGGCTGGTTTTCTTCCACCTCGCTCATCCAAAATTCAAAATCTAACAAAGAAAATAGTGATTCCTTGTTATTTTAAGCTTTAATAATACTGTTGGCTAGAATTTGTGAGTATCATCTGGACTGTCGTACATTTACATAATTGTCATAGATCCGAAGAACTAGGTTTCACAATGATCCAGTGTCATTCTGTTCACATTCTCAAGATGTTTGACAAGCAATTCAAATAAAGCATAAAGTGTCTCACACAGTGGACATGCAAAATTGTCTGTAAAAATGCCAATTTGTGGTTCCTTGTTATGCTTCTTTCTTATTTGCTGACATAGTGTTGAGTTGCTGGTAAAAGATTCTTAGTAGATGGAACATAGCACATTCCACTTTTTGGAAGGCTGGGTACATTCCTTGTCACTTTTATGCAAAGATTGTTTGTACAGCTCCTTTTGATTACAAAAAGGCTGAGCATCTGGGGAAATAGTTAAGGATGTTACAGAAATACTTACGGATTGATTTTAGTTCTAGGTAGATCATTAGAATATGTGACTCGTCTAGTCGGCGAGCCTATGTTGACTATTTGCATCAAGATGACGGATCCTACGTCTTTAATTCAACGCTTAAAATAAGTAAAGACGAACGTATAAAGGTTCCTGCTTATATGCGTCACTATTTTACTGCAATTCTAATTCAAAAATAATCCGAAATTTACGTTCGCCATATCAAGTGATTTTTCTCGTGGTAATTAGACTCGAAAATCTTTCCATTCAAACTCTAATCTCCTTGGTTGAAGAATCTATCATTTAATTGGATGAATAACTGCTTCCGGGCAAGGTAAACATGTGACACGTAAAGACTCGCGTTACTTGTCTTGGGCCTTTGAGTCACGTATTATAAGGATGAACCTAGTTCTATATAGAATAAATGTGTTGCAAAGTTACTGGTTACATGCAGTCGTAGGCTTCCACGGCGAGAGTCAGTTGATTCTTGGCTGCCGGGCGACGCCGCGTCATGCAATTCTGCCCTGGAAGAAGACCACAGAAGGATGGTCGAAACGTCGTTACACGAATTATGACGCGGCGTCACCCGGACGACCAAGAATCAAATTTACTAGTTACATGTTGATTGTGAGTTTCTGTGTACCTCTCTCAGGCACTCCTTTACCACATTTCTCACATAGAAGCACTTTCTCTCTACTTCCAGTCTAAACTTGATGGATGTCACGACAGTGCCTTAACAAATTTGAATTTGATGTACAAATCTCGTCACAGTATGTGCAGGTATGCATACTTTCTTCCATCTCCTGTACTATGCCGGGATGGTGAGTAGATTTGCGCATGGCATCGACTGATCGTATCGGCGTCTGTGGGTACACTCAATGCCGTAAACTGGTATCGTCATTGTTATGTCACTTCCGCGTGCCGCGGTAGTGGGGAGATTTGTTCATGGCATCGAGTGTACCCACAGACGCTCGAGTCTGGTCCAGTCGTCTAAACCTCGCTTAAGTTAAACTTGATTCTGGTGCAATATTTTCCGTGTGCTTGCGAGATCACTAAACTCACGATACAATTTTCTAGACTTCATTTGAATCGTAATCTCATTTTACACCTCTGAAAATGAATGTGGCCAAAAGACTTCTTTTATAAAAAGGTTACTCTCTTTATGATTTTGATTAGTCAGTTGACGCAGTGTGCTTGGTACAAGCACATGTTCATCTCCGCCCACTAGCATGATAGTAGGTGCTTCTGAAGAAGACCAGCTTATGTTGGTCGAAACCGGTAAAGACTATTAGAATTATCGATGCAACTGGTTGGCTGTACTGTACATCTGTTCTACTCTCTTTATAGTACTTTCGAAAACTTACAAAATAGATTAAAATCTCCTTACTAACATGTTTTCTGACCCTCAAATTACTGGAAAATGATTTGCTGTTGATACTAAGGATCCTATAAACGGTAACGTAATGTGACACACTCTCAGTTTAAAACGACCAAAAAGTCTCATCGATTCAAATAAAATACATCAAAAGCTTGGGCTTAAAAATAAATTAGGCCTTTTCGAAAATATCAGTAGCCTATTTTCAAAGTAATGCCGTAATACTGACAGTTTTTTCTTTTTTACTACCGGCAATGATGCAGGTGTAATTTGAGTTATAGGCCCTATATAAAATTTAAAAAATTTTTGGACTCAAGTTTAAAAAATTTGGTGCTATTTTTTTCAGATATCTTAAAAACTTAACTACTCATAACTTTTGGGAAAATAAATATGTTTCAAAAATTCATTTAAGATTTAAACTTTCTTTATGACTTTTTATTTCTTTACTATTGTAATAGGCAAAATTGTAAGTATAATATTTGAATTGTTAGAGAAGTAAAGCACGGCGATAAGTTGTCAGGCGGTCGGCGTAGCAGACATCGGCCGAGGAAAGTAGGTTTCGATAGCGTCAGCGGGTTGTGCAAAAAGACTCAGCCGCAACACCGCAAGGAGGTCGCATGCGGAGGCTCGGGCAGCTAATGCAAACAGCTGACCCAGTAAATAGGAGCATTACGCGACCAGCCATCGAGATGTTTCGAGAACACGATGGAAGGTGACCACCTAGCCGTAGGTTAGGAAAGCGGTCACGCCGACGTCACTCTGGGTGTCGCGATATATGGACACGCCCAGGGGTCGTAAGAGGTCAGTCGGGGCTAGACCGTGAGGCTAGTCCAGGTCAGGTCAGTCTTGGCAGCCTGTCCGTCTGATTGATCAGTCTAGTCAGACACTATGTTGGTTTAGACATCGTTAGTGCAGTAATCGACTGTCACTATGCTAGTTAGAGTATCTACCGCTGCGCACCACCGCCGAGCAAGCCGTCGAGCAAGTCACTAATAGTTACGCATCATGATAGCCAAAGCATTCATCCGTTTGGAGCAGTAGCAAGCTATGGAGTTCTGTTGTAGGGAAACCAGCGAAGATGTATCACATGGAAAATAAGGTGTCAATAAACCAAAGAGGTGTACCAATAGAATGTTTCAGTAATAATCACCTCAACAATTATTTACTCCTCAAGAAGATAGGTAGCGAGACAAGAAGAATGCCAAAGCCGTGTCATCGTGTAACACATCCTGACAAGTAAGTTACCGCACGGCCATATAGCCAACTCAGCCATCCTTGACATAGATATAAAGCAGATAAGTTATGGTTCGAGCGTACCAGTAATTGATTTTAAAGATAAGATAAGTCATTTGCCAGAGCAGCAACAAGAGAAACTGGAAGCACTATTAATGAATATATAACAGTATTCGCACCAAAACAAGCATTACCGGGAACTAGCCTAGTGAAACATCATATTATAACGGGGGATGCAGCGCCAATCAAAATGAAACCATATAGAGTCCCCATAAACCAAAGAAAAATATTAGATGAATTAACCGAGCAGCAATTGAAAGATGGTATCATTCGCGAATCAGAATCGGCGTGGTCAGCTCCGGTGGTATTAATTCCGAAGAAGTCAATTGATGGGGAGGTACAATATCGCTTTTGCGTCGACTATCGACGTTTGAATAAAGTTACGGTACCAGACGTGTACCCTTTGCCTTCTATTTCTGAAACGGTTGATTATTTGTCAAATTGTAAGTACTTTTCTACCCTAGATCTGAAGTCGGGTTACCACCAAGTAAGCATGGCAGAACAAGATATCGCAAAAACCGGATTCTGTACACCCAAACGGTCTTTTTGAATATTGTAAAATGCCCCAAGGATTAAGGAATGCAGGAGCAACGTTCCAACGTCTTGGATACAATTTTTAGACAGATAAAGACGCAATATTGTTTAATTTATATTGACGATATTATCGTATTTTCTAAGTCATTTGACGAGCATATAAACCATTTAAGGGAAGTATTAGAACGTCTTAAAAAAGCTAATTTAACTTTATCATATAAAAAATGTCATTTCATTCACGAAGAGATCGAATACTTAGGTCATTTAATTTCAAAAGAGGGAGTGAAACCCCACCCAAGATTAGTTTCGGCAGTAAAGATTTTCCCACCCCTACGAAAGTCAAGGAATTGCAATCATTCCTCGGTTTGTCGAATTACTACCGGAAGTTCATAGAAGGATACGCAAAAATAGCTAAACCATTAACCAGAATTGTTATTAAAAGACGCTAAATTCATATTGGACAGAAGAATGTCAAAAAGCTATGGATACTTTAAAAGATGTTTTAAACGATACAACCTTTGCTATCAATCCCAGATTTCTCACGTCGTTTTTCGACTTACTGTAGATTGTAGCATACGCGTGGTGGTGCAGTTCTTTCTCAAGACTACAATGGAGTACGAAAACCCCATATCCTACGCGTCCAGACAATTGAGTCCAGCAGAATCGAATTACTCAGTTTCTGAACGTGAAATGGTCGGTTTGGTATGGGGGATTAAATATTACCGTACCTATCTGTGGGGTCGTGAATTCGATGTAGTCACGGACCATAGTGCCCTTCAATGGTTGTTAAATTTGAAGGACCCTTCAGGTAGATTAATGAGATGGTCTCTATTACTTGCTGAATATCAATACAAAGTAATCGTCAAACCTGGTCGGGAAATAGGACATGCTGACGGACTAAGCAGAAACGTAAGAACGCTGAACGTGCAGCAACCACTGTCGTTAGCGCAATTACCGATTCATCAGTCCCGTGACCCACAATGCGCAAAGTGGCGTCAACATCCACGCTTTGTTATGCATGGTGAAGTATTACACCGAAAAACAAAGCAAGGGGATTGTGTAGTTGTACCCGAGATACTACGAGAGTTAGTTATGAAGCTACACATGACTCATTCTATGGGTGTCACGCGGGTTACAAAAACACAAACCGCCTGATCGCGAGAGCGTACTGGTGGCCCTATAGGCAAAGAGACGTACGCCAGTATGTTGCGAGTTGCCTAACTTGCAGCAAGCGCGCGGGAGAATCCCGGCATAAAGAAAAATTACAGCCATTACCAGAGACCACCCAACCCCTTCAAAGAATTCATATTGACGTAGTCGGTCCAGTAACAAGGAGCGAACAGGGAAACGCGTACATTCTAACCATAATAGACGCATTTTCGAGATATTTAGTTATGATACCCCTTCCAGATCAAAAGGCAGAGACAATAGCAAGAGCGTTTGTTGTGAAATGGGTATTGGTACATGGATCGCCCTTACCGCCCTGTCGGATCAAGGAGCAATTTTCTATCAGAAATTTTTACGGAAACTTGTAAATTATTAGGTATTGAAAAACTAAGGACATCAGCACTAAATCCCAAGTGCAATGGCCGTATTGAACGAACGCACAAAACAATAATAAAAGCACTAAGCTGTTACGTTAACAGATCGCATAAAAATTGGGACACGATCTTACCATTTATAGTTAGCGCATATAACTGTAAAATCCATTCTCAACAAATAAAACACCGTATGAAATATTGTATGGTTATGAGATGCGATCACCATTCGCATTAGCACCGATTTCTAAAGACATAAATAACCCAGAAGTTAGAAGCCTAGCACACAAGTTAAAACGAATTTGGAGCAGCGTAAAGAAATCTAACGCAGCAGCATTCGCTAGACAAGCAAAGCAGTACAATAAAAAGGCCCAACCACAAGAAATTTTACCAGGATCATTCATTTTATTGAATAAACCGTATAGAAAACGAGGATCTACCTCTAAATTCAATGTTAATTGGGAAGGTCCGTTTGAAGTCGTATCTTCCATCAAACGTAACACTAGAAATAAAGCTACCAAATAGAAACGCGATCGTAAACAAAAACAGAGTAAAACCATATGTATGGCGTAAAAGCGATCAACAGGTTATAAGCAACACCGATAAACCACCACCGAGTAAAGAAGCGGGAGAACCGAACACAGAACCACAAGTAGGAGCAGTACCCAACCAACACTATCAGTTGCGGAATCGCAATAATAGTAAGACTTCACTAGCATTAACGGAAAGTCATAGCACACAAGGCGATACGGACGGAAAGGTAAGTCCAGGAAACCGGGCGCAGCAGCGCTACAACCTGAGAAGGCGAGATAAAGATTAAAATAAATAGGATAAGAATAGTAATAATAGTAATAATAATAATAAAAATTCCGTAGTAAAGTGCAGTAAGTAGCAAAATTACAATAGCCATGGGCATGTCTCACTTGAAAGATAAAAAGAACGCTAGTAAATTGATAAAATATAGTTTGCGCGAGATTCATAAATGTTTTTCATTGAGTCGCATTGAACGGAAATTGTAGTGTGAAATTAAAAGATAATAAATGGGTTGAATACTGCTCTACCTTAAGAACAAAATGTTAACACATAAACAAAACATTCCAGTACACACACACACACCGTCACATAACCGCAAACAAAACAAACACGCGAAAGGAGGACACATGTGTGTAACATAAAAGTAACAGTACAGCATTCTGTCACAAGACGTGTGTTCCGCAGGATTGCTGACTACGATCCGCAAGTGACCTGATTAGCAGCAATTCAGCGCTTCGCAGTGTCAACATTGCTGAGCAGACTGTAAGCAGTGCAGTGTGTAAACACGGACCAGAATAAGTATCTGACAATCTATAAACAGTAGTGGTTAATAAGATTTTCGTGTAATTACAAGAATAATTAGGATTAGCCTATAATAGTAAGAGAGTTAACCAAAAACAGCTAACAATTAGGAAAGTGTAAATACTCTTTATATAAGCAAAATGAGTTTCCAGATAGTTTTAGCAATAGCATTAGTAATAGCACAAGAAATTGGATATTCTATAAGTATTAAGGTCACACCTCTAGATAACGGAGTAACTATTTGTTTAAAGAAACAGGATGTAATTCACTCTCCATATACATGGTCATGATTGCACAAATTGATTTTACAGAACTTCGAAACCATAGCGTAAAAATTGAGCAACATTTTTTCAATCACTAGATGAGTCCTTCCAAAAGTTATCGTCCTATGACGAAGATATAACTCATACTTTGATAGTAAGTTTAAGAACCTTGTATGTTCATTAGACGAAAGAGTATCAAAACTTAGTAGAATTATTGCCCAAGGGAAATAGAAGATGCGAAAAGAGGTTGGATAAATCTAGGAGGATCTATTTTAAAACAAGTACTAGGTACAGCAACCGAGCAAGATGGTAAAAAAATTAAATAATCGGTTGGTAGGATTAGAAAAACTGACTTCAAAATTTAGAAATTAGCGCAGCAAAACAATTTTGTTAACTAAGAATTTGGAATGTGCAGTAACGAATTCAACTTTTGTCATTACAAAATTAGCACACACATTCATGTCTAAAGTAGAGGAAGTACAAACAACTCTCAATCAGAACCTAAAGGAGTTAGAAAAAGTTTTTTGTCAAGCAATTATATTGTACCCAGTTGTTGCAACAGTTAATCTTAACGGTCACGAATACTAAAATTGAACTCACCAAGTTACGAATTGCATTATACAAGCTTCAAATGGGAAATTGAGTGATGTTTTGCTTCCACCTAAGGTATATTTACAGCATGTGCAAACAATTCAGAAACATTTAGGAGCACAAAGTTACATGTTATTTCCTTGCAATTTAGAGCACATATATAAAATATATCAAATTGTTACAGGTAATGTAGTAGTGATGGATGAACAGTTAAGAATCATTATAGACATCCCAATCGGCACAACTGATTCCGTTTTAACGAGATATTCAATACACACTTTTCCAGTAGCATGGGAACAAACAAATCATTTCATACAATGGGAAACACACGAGATATTATTGTTAACCCAAAATCAAAATTCATACGCTGTAGTGAATAATAGAGATTTGGAGAACATGCCATTAATTCAGCTATAACGATTTGTCCTTTGATAACATTGCATGACAGAAATTTTCCGAGCTGTGAAACTTCAATGTTTTTTGCAAACAATGTTTCTAGCCTTTGCCAGAGACAAGTTTTATCAATGCATCGTCCATATGTGGCACCAATAAAACAAAAAACTGGGGTGTTCACAATGGTAAAACCGCAGGATATAACAGTTACTTGTTGGAATGAACAACTAAATCAAACAGTCAATAGAATTAAGTTAATATCTTCAGGAATTATTGAACAGGGCAGCCACAATGCCAGTTCCTGGGTGAAAATTTTATCATACCAGTCGTACATGACGTCATAAGTTCAATCACTATTTCTTTTCCCAATTATGTTTTACCCACTTTTGATAAGCGGATATATCATAGTCCAAAGTTACTTCAATTAAATCAAACAAACCCAGAAATACTCACTTCAGAAATAAGCAAACATTTGCAACAAGCTAGAGATGCAATAAAATACAATCATTTGTTGGCCAATATAGAAACACAAATACAACTTCAAAATAGGCATAAGACTCTAGTAACATCCATTAGTTTATCATCAATTGTATTTATATTTATCATAATTATCCTTATATTATGCATATACAAGAGATATTCCAAAAAACTAACAAAATTTAAGGTAAACACACAATTACCTAGAGCATCGCAAATTTTCATAGCAGTACCAGTTACCAGCGAAAATGATAGCAATAATGTACAAACCAGCGACACTAGATGTTAGTGAGCATTGTATTAAAACTAATGTTAACCTTTTGTTATACAGGATTGGACGTCGAACAGAAGATTCATTTTTGAAACTATGTTATATGGTTGTAGTGTATTTGTAACCTTGCAAGAGAATTCCATAGCACAGGGAGAATAGCATATTAGAGTAAATGGCTTTAGGGACAAAGCCAAGGTAAGAGAGGGGGTGATGTAATAGGCAAAAATTGTAAGTATAATATTTGAATTGTTAGAGAAGTAAAGCACGGCGATAAGTTGTCAGGCGGTCGGCGTAGCAGACATCGGCCGAGGAAAGTAGGTTTCGATAGCGTCAGCGGGTTGTGCAAAAAGCTCAGCCGCAACACCGCAAGGAGGTCGCATGCGGAGGCTCGGGCAGCTAATGCAAACAGCTGACCCAGTAAATAGGAGCATTACGCGACCAGCCATCGAGATGTTTCGAGAACACGATGGAAGGTGACCACCTAGCCGTAGGTTAGGAAAGCGGTCACGCCGACGTCACTCTGGGTGTCGCGATATATGGACACGCCCAGGGGTCGTAAGAGGTCAGTCGGGGCTAGACCGTGAGGCTAGTCCAGGTCAGGTCAGTCTTGGCAGCCTGTCCGTCTGATTGATCAGTCTAGTCAGACACTATGTTGGTTAGACATCGTTAGTGCAGTAATCGACTGTCACTATGCTAGTTAGAGTATCTACCGCTGCGCACCACCGCCGAGCAAGCCGTCGAGCAAGTCACTAATAGTTACGCATCATGATAGCCAAAGCATTCATCCGTTTGGAGCAGTAGCAAGCTATGGAGTTCTGTTGTAGGGAAACCAGCGAAGATGTATCACATGGAAATAAGGTGTCAATAAACCAAGAGGTGTACCAATAGAATGTTTCAGTAATAATCACCTCAACATTATTTACTCCTCAAGAAGATAGGTAGCGAGACAAGAAGAATGCCAAAGCCGTGTCATCGTGTAACACATCCTGACAAGTAAGTTACCGCACGGCCATATAGCCAACTCAGCCATCCTTGACAAACCCCGCGGCGGAAAAACGCCGCGACACTATACTGTTTTCATTTGGGAAAGGCGGGCCAAGGTCACTTTGCTCTATCCCCACTCCGCTGCCCCAACCCCTACAGCCGAAGGGGAAACAGCTGCCGCGCATGCACAATCATCCTCACAACGTATGTGGAACAATATATTACATTTCATGTGATGTTTTCTTTAGTAAAATCGAGCATTTTAAATATTTGTCATGAGCGAAATTAGTGAGTCATGTGTCGTAGAAGCTGCTTATTTACCAACTTCAATTTCATATGTTAATAAAGATAAAAATTATTTACATGACATCAATGAATATAATTTACTGTTTCTAGTCATTATTTTTAGTTTTAAAAGTTGCGCAAGACATTTCGAGAATTAAATCCAAGTTTTAGATGTGTTTCCCAGTGGAAGTTAATTCTCTAGACACGTCGTATAAATTTTGAAATGAAAGTGGTAGTAACTGGATTTTTTCTGAGTTTTGAGTGATAACTTGCATTATTCATTACGAGGACATACCCTTCTTCCAGGCTCTTAAGCAAGTTAGAAAACCATTCTCTGAACACTTCACTACAGATTTCTTGGTGATGGACGCCAGAAAATTTATATTGAAACACTAAACCAGCCCCTTCAACGAATCCATGATTTGCTGATCGTCAGTTTCCTTATGGTAGGATATTCACCTCGATCATAAAATTCTATTACAGATCGTCGAATGATATATTTCCGGAAGTCATCCATCTCCATGACCGGTTATTCTAGGTGAATGTTTTTCTTTGGAGAAGAAAAGGATGACCTGGAACATTCAGCTTCGCTTCGCTACATACACGCTGCACGTTTCGTAAAAATACGCCACAAGCCTCTTCTGTAATTTTTTGCGGTTCCCGAAAAAGCAGTGCTGCCAGACACTTGGCTTTGAATATCCGTAGATGGCAGCTAAAATATCCGCAGATTGGGTGCAAAAATCCGGAGACTCGCTAACTGAAAGAGTGAAACAATAATTATCGAAGAAACAGTCAAAATTAAGAATACTTTTTATTCCCAGGTCTTTAATATTACAAAAATAATATTCTACATTCAAAGTAAGAAATATCCCTGAACATGTTTTATACGTCGTCACTTTTATCACCGCTGCTGCTGATAAACTCTCTCTCTCTCTTTTTAATTTTTTTTTAGCGACCATACTTTTACTTTTTTTTGTTGAAATTAAATTTAGTAATAGGAAATGTTAAAAACTGCGACCCCTTTAATTCTCGGATATTGGATAAGCCTTCTCGGAAGCCACTTCTTTGTAAGCCATGCCAGCGAGCATGTCACCGTGTATAAAGATTGCGTCGGTAGTTTTGTATTGCAGTCTTTTAATATCTATAAAATCTGTAACCAAACAAAATATGAGATTTATTTCAATCGTTGGTTCACACGAGCGGTTGCAAGGAAACGATTCACACTTATTGACAATTCTGTAATGCAGTAACACTATACGCTCAAAGTTTAAAAGCAACACCAATATAATAAAATATCGACAAATGATAAAAGTATAAAAAATCCGTAGATATTTTAACAAAATCCGAAAATCCTAAATGTTCATAAAAATCCGTAGATCTACGGAAAATCCGTAGAAATGACAGCGCTGCGAAAAAGTATATTAATTTTCTTTTCAGAGTTTTTTTAGCGTCTTGAAAAAATTATACACGTCAGAAATTTTTGTTTTTGACTGTCGCCTAATATAACTATCTGACGCCGTTTCACGTACAGCGTTTTTTAACGATGTACTGGTGGTATAAATACGACAATACTGCGCCATAAGACAATGCCTCCTGCCTGCCTGTAGGCAGCGGTCTGCTCAGAGGGGAAGGCAACGGGAGGGGGTGGTGAGGTGAGGCGGGGGGCTAGGGGAATATGACCTTGGCGCGCCACTTGAGAGTGAACATAGTATACAGTAGTAGATATCATACAAATCTTTTTTTATTACTGGAATTTCTTTTGCTAATTGAATTTTTAATTCTCAAATTGTAATCGAGGTCAGCACCTGTTTTTGTAATTTTTTTCATTTATTCATATCCCTCCATAATACTTTCTACAGTATTAGATATGTACTAAAGTCGTAACCATTTTATTTTTTCTTATCAATACACGAGAAGAGACATTATTTCGGAAACATCACAATCATGAATGAATGAATTTCGGAAACACGCGTCATGCCTGAGAATGTCCCGGAATTACGTTTTTATATAAACATAAGCTATCTTCAACGCAGCTTCTCAATAACAAGAAGTCAATTGAAATTATACTTATTTGTAAATGTCGCTGAAATCATAATTTCTTATCTGTATAACTATTTAGATGCGTTCCCAGAATGATGCTGTATCGATGTACGGTGATTAATATACAATCAAAAATTACTTTCCTGGGAAATTGTACTTACCGGTACTTACTTTGTTGGAGACAAAGTAGCTGACCGCTAACCTGATCAAAATTTAGTGACGGACTGCTCACTACTTCACCTATGGTTCTTACTAATAAGTAATAACGTTTTTGGATGCGTTGACTGAAATGACGCATTTGTCATTGGACAAATTTCAAACTTATTTTTATTTTAGGTACTACCGTATTGTTTTATTTTGTAAAACAATTGGAAATACGATTTTTTAAAGAGGTGAAATAAGTCTTACTGAGCATTCACGGTGTTATTTATTCATTTCTCGATGTTCTGGTTGCTTTCATTCTCCAGACACATTCCCGAAATGACTTTTTGTGTTTATTTTAAATTTTAATGGAATGAAATTAATTTACTCAATTTCTTAATGGACATACAAATGTGGGAATATTAATAATTAACAAAAAGAATTTCCAGTATTTATTTTTTTCAAAAGAAAATAATTTTGATAGTTTAAAGTCTTCCAAAGAAAATTTCTCACCTTCGTGATTTTGTGCCATACAGTTAACCCCATTCATGAAAAGAACATAGATGTAAGAGGGAATTTCATAAGTCAGTCCAGCAGATATAATAAATGTGTCAGAGAAACTAGTAACTATGAAATTCTAGGCTTAAACCTACCATGGTTTTAAGCAATACTCAATCTAAAAAGTACATGCACATATCCCAGCCAAAAAGCTTCAAGAAAGATGATAATATTAGCAAAAAACAGTCATTTTTTCACCTCTGCAGCCATGCACACAGCTACTACTGATTTCCTATTTAATATTCTTCATTGTAAGGATGACAAAAGACAAAAACAGCATGTACTGGACGAAAACTGGTAGCCTGCTCTGTCGGTCTAGTGTGAACGCTGTAATGCTATAAAGGTTGGCTTTACAGCCATCTGTACAAAGCATCATTGCAGTTAGAAAAGTGTTGGGGTGAGCCTGTACATCTTATGAAAGGCATGCAGTAAGGTTGCCACTCACTGAGCAAAGCAAAAATTATGTACTGGTAAAGCTAATGAACTCACAGATTTTATGTAACAGTCTGCTCTTATGGCTGATGAAATTGGTTGCATCATTGAAGACAGGCTAAAATAACATGTCACTAAAAACAAAATGGCAGTAATGAGTCAATTATATTCTGGCATGTGGTCAACACTGAGCATATTATTAACTTCAGTGAAAGTAGGCTCTAGATTAAGGGTGCCCTAGGGAGATCAAGAAAGTGCTAGCAATCTCTAGCAACTCAAGAAACTTTAATAGGGACAGTGGTATTAGATAGTTTGACACTTCATACAATCTGCTGCAAAACAGATTACTAGCAGTGTCCCATGCGCAAGTGAACCTATTCATGACTGGCCAATTTAATAATAAAACATGGCACATAAACAAGTGCACAGAATGCCTCATTAAAAGTCTCTCCCTGAAGAAGGCCACAGTATGATGACAGAAAGCTTGGTTATATCAATGTGTGATTGCATGAACAGCCACAAGAACAATTAATTTAGCTGCAGAATCTTATAACTTTGTACAAAATATGCTTTCAAACAAGCAAAGTAACAATGCTGATAAGAAGAAAATATAATGCTATTGGCTGTTCTTTTGATACCGCAAAACATAAAAGCATATTGAAACATGTTAATGTGATCAAACTCATTTTTTATTGTTTCTTCTACTAGACTGAACTGATGATAGTGTCATAAACAAACACAAATCTTTGGAAACAAATGCACTGATAACATTTGGCCTGGAGCTTATTTTCTTCATTCACCCTGCAGGTGTGAGAAAGGAGAAGGAAAAATTGTGAACATCTTTAATTTGTGTGGGGGTCAATTCAAATCAAATAAGATACTGTTTAACACAGGGAACAATTTTGTTACTTTTTATAGTAAGACAACCATGGTCCTATTCAATCATATTAGCATATGTACATTGGTAGCAGTATTATTATTAGTTGTTTGATGTATACAATATCAGTAATATAGTTATTTGACAGATTAGATACAGAATTGTCTAGAAGAATAAGGCACATATTCAAAATAACAGCAAAACTTTCCAAAATATGCTTCATATATTCTACACATTATATTTTATGATTACCGTATTACAATATGTTTAGTTCTGTTTTGATTATTTTACAAAATACATTTATTCTTCACAAGTAAGATAGTAACACTTTTATAGAAACTTAGTAACTTTGGTGGTAGAAGTTTAATCCAAATCAGTAAGTAATTAAACATTTCGAATTCAATTAATCTCTGCAGGCACAAAAGAATGTTAATATGGGTGTCTTGATGTTGTTTAACAGTATTTGTATGCTATTTTCAGACAAAGCAGGGCAATAAAAGAAATTTTTATTAAGTACATAACACAGTACTTATTGACATAACATAAACTGTTCAATTATAATATTATAAATAATTCCATTTATAGGGCTGATTGCCTTGATTTTAATGAAATTTTGTTCTTTGATTTTACTAGCAAAGAAAGTTGTTACATTTCTACTTTCAAGGCAGGAAAAATATTTAGCACCTAGACTGTAGGATTTCCCTTGAAAAACCAAGGAAAAACATTTTACAAAGTAGTTTTAATTAAATGTAGTTCTGAATGAAACTACATCAATTTACAGGAAATCAGCAGTTGATAAGAACAGAAGTGCTGACGAGTTGTATACAAGGACAGAGAAATATTAGTTTTTACTCAAGTTGATGGAAGGAACTTGGAGAATTAACAATGAAAAAGGAGGAAGCAGGTAGAGACGCTATTCTTTTAAATTTTAATGTCAAGACTTATAAAGCAGTGAAATTCATTTAAAAAATAAAACACGATTTCCTTCTATACATTTTGTTTTATGTCTATTTTTTCCTGCCATCAGCTTTCACAGTTACAGTTTCTTCTTAAATCCAAATTCCTCGATGGTTAATACAAATTTCAGTAAATAATATAATTTTCCATATACTATTTGAAATGTTTGCTCCATACCAATATATATTAAATATCTTTTAAAGTACTGTAGGTATGATATACTTACCCTCTCTTAGATAAAAAAAATGTTCAATTAATTAATTATTATTAATTTTTGTTCTTTTCTCCTTCAGTTTGTAGGATTTGAGATTTATAAATTGCAAAGTGCAATGTGAAATAATATTCTATTGTTATTTTTTAAAAAGTACATTATATTCAACATCAGTCTTAAGCTTCAGAATTAGTTATGCTACAGAGTAAACAAAATATACAGTTTTTTTATACAGATATGGATAAATGCATATTCTTCATTATTCTAATGTAAGTTTTACATCACATGTATAATAGACAATGCACAAGGCAATTTACTAAGTAGCACATAGGAAATGTTGTTGATGTATAAAAGGAAGTGTAAGCTAATATATGTACTACATTCTATTTGTTCCCAATTCCAACTCGATCGGTACCACACCGGTAGACAAATCAGTCAAAACATCTATGACTGAGGAAAATATGAATAACAGTACAGACCAAGAGCTTGGATACAATTTTCAAATTATATGCTAATCCATCACAATGTTTTATTCTTTTTTGAAAATGTATTTATCTGTTTAAATAAAGGCATCCTTCATCGCAGTCACAATCAGTCATACTTCATTGTACAACCATAAATAAAATTAATAAAAGTATTTACATATATATATATATAGTCACAGCTCTGTGAAAAGGCATAAAGTCACATGCTGCATTTCACAGATTAGCACCTATTCTTTTTTATTGGTTTACTGTACTAATGATGATATTATGTAATGTCAATAAGATTTACAGACCACTTTATTTCAGATGAAGCATTTGGTGGTTTGATTATAAAATCTTCCAATAAAACAAAACAGAGGCAGGAGCCAACTGCCACACACTGTTAAGTATCTATGCACAACTGTGGGAGTGAGGAGCAAAATCTTTAAAGCCATTTGTTGCGAACCACACTGCTTAGTCTCCTCCCCCACATAAGATGATATCATACAAGTGTGCCTTGTAAATGCTGCGGATCTGCCAGAGGTGTTGGGCCTGGACCTGGTCCTGGGGAAGGGGGAGGCTGGCAGTTGTCCATTGATGAGGCACCTAACCCTGACACATCCAGTGAAACAGGTGAGTGAGCACTGATTCCTGCATATCCTGCACTCCCTCTGGAAGATAGAGCTGTATCACCACTATTACTACCTCCACTGGCACCACTAACACCACTGCCAGCAACTGAAAGTCCAGTTGCTACTGTACTGAGCAAATTACTACAGCTATTTTCACTTTGTGAGCTCCCTTCCTCTGGTGGTGTAACTTCAAGACCAATACTGCCATTAAGTGCAATCTTGATTGGATTGCTGTGGTTTACTGCATATGAGAAACCAAGGTCTTCCAGGCTACTCTTTCGACGAGCAGGACCTGTAGGAGCTAGTCCTTGGCGCAATGAGTTGGAACGACGTAGTAAAATATCATCAGCAACTCTCAAAGAATTGGAACGGGGCCGGTAACCTCCTCCAGGACCAGCTCCCACAACTGTGGGGCTATCTGGGAGTGACAATGAGTTAGCTTTAGTTGTGACAAGGGGTGGTGGACGTGGTGACACTGTGTATCCTGAGAGGCCTATGCCAGAACCACGCCGACTACCAGCTCCAGCTGCTGCCATCTGCTGCACCAACTGCTGGGAGCAAAAGCTGATGTTGGATTTGCGACGGCTATTATGTCGCTCAAATGTTTTTTGTGCTGAGAAAGGGCTCGGTCGTACTATGTAGCTATGGAACAAAAAAGGTAAGGATTTAAAATTATGTTTACACAAAGTTGAAAGATATTTCTTTAAACATTTCAAATTAATAAACCATTTATGAAATGCTCTTGGGTAACTAGCCAAGTAAAGAAAGTGTTATCACATGATATTTTGGCAATCACACTCACTGTTGCCATTCACTTCCCCAGAAGATGGCAACAGTGAATGTGATCGCCGAAATATCATGTGATAACACTTCGTTAACTCGGCTAATTACCTGGGAGCATTTCATAAATTCTCAATGCCAAGAGAAACTTTGTTCTTATGAATAAACCACTTATTAAGAATGCAATTAGAAGAAATAATGAGGACTATTAATAAATAGGATAAGTGAATAGGGAAAGGACATTTTCTATTGTTGTTACTTGTGTCTTTTACTGGTGGGTTATTTACATGGGCGGATACGGGGGGTTATTTACATGGGCGGATACGGGGGGGGGGGAGTGTAGGAAACTTAAGCCCGCCCCCCCAAAAGTATCTATGGCCACCTCCGACATTGTTATTTTGGAGACATTTTTTTTACTATAAATACTACCTTTTGCCCGACTCAAGGCCCCCCCCCCCAACCCAAAGCCAAAATGCACTGAAGGCAAGCCCCCCCAACCAAAATCCACTCAAGCCAAGCATCCCCCAAACCAAAGTCCGCTCAAGACCCCCCCCCCCCAAAAAAAGCAAGATCCTGGATCCGCCCCTGGTTATTTATTCCATAGAAAGGCAAAACAAAGAACTGAAGATAATTTAAATATTGAGTCACGTTAATGTTAAGAACACTTGAAACAAAATTTTGAAAGTTGGTTTATTTTCACCAAATCATACTTCACCTTGATACAAGATACGGCTGATATATTATTTATAACAGCAGTAAAGCAATCTTATTTGGAATGTAATCACAAAAACCACAAGATTTTGGGTGACATTTTGTGTGTACACATCCAGATCGAAATGAATCGTTCTCTATTACATGAAGACTGTTAATACTGAAATATTGTATTTGTGTGTCCGCCTTATGTGTTTTATCTTGTCACAGCCATCAACTTAGGTTGTGATGGGTTAATTTCCCTTTCCTTTATTATTTATGTCATGTAGAAGCCACTTCCTTTTTCCTTAGTTTCAGTGATATACATTTTGATGAAAGTAAAACTACCAGTGATGGTAACTTCAGGAGTGTAGCTACTATGGGGCTAGGCGGTGCAGTGCACCGGGACCCCTACACTCAGGGGCCCCAAAGCACAGTTCAGTGGCCCACGAGCCGGGCAAACTGGCGACCTCACTAAGGGCCCTCTCACTGCTCAGGGGGCCCCTAAGCACAACTCAAGGGCCCCATCCTCAGCTCAGGGAGCCCTTAGCAGCAACAAAAAGCAAAAAAAAAGGTCGCCCATCTGGCCTGAGGGCCCAAAATAAATTTTTTGCACCAGGGCCCTTGTTGACCTGGGTAACTTGTAAGTATCTTATACAGCAAGATATTGTTATTTCATGGAACAGTGAGTGTGCAGGATGGTACAGCTCTACTGATAGCTGTATTGAACTAAATGTTGAGGATTGACATGAATTTAATGATTACAGAACACTATATATACATACTAGTGTAAGGCTGTGACCGTTTTTTGCATACCGTCGTGGGTCTAGAATAGTTCCAGTTTCTAGGATGAAAGATTATGACGGGTTGACCTGATTTGACCAAATATAAACTTGACTAGTGTTTCAGGGTGAATAAAATCTGTTGAGCTTGAAGAACTCAGAAGCATTAATAGAGGTAGGTAGTAAACACGAACAGGGACGATAGCGCAATCGTATAAATTCCTTAAATAGAAACTTACTTGTATTCGGCCCTTAAAGTTCACTCTGTAAATTAAAAAAAAAAAATCCTGTTTGCTTTGAAAGCATCACATTGTTTGTTATTGTGACTGGGCAAACACTCATAATCTAATCATTGGTCATAGTATCTGTAAAGGACAGAAAACTTCATACACATTCTATATTGTTAACCAGTTGAGCAACTTTTAAGAAATGAACTTCAATAATACTTGATTTGGTAACATATTTCGTCTGATGTACACTTAAAATAACCTAATAACTCACTTACAGCGAACATGAACAAAAGACCTAAAAGCAAATAAACCGTAATGCATAAACTTTGGACAAGCAATAACATTAGTAAAAATCTTAATTAGATTGAAATTTTTCCAAGCCGGAATGACAATAGTCATCTGTGGTTACAGCAAAGACCATGAGAAATCTTTTTATTATTTTTTTTTTTTAAATTGCTTCCTTAGCAACATATTACTGAAAAGCAGATCCACTGTTTTCAGCCGCAATATTTTTTTAACTATGAAACACTACAAAAAACAAACATTATGGCTATTAATTTGGTAGCAGTTGCATAGCTATTAAATAGTGGACATAACCACGATTTTCTTGTAATGGTATCTCTGGTCACTGTTTTGCCAGCGAAGGCTGACACGTGACACCATTCTCCAGCCAATAGCTATCAGGGTGAGTGAATGACCTTACAAAATTTTATAGTAGATGGCTTTATGCCTTATTCATGTCAAGGCTATTACAGGTGGGAAAGGACTGGGGTCAAGTAATGGGAAAGGATTTGACTATGGAATTTTTGAAGGAACTATCCAAACATTAGCCCTGAGCGATTTCATCAAAATACAGAAAACTGATATCTGGGTGGCTGGATGTGGATCCAAACCTGAATATGAGACCAGATCATTACCACTCGCCCATATGGTAGATTTACCAGTTCTTAAGATTTCATGGTACCGGCAGAGGTGCAGTTGAAAACAATGCAATTCATTTTTTTAAATTATCTAGGATTTTATAGGACAGCTAAAAAAAGTGGATGAACAATTTTAAAGAGCTTAAGTTTTTTTTTTTTTTTTTTTTTTTTTTTTTTTTTTTTTTTTTTTTTTTTTTTTTTTTTTTTTTTTAGGAAACTAGACATTTTACTGTTAAGAAACAAATATGGTATGCATTTGAGAAAAAATTACTGTCGTTTGATCCAAAACCATTATTCTGCAATGTTCATAATAGACCCATAATTCTCTATTTGATATTGTTGCAGTGTGGACACAGAGACTAATAAAGTAACTAATCTAGATAAGAACATATTTATATCAATTTTGTGCATAAAATTGAATTTAATTACAATGGAGCTTATGCTTTGGTGGTATTTTCTCTAGTCATCTAATTACACTTCTCTTAGTATTTTATTATTATTACTAGCTGGTACCCACGACTTCGTTCATGTTTGTAAAGAATTGGATTGACAGCTACTGACATCTAACCACCATAGTGCATGATGGGAGACTCGATGCCATTACCAAACACAAATGCCAGTCATCTGCGCTATGTAGTTCAGGCAGCAAAGTAAAAATTATGGACACACTTGTCATTGGTTGAAATACGAAAATATCCTTGATCGGCCATTTTCAACCACCACACTCCCACAGTTACAGAAATTCAGCCAACATTATGATCGATGGGTGACTCTGTGCTACTACCACACACAAAGACCAGTGATCTACGCTTGATGGTTTGGGCTGAAAAGTGATACATAGGGACACATACATTTTTTGGTAGAAATTTTAAAGTGCCTCAGGTCGACCAGTTTCAACCCCCTTATCTCCCAAACCCCCATAGCTACCGACATCTAACAATCATAGTGCATGACAAGAGACACAATTCTACTACCATACACAAACACCAATGGTCTATGCTATGTAGTTGTGACAGAAAAGTGACACGTCATTTGTCGAAATAAAAAAATATCCTTGATCAGCCACTTTCAACCTCCATATCTCCCACATTCACACAGTTACTGAAATTCGGCCAATGTTGTGATCAAAAGGTGACTCTGGGTTACTACCACACACAAACGCCAGTGATCTGCGCTAGATAGTTTTGGCTGAAAAGTGATACACCAAGATACATGCGTCTTTGGCAGAAATATGAAATTGCCGCGGGTCGACCACTTTCAATCCCCATGTCTCCGTCACCCTCATGGCAACCAACATCTAACAACCATAGTGCATGACAGGGGACACGATACGACTAACACACACAGACGCCAATGGTCTATGCTATGTAGTTGGGGCAGAAAAATGACATATGCGGAGACAAATGTCTTTCATCGAAATACAGAAATATCCTTGATCGGCCACATTCAACCACCATATCTCCCACACTCCCACAGTTACTGAAATTCAGCCAACGTTGTGATCGAAAGGTGACTCTGTGTTACTACCACACACAAACACCAGTGATCTGTGCTAGATAGTTTTAGCTGAAAAGTGATACACCAAGACACATACGTCTTTGACATAAATATGAAAGTGGCGCAGGTTGATCACTTTCAACCACCATATCTCCCACACCCTCACAGCTACTGACATTTAACCACCAGAGTGCATGATGGGAGATTCACTGCTACTACCACACACAAACATCAATGGTCTACCCTATGTATTTCTGGCAGGAAAGAGAAGTATAAGGAGACACAAATTTTTGGTTGAAATGCCCTGCATTGACCAACTTTAATCATTATACCTCCCACATCCCCACAGCTATTGGCATTCGGCCAATGTTGTGCATGATAGGAAACTCCATGCTACTTTCTCACACAAACACCAGTGATCTGTGCTATGTATTGGTGGCTGAAAAGTGAAATATAGTGAAAAAATCTATTTTTATATATTTATATAAGATTACCATCTTGTATACTTTCAGTGTTAAATGCCTCCCACATCTACTTTTGTGATTTACAAATTTAAAATTCCTTCAGCAGTTTTGGTAGATTATTAATCACTTCTGTTGATGACTTACTGCAATCCCTGACACCCTTACCCAGAAAAGAAAATGTTTTCTCTCCCTTATACATAAAATTGAAGGTCATCTTGGCCCAATGGCCATGATTTCTCCTCCTACTCCAATTCTTCAATCAATACCCTCAAGCTCCATCACCCAAATATGTTTCGTAGACTCCAGCACTCTCTGCACCCTCCTTCTGTCTTCCAAAAACTCCCAATCTTGTTCCTTTATCATATTGATAATTAAGTGGGTCTTACATTAATTTCCAGAAACAAATCTAGTCTATTTTAGGACATTATTCTGAGTTTTATCATAAGATTTATGAGTTGTGAGCATGGTGCAGTATAAGGATTTAGTTCTAAGGGAAAAAGATTGTGACACAATCATCAGTAGAAGCGTCAATTTGGTGACATTTATAAATAGTAGTTCAACCACCAAGTGTGGCTCTTACATCACCAGTCATCCACTTTATGTGTACAGTACATCTAGTTATTATCGGTAAACACTGAGTTGGTCTATTGTCATGTATGGGAAGTATGTTGATTGTCTGTTTGTTGGATCTGTTTACTGTAAATACCATTTTCATTTCATACTATACTTGATATAAATGAGGAAATGATGTCAAGCATAACATATAAAATTTCCTAAGTATACTTGTAGGTACCTGTGCTTCACAAAACAAGAACATAATTTTATTACTTTAAAGAATTTCACATAATAGATATGGATGGTTGATATATTTTTTGAAGTGGAAGTGAAAATGGGAGTGCCGTATGGCATTTAATTGGACCATTGCTGTTCATTATTCTAATCAATGATTGTGATAATAGCTTACAGAAGATGTTAGGATGTTTGGAGATGAAATAATGCTATACAATAGGATCAAAATGGGAGGAGACTTAGCAGCTGACCAGGATGGGATATCTAGCTATGCAGGTCAACATGGAATGGAGATAAATATCAAGAAGAGTCACAATTTATTAGATACACAGATAAAAGACTAAAGGTTCTTTATGATTCTGCTATAGTTTTCTATGATTTTAGGATGGTGAATTTGTTGATGAAGACCTCAAGTATAAATATTTTGGCATTACATTTGATAACAAACACAACCCGGCATAACACACTGGGCAGATAATAGGAAAAGGTTTCAAAATCTCACCTTAATAGGACAAGGTGATGAGGGCATGTACCAAAGTAGTCACAGAAGTGGGTTACAAAACCTTGGTTAGACCATTTGGGTATCAAACATAGGACTTGGAAATAACCGAAAAATGCAATCAGTAAGTGATACATTAAACGAATTGGATTGAATCAGTGGGAGACAGGAGGAGGGTGAAGAGAGTGCTGGGACTATTCAAGGCATGTATTGGTGATGCAGTTCAGGAGCATATTGGCAGAAGGATCAGAGATAATACATGGAAGAGAAGAGATGACCATGATTCCAAGCTACCACTCGTTTTCAGGAATAAAGGAGTAGGAAAACTTTCTTTTGTAGGTAAGGGATAAGTAGTTGGAACAAAATTATCAAGAATGTATAAAAGTACTTATAAACTTATCTTATGTCTTACGCTTCATCGATGTCAAGATCATTAGAGGCATACTCATAAACCTTAATCTTGAACAAATATTGTTTACAGTAAGTAAATAGGATTTTTAATATCTTAGTTGACAATGGGTTTCCAGTATTCCCCAACTGAAAACTTAAATTCCTGTTATAATTTAATTTAAAATTGTTATTTCTGTCTACCACAAACTAAAAGAGAAATTGTCAATTTTGAAAATTTGTATTTTTCTGAAGAGATAAAGAAAAACAATAGTACATCTACTAATCACATTATCATACTTGGAAATAAACCAAACAAATATAAAAACATTCTAATTAAAACATCTTCTTAGTAATTATCATGCATTTGATTAGTGAAGAATAGAATATACACTGTGAAATTATGTAATTAAAGAATACAAATTAGAACTTAACACAAACTTCAAAAAATTGTTATTTTCTAAATTATTTTCATAGAGAGATATATAGATAGATAGATAGATAGATAGATATGTTCACTTTGATCCCATGTGAGAATAATCTCGGGGATGTGGAACAGTACATACACTTATTAGTAATGTCAATATTACTATATAATTGATAATATTATATATTGACAAGAAGTTAGTTACGACCCATTAGTATAACCAATATTTCCTGTGATCTACAGATACAATCCCGAGTTAGTTAATACTTATTATGTGGAACAGTGTATAAACTTGTTACCAGCATCTAACAACCCGTTATTTTCTTACCAACCAGTTACCACAACTCATAAGCAGTCAATTACTTAAAAACCTGTTAGTATCATAATTTTTAAAAGCAGTTTTTGAGTGCATGCTATCCCATGTTAGTTACTATATATGAGTGAAATTTTGTAAATTGTGTAATTACTTCATTTGTCAAAAGTTTCAACAGAAAGAAAAACCATATATCATTGTAGTAATTGTGGAGAACTTTGTCACCTTCCCCTTCCATACACCATATATACTATTTTATCAGTCATTCTTAGTTACCAAATTCCAAGAAGAAAATTCTTTCACAGAGTAAAATGGATTCTGAAGCAGAAACTCTTTCAGTTTGGACTTAAAGTAGATGGGTTTTTGTAGATAACATTTAATTTCTGTTGGTAAGACATTGAATAAGGAAGCTCCAGTAAATTTTAACCCTTTCTGTACAATTGACAGTGATTTGTAATCCTTGTGGATATTATATTTATTCCTAGTATTATGGCTATGTATACCAGCATTAAGATTGAAATGTTCAGGATTTTCCACTACAAATGATAGTACAGAGTATACATACTGTGCTGGCATTGTTAGTACACCCAGGTTTTTAAATAGATTTCTGCACGACGTCTGTGGGCTTGCTCCACAAATAGTTCTTATAGCACGTTTTTGCAATTTAAATACCCTCTGTGCTTGTGACGAGTTTCCCCAGCATGAGATGCCATAAGTGAGCAGGGAATGAAAATATGCAAAATATACTAACTTTCTGGTTTCTATATTAGCTATTCTAGATATTACCCTAAGTGAAAATGTTGCAGAATTCAGTTTTTTAAGAAGTTGTTGAATATGTTGTTTCCAGTTCAATTTGTTATCTATATATACACCCAGGAATTTTGTGAAATTACTTTCATTGATTGCTTTTCCTTCTGATATCACATTATAGCTGTCCTTTGTTTTATTTTTTGTAACAAACTGAAGTAACTGTGTCTTTTCTACATTAAGTATTAGTTTGTTGGCATTAAACCATCTGTTAATTTTCTTTATAACATCATTTGCTGTGTTTTCGAGGTTTTGTGCTGATGGGTCTTTCAACGATATGCTGGTATCATCTGCAAAGAGCACCAAGTATTCATTATCACCTAATATATGTGGGAGATCATTTATACAGATTAAGAACAGCAGAGGGCCAAGAATTGAGCCCTGAGGCACACCACATTTAACTATACCCCATTCTGAGTTTATAACATTTCCTGTATTAGCATCTTTCAGTGATACACATTGCTTTCTATTTTCCAGGTAAGAGTTAAACCAAAGTCCTGGCTTACCATTAACTCCATAGTGGTCTAATTTACCTAGTAGAATCTCATGATCAACACAGTCAAAAGCCTTAGCAAGATCACAGAATATACCTAGGGAATTTAATTTTTTATGCATTGATTCCAGTATGTTGTTTACAAAAGCAAAAATTGCTGAATCTGTTGAAACGCCTTGTCTAAAACCAAACTGTACTTTACTGAGTAGGTCATTCTTTTGTAGATGTGCATACACCCTTCTGTACATTGCTTTTTCAAAGATTTTTGAAAATGCTGGTAGAAGTGAAATGGGTCTGTAATTCTCAATTTTTGAGGTATCACTCTTTTTATAAAGCGGTTTGATTATTGACTTCTTGAGTGAGTCAGGGAAGATACCTTCTTCAAAAGAACTATTACAAATATGACTAATAACTCTACTAATGCTGGTGTTACATTGTTTCACTACATGGGTTGAAACCTCATCATAACCAAAAGACTTTTTATTTTTGAGGGATTTAATAATTTTTTCAATTTCATTTTGACTGGTGGGAAATAGAGACATAGGTGCTGTTTTTGGTGACAAGGATTTAAGTATTGCTATAGCATCTATATTCCCATTATATTTTCCTTTTATTTTTTCAGCAACTGTTAAGAAGTAGTTATTGAAAGCACTTCCTACACAAGAGGGGTCATTTACAAGTTTATCATTAATGCTTATAGATATAGGTTTATGTTCAGGGGATAAAACAGTTGTTTCTCTTTTAATAATGTTCCAAACAATTTTTATCTTATTATCTGAACTACTAATCTCATCGTTTATCGCCAAACGTTTAGATTCTTTTATTACTTTGGTTAAAATTCTACAGTAAGTTTTGTAATGTTGTTTGAGAAGCATATTGTCAGTATTCCTTTCATTTAATATGTATGAGTCTAATTCGATATTTTTGAAGTCTGAATATTCATGTCACTTTTATATTAAATGAAAGGTGTCAAAAGTTACTTTCAGCAGAGATTTCTTGAAATTCAGTTGTGATGGAGAATATGCTACTGTATCATTTTCCGTAGAGATTTACTTCCCAATTTCATGATTTTTGTTAAATTCTTTATTAACAATTTCATTAGCAGAGTACTTTGTCCTTTAAACATTTTAATTCTTTCTGTGTTCAGTAAATTTTTTATCACTTTCATTGGCAAATTATTCCAATCCATCTCTTTCTTAGCTACAAAAGAAAATTTTACTCTTCCTTTATGACTTAAATCAAGGGCCAGGTTGTGGTCATTTTCATCTATTCTCTTCATGTAGTACTTATATTTCTTCCACCATTATCCACCAAAGCCTCATCACCAATATATGCATAATACATTAGTTAATCAATTTGTTCTACAGTATTTACGATAAACAAACAAGGGATAAGAAATTGCTGCCCTCCAGGGCCGAATTTAGGGACTTGTAGGCCCCTAGGCTATATCTGTGGTGTATGCCCCTAGGCTACAAATGTGGTGTGGGCCCTTATATATTTATAAGGCAATATCAATTACTTATTATTAAATTAATAAACTTTTTAATGCAAAATATTGAATAATGTAATGATAGTAAAAATATATGAGGATAATTTACTGAATAATCAAAAGTTTTTAACATGCTTTCTGTATTATTTCTGAGACTGTAGTGAATGATGTTAGCTGCTCGCACATTCAATTTTTCTACTGATGATCAATACCTAAGGTGCCTCCTATTTTAGTGGTGTTGTTGCAACCAAACACCCACAGCAAAAGCCGGTGGAATTACAAACTCAAAAGTTTTAGTAACAATATGAAACAGTAGGCTTACATCTATCTATATCTATAAAACGAAAACCCTGTATATTTGTTCTAGAAAAACTCAAAAACTACTGCACAGATTTCGATGTGGTTTTCACCGTTTTAAAGGTTAGACTCGTCATTGAATTGTTTGGCATGTCTTATGCTCCAATTGAAAGTGAATTAAACTCGTAAGTAATGCATATCTGGTGACTTTGAACATGAAATCGAACTGTTTAAAACCTTCAGTGTTAACATAGTGTTTTTTTTTTTTTTTTTTTTTTTTTTTTAAAATTTATTGATTATATTCTGTCTTACCATATTTTCAGAAAAAATCATTGTTTCTATTGCTGCACGATTTGCTGTGGTTATTATGATGAAACTTAGTACACATGTTCGTGATACCATGGCTAAAAATATTGCAGGAATAAATCAAACCCCCCATCTCTTTTACACTTACTCTAACCTAACATTACCAAAAAAAAAAAAGTATTTTGTTTAGATCATCCTCTATTCACAGTCCCATCTCATTTTAGTTATGCTATGTAACATTATGGAATCTGGAAACAACCTAATAGTTGATTGTAAACCACTAGAATAAAGAAGAACCGTGGTTCCAGTGCATTACATTGCAGCACTACTGTTTTGACACTACATTTACTACCCTAACAAATTGCTTTTTACCATTTAGGAATTCCTCCAGATAGCAAATCAGTTTCAGATCAACATGAATTGTTTTTACTTTGTTAATATTGCTTATTTTGTAAAATACCTTGGAAAGAACTGGTTCTACATTATCGACTTGGCCCTCCTTGTCAATTTCTTCTGAAATATCTTGCATATTGTCCATGATTAATAGTTACTTGGATAATCCCTCAAAAACCAAGAGGTCATTTATCATACCAGTTTCTACCCTCACAGAATTTCTGATGAGGTCAAATAACAAACTCTCTGTCAACTCAGCAACTACAGGATGTGGCAGCATAACTTCCTTTTTTAAAATGTGCACCATTAAGTAAGTTGATTTCGTAACACAGCGTTAGTGTTGTCGTTCGAGAGGCATGACAATAAAGTTTTATCCTGACACAGTTCAGTCGCCATCATGCATTGGAACAGTGAGGAGCATAGGTTTGCCGTTGAGGCCTACTTTTCAAGCAGATGTTCTGTGATTGCAACCCAGCACGCTTTTTGGAATCACTTTAATTTAGCCCTGTTGGCCCCTGCCCCGGACTGGAAATCAATTGTTATGTGGGTGATTACATTCAGAGAAACTGCAAGTGCAACAAGATGAAGAAATGGAGGTCCTCGCCTCATTAGATTACCTGAGAACATTGAGGCATTGAGAGCTTTAATGTTGCGATCACCACGGCATTCTGTGCACAAACATGTATCTGTCCTTGGAATTTCTGATTGTTCTGTGACGTGAATTCTTCATGATAATCTTAATTTCCATCCATAAAAGATGGCGACTGTACAGGAACTTCCTGAACGTGACTTCAATTCTTGGAGGAACACGTGTGAGGTTCTTCTGGAAGACTTTCCTGAGGAATCTGATTTTTTTTTTCATTTGTGTGGATCCGTCAACAAACAAAACATGTGCTACTGGGCTGATACAAATCCTCGTAAATTGCATCAAAGGTCTTTGCACTCACCAAAAGTCACAGTGTGATGTGCAATTTCCTCTGGTGGAATTATTGGTCCCTGGGTCCTTGAGGAAAATGAAGTCACAGTGATAATGAATTCGGACCGGTATGTAAACATGTTAAAGGATTTTTTTTTTCCACGGCTAGATGAGTTGGAGTTAGGGGACACTTGGTTCCAACAAGATGGTGCAACGGCACACACTTGAAGAGCATCAATGGCTGTTTTGAGGGAACACTTCCCAGTGCGCCTCATCTCAATTAGGGGCGATTTGGAGTGGCCGGCCTGCTCTCCCGATTTGACCCCTTGTGATTTTTTTCTATTTCTTTTCTTTTTTTTTTTTTTTTTTTTTTTTTTTTTTTTTTTTTAAATCCCATGTTTATGTGAACCATCCAAGGACCCTACAAGATTTGGAGACCAACATCCAGGAAGAAATTGCCAACATAACACCTGCTATGCTGGAACGAGTCATGACAAACACTCTGTGAGTGCAGAATGGGGGATGTTATCTACCTGATTTGATCTTCAAAACTAAGTAAAACAAAATTTTATGTATGTGCCTACATTATAAAAAACAAATAAAAAATTCTGATTCATACAATGAGTTTTATTAAGTTTTGAAAAAAGGAATTTATGCTGCTTCACCCTGTAGTAATCCTAAAACTTTGAAAACCCACTTGTTTTTCCTTCCTTTAAGGACTGGTATTACTGTGGCATTTTTACAATCCTTTGGTAAGAAACATGTCTGCAGACTTAATGTGATTAGTATTTTTGGCATGGTATAATGCCATATACCAACATCACAGTGAAATCCTCTTTGGTGACCAGCTGGATGATGCTGTGGAAATACGACAGGTTTCAGGCGTCTTCTAGCTATTGCAAGCTGATTGTCACCACCTAGACTGGCTTAGCCTCAGCAGCAGCAGCAACAGCATCATCTGACATAGATTTCCTACAGTGCTGTTTCAATTCCAGGATGGCTCCTTTTCCTGTTGTCTCTTGTGCGTTTTTTGAACTGACTTTTGAATAAGACTTTGCTCTTGATGTTGACATCTGATAGGATGGCTTAGCCTCCTATCGAACTTCCTTTACACATTCAGGAATGGTGTGCAAAAGCTTGGGTTCACCACAATGCTCGCTCTCCGGGCGACCAGATGTATTGGCTGTCCGTGATCTGGTAGGACCACTCTGATTATTCGTAAGAGTTGGCTTAATCTGCGGTCTGCTGCGGTGCCCAATTGGTGCCATTTGCTCCCTCTATACCCTGTTCTGCAGATCTGCTTGTGAGGAACAAACTGTTCACTGGGGGTTAGGTTAACACTTTGTCTCAACTTTAATCATGTGTAAGCCTTGGATAGTCCAACTAGAGCTTTCTACTAATGATGCAAGGTCGCCACTTGACTTCAATTTTTTTTCTTACTACCTTAAGTCAAGGAAAGGTATAGACAAAATAAATGTTCACAAGTTGGTTGGAATTAAAAGCACTATATTCTTAAAAAAAGTTGTATAGTCATTAGCTGGATAGGCAATCAGACAAAAATCACTGAAGAAGCAATACCAGCCTCACGCCCCCTCTGCTATTTAGCTACATGAGGTATTAAAGCTCCTTTCATCCATTATTTCAAAAGTTAAACATATCCGCACAAGTTTGTTATCTGCTGCGCCACGAGTCCAAACTAGCTACCACGCTCTACATAGCTACTACTGTACGACTATACTGCTGCTGAAGGACTGGGGCGAGGCTAGGTTCTGGAGGGGGTATATATAGAATCAATCGTGGGAAGAACCTTTACGGGCAGTTCAAACAAATTGCATCAGATAACTGATAAGTTTCGTATACAATTTCGTCATACAATTTTGACCTTGACAACAAAAATAATCCTATTTCTCTGAAATTTTGTGAGTTAATAGATATTATTACGAACGTCAAATTAAGTTATTATAAAATTTTTTGTAACTTTAATAGTTTTGCCAGAAAGGAGACATTTAGATGTGATTGCCATAACTTTCGAATTATTACTCATATCAAGCTAAAACAAATTTAATACTATTTTCAATCTCCTATCGTTTCATCTGATATCAAATAAAGTATATTTATAATTTTTAAAAGTGGAGTAAAGTTCAAAAACAAAATCTGGCTACTTAAATTATTCAGAATATCAACTTAAAAATAGTTTCAAACAAATTTCTATATTGAAAAACAGTTGCTGTAAAAATTTGGAATCTCTAAGTACAGCCCCTGATTTATTACGAATTTTAAAAATATTATTCCTCCCGAATGCGCTTCTGTTTCAAGTTACACTGGCCAAGCGTTACCAGCGCCAAAACCTATTTCACTTTATTACAATTAAATGCTATAGTATTTTAAAATGAAACTTACTCAGAAACCTTTGTATTCAATTAACCTTTACTCTGAACACAATTTCTCTTCATGAATTACCAAATAAGACTCAAATATTTAACTTTTCCATGAAGCACATGTCTTACTATACAATATTATATTCAAAAACGATCTTCAAAATGCATGAAACTTTCCAGAATTTTAATATGCTACTTTCTATCTATCGACTGACTTCTTAACTGTTTTCTAACGACTGCATACTTTGATCTTAGAGTGGAAAATTACGTGACAAAATTTTATACTGGCTAATCACTTTTAAACATATTTAAACTCTAAGTAAGATTTTCTAGTAACAAGCTTTATCATCTTCTGGCTATTTATTCACCTAAATATCTTTTGAACTAAAGAAATATACTGATTCAGCAAAGTTATATGAAAGTCAAATATTACATGTCCAAACCTGAGGTTAAATTTCTCTACAAGTTATTTAAATAAATTTATCTCTTGAATTTACTGTTTATACCTTAACTATTGCTTATGTTCGATATATTACTTTGGATTATTACCAAAATTTACTGTAAAAATGACTTTAAAGTGGTGGTACCATATACTTCAATTTAACTCGCTATCTTGGAAACTAATTTCGTCATGCGAAATTCTAAGATATGTTACGTCCTTCCCACTTTTCAGAGACCACTAATGATTGGTCTCCAGTCATCACTCAGATAGATCCTGTTGTTCCTATTTATGTTATGGTAGGCCCGCTCGCTTTTATTGGGCAAGAGCGCTGGCTTATACTCAGCCCGCTGTGGCTACCGACTGGTGCCATTTGCACCTTTCCCCCAAATTGCCTAGCAAGGACACACCTGACGCACATCAAGGACAAATAAAATTAACATTGAATGTGTTGCACACAACGGTTCAAGAACTTCCCCACACCTTAGAAGCAATGAATTCTAGGTGATTATGTCTGTTCCCCCCTGGATGTGCTGGCAGTCCGCAATGCTGGTAGGCCCACTCACTATGAATGGTTGAGGACAATGGCTTATTACGCTGCCTGCTGCGGCTACCGACTGGCGGCATTTACACATTCCTGCCTGGATGTGCTGGCACTCCGTGATGCTGGTAGGACCACTCTGATTGTTCGTAAGAGTTGGCTTAATCTGTGGCGCCCGACTGGTGCCATTTGTGCCCTCTATGCCCTGTTCTGCAGATATGCTTCCATCTTGACAGAGATAACTAATGATTGGTTCGCTCAGCTAGATCATGTTGTCTCTATTTATGTTGTTATCATTTAGCCGGATTTCCAACATCTCACTTATGACTGAGTCTCAGAAGGAGGAGGCCCTAGCCAGCACTACAGTTTTGTCGAACTCTATCCTGTGCTCTTTGTTCAAGGGATGCCTGGCTATTGCATACTTTTCTAGTTGCAACAATCTTAGGTGTCATTTGTGTTCGGTAAGGCACTCTTCAATCGTTCTGATGGTCTGACTGATATACACTTTGACACATTCACATGGTATGGAATAAATTGTCATATTTTACCGAATGCAGTGCGAGGCCGGAAGATACTTTTTATTCTTATACTGCGTCAAGAGTCTTCGAATGTTTCATGACATGTTCCCGGCATGTGGACGGAAAGCAAGAGTTTTTGGTTGTTCTTCTAGCTCTGACGGTGGTCTTGGTGGCTTCTGAATAAAGGCACACTCTATCTGCTGCCAAGAGTAACTGTTCTGTTCAGATGCGGTCTTGAGGTGTTTCATTTCTTTTGGCAGACTCTATCGATCGGAGAATGCTCTCACTTTGTGCACCAGTGTCGCCAATACAGAGTTGTGTTGTGCCGGATTATGGAAGCTGGCTGCACCCAAGTAGCACTCAATGTGGGTGGGTTTGCGGTATATACCATGTGACAAAGTACCATCGGGTTGCTGCTTTAGCAAGGTTTCCAGGAATAGGAGACACCCATCCTTCTCTACTTCCTTCATAAAACCTATATTAGGGTGGAGTCCATTGAGATTGTTGAGAAATTCGTTCAATAGGAGGCTCAGCCCGTCTAGGTGGTGACAGTCAGCTTGTAACAGTTAGAAGAGACCTGAAACCTGATGAAGACAGTAGAGCTATCTGTTGAAAATTTCTGTTTCTATAACACCATCCGGCTGGACACCCAAGAGGATTTCATTATATCAGAATGCCGGGAAAGTCTCCACTCACACATTTACCAACATCCTCAGTACATCGGAAGCAATAATGTCCACAACCAGCACTGCATGCTCTTTTGTTTTCCTTTTTCACTTATAATATCCTTGAAATATGTCTAAAATTATTTAGTCTGCTTGTTTTTACTTATGTTGAGATGCTCTAGCTTTGATTTTTACCATCCCATTACAATCCGTAATGGTTGTACAATTAAACCAGTTACTCATTATGTCTGATTATTTCATATCCACTGTAACTTCATTTCCATTCTTATCCATAACATTATAATAGCTATTTTTCTCCTCAGCTTTGTAACATTGTCATAATAATTTTTAGAGGGATCATCATAGCCACAATATTCCTCATAAATCCATTGTCAACTTCCCTCTATACAGTTATCAATTTCTTGTTTACATGTTTTAAGTGTTTTCTACTGCCTTGCCATCCACTAACTCCATTGAGTTTTAATCTTACCAAAATTTTTAGCCTTTTCATCTCCACAATATAATATCTATGTTCTGTACTTTTCATTATTTAAATGTTTCTTTCCCATCATCACTATTTTCTTGAACAATTCCCACTTTCTCTCCAGTGTATTGGTGATCTCCTCTGACATACTAAACCCATCTATGAAATCTCTCTTCATTTCCAATACACATATATCTTTTTTAATTAGAAACTATAACCACTGTCAATTTTGGTATACCACACCCTTTTTTGTCCATCAGAACTGGTTGCTGATAACTTATTCCTTCTGATAAAAGATGCACGTGCACAAAAATCATCAGACTTTTTATGAAGATATCCATCATGTTGGCTCCTCTTGTGTGCTGGTGTTCAACTTGAGTAAAGACTTCTACATCTCTGTACTCTATTGTTTTCTATTTGATTTAATCCGCAGGCCAGAAACCAGCACTTGTCTCAGGCATTAGGGAATGAATAACCTTGTTTTCTGATAAAAAAAAGTCAGGGTCTGGAATTAAATTAGGATGCATGTATTTTAAGTAAGTACCGTTTTGAAATTAAAAAAAAGATGTACAAATATATCTCAATAATTTTATTTTACATGAAAGCCCATACCTTACTCTACTTTTCTACATAATTCCCTTCAATATTGAGGCACTTGTAATAACGTAGTACCAATTTTTGAAAACCCTCCTCATAGAAGTCTGCCGCCTGACTTGTTAACCACTGCATCACAACTGTTTTGACTTCATTATTGTCTTCAAGACGCTGACCGCCCAGATGTTTCTTCAATTGCAGGAACAGATGGTAGTCACTATGCGCCAGGTCAGGCCTGTACGGAGGATGATCTGGAGTTTCCCATCGAAAAGATGTGATGAGATCTTTGGTCTGATTAGCCACATGTGGACGGGCATTGTCACGCAGCAAATCGATGCCCTTGCTCAACTTTCCACGTCTTTTGTTCTGGATTGAACGGCGCAGATTGTTCAATGTCTCACAATAAGCTGCTGCATTGATTGTCTCATTATGAGGCAGAAATTCCACAAGCAATACTCCTTTTCTGTCCCAAAAAACTGTGCACATGAGTTTCCGGGCAGAAATCGCTTGCTTGAACTTCACTTTTTTGGGTGAATCTGAATGCCGCCATTCCATGCACTGTTGCTTTGATTCAGGTGTGATATAGGCCACCCATGTCTCATCGCCCATAACAATTTGGCTTAAGAAATCATCACCATCATTGTGGTACTGCTCAAAGAAAGTCAATACACTACCTAAACGCTTGGTTTTGTGCACATCCGTTAACATTTTCGGAACCCAACGTGAGCACAATTTTCGGTAATTCAAGTGCTTGGTCACAATGCCATACAAAACACTACGAGAAACATTAGGAAAGTCATCACACAAGGAGGAAATCGTAAAGCGTCTGTTTTCTCCCACCTTATTGTCCACTTTCTGCACCAAACTTTCATTAACGACCGAAGGACGCCCACTCCGTTGTTCATCATACACATTTGTGCGGCCATCTTTAAATGCTCTCACCCACTTTCTCACCATTCCATCACTCATAATGTTTTGTCCGTAAACTGCACAGATCTCATGATGAATATCGATCGGTTTTAGGCCTTTAGCACAAAGAAATCTTATAACAGCCCGTACTTCACAGTCGGCGGGACTCACGATTATCGGAGGCATCTTAAACACTCAGTGAACAATGTAAAAAAGGAAGAATTAGACTGTAATGGTGTCAGTGCATAGGCAAGAGATGCAGGTACCCAGTGTGCATGCGCAGAACGCAGACCGTAGTGCTCAGTCACAGTGTGACAAAACGGTACTTACTTAAAAAATACGCCTTGTATCAACGGGAATGAAGAACAATATTCCTACAAAACTGAAAGGTTGTAAAATTAAAATTCAGGAAATGCCAAAGTACATAAAAGTAGTTTCCTACTAATGATGTATTTTTATTAATGCTTTATTAGTAGAGCCACACACACTTTTAAGTAGTTAAAAGAAATTACCATCACAACAGCAACAAGATTGTAATAAAAAAAATGCAATACTGTTGTTACAATAGCGTATAATATACAGAACCTGAAAGCAAGATGGCTCATTAAGAAAAATAAAATCAACATAATTAATGAATAAATATAGCCCGTTGTGTTACTCTGTAGCCAAGTGAGGAGCATATGATATGCACAGTAACCTGCACCACACTATGATGCTAGTAGCAACACTGCTGTGCCTTTCCAAAACAGTGGGAGAAGCCACCATACTTGTCAACAATGGTCATCAAAGGTACTGCAGGATTGCTGAACACAATGAATAATGATATACTGTGTTTAGTGTTGCATTGCAGTTCTGAATTATCTCAGATGACCATCATTGGCTAATATGGTAGTTACCTTGGGAGAGGTCTAATTTTTCAAATGTTTTGGAAAGGCACAGGGGCCATACTCATGGTTCCATGGTGTTGGGAGCCATTGGGTTTGACTTTATGTTATGGCTGATAGTGATTGAGGTAATTCTGCTGGCACAATTCAATGCCACAGACATCCTGTGTTCTCATATGTATCCACTCATGTGATAATATTGTGAGGCCATTTTCACCAGGACAATGCTCATCTACATGGGGGAAATGTCTCTGTAAATTATCTGTGTGATTTTTGAGGTACTCTGATGCCCAGCAAGATCCTCAGATCTGTTCCTGATAGAACATATTGTCAGGTAACCTAAAATTTCGCAAACTGCATAGCGAAATTTATTCACAGAACAGTGGGCTCATTTGAATAACATGGTACATCAGTTTTAAAGTCAGCTACTCAGTAAATTCAAGCCATAAATCAAGTTAAACAGCTATAGAAAATCAGTTTACAGGAAGAAAGAAGTCTAATTTGGCTTACACAACATATTAAAGTTGGATAAGGCTCACTAAAGTCTGAAAGTTGATTTTGAGCAGTTTGTACAAATCTTGAACAAATGGGTAAAGATCAAAATAACCAGCTTCGAAAATACATAAATTCAGTGGAGAAAACTATATTCAAAATAAAACTTAATCAAATACAAACAGTTTTCAGTAAGTTTCATTTAAATTCAAGAAGTCATTGGGTAAAGACAAGAGAAAGTAGATTTTTGTAGGAGGTTGGTGGGAATGATAAAATTGCAAGATATCTTGAATAGTTATCCTCCACATGAAGGTTCTTACAAAATTCATAGTAAATCAAAGAATGCAGGTAGCGACTTCAAATTTACACAACTTGAAAATAAATACATGTATAATCATTTAAAAAATGTTTCACAAATGTCAAGTAGTTATTTACAGTTTCAAAATTAATGATTGCATAACATTTTGCTTCAAACTGTTAGAAAATAGTAAATTGGTGTTCTTAGTACCAAAAAAAGAGCAGTAAAGTAGAAGTAAACTGAAAGTTATTTCAGCTCCATAGCTTTAAAACTGAGGAATAAATAAACATTTTTTGAAATTTCAGAAATTAATTATTTACAGCCAAACTAATAATGCTATGAAAATTTTCATAAGAATTAAAATTAACATTTATTAATCAATTGTCAAAATTTCAGATCAATTGGAAGATTTTGAGTCACCAAGGTTACAAGTATGACAAAATCCTCGAGAGCGCAGGGCTAAATTTGATCAGATCATGGGACTGCTTTAAAGGTAAACTGGAAAACTTGGCATTCCCACGGGCTTTTCATTATATAGAAGCACTAGGCTTTTCTCCGGGCCAGTCTTTGTAAAGCAGTTAGAGCATGGCCACGGTACGTTGTGGGCGATGGGCACTGTAAGGTGGGAAGTGGAAGCATGGTGCAATAGAATGTAGATAGATGTGTTAAGATTTTGTGAAGCGCAGCAGAACAATTCAAATCTTCATGTGACTTTCATTCAGTAAGGGGTTTGGTCTGGTCTGATTACCTATCATACATAACTTGCAGTCAAATATTTTGGTGAAGAATTTTGATTGCTTATATATTGTTGGGACTTGAATTTTTTTTCTCAAGAATACAGTGATACTTTGTACTTTAAATTAGAAGCATTGATTTTTATTTATTTGATAAACCTACCTTTTAAATTTTGAGGAAATTAAGATGGTGGTGAACAAAACCTTTGAACAATCTACAATCCAAGGCATAACACACGGTTATAGTTGAGGTGATAACTGTTTATCCTAACCCCACAAACAGTTTGTCCTCACAATATGTGGGACCAACTCAGATGTCAACTTTGTCCCAGTGTCTGTATGCAGCATATCAATGACCAGTTACAACAGCTGTGAGTCAGCATGCCTTGATACAAAGGCTTTATGACACCATTACCAATCGAATTTGTGCATTCATCCAGGCCAGGGGGGATGCAATGTCATAATGGTAGGTGACTGATACTGCCATGTTCTATGTAAATGTGAGTCCATTTTGTAATCACTGTAAAAACATTACATACCCTCTCAACTTGTAAAGTTTTATTTCATTTCCTTCTCCCCTTCTGGGAGCTTCATATTTTTGTTATTCAGTGTAAAAACTAAATAAAAGGGTGGAGTAACAATTAGGATAACAGTGAGAATGGAATTGTAGTTAGGAAATAAAAATAAGGAAAGGTAAGGAAATTAGAACCATCACTAACCACAGATGAAAGTAGTAATGCCGTGATAAATACATAAACACAAACACAATTTATAGTATTTCAGTATAATCAGGTGTAGAGGTGAGCCATATGGTAAGGAAACCACACTGAGAATCACTGCATTAGAGTCATCAGCTCAATAGATAATTAAGGTTTATGCTGAAATATTGTAAACTGTGTTTATGTGCTCATCTTTATGTTTTCACTGTGGCCTGCCTGCCTTTATCTGTGGTGAGTGATAGAATTTTTTCACTTACCTTTCTAAGTTATATTTGTTTAAGTAGGTTTTTTGTAAATGGAAGTTGTCATTACAACATGTCTTTAAGTGAAATATCTCTTCTATGACTGATTCCCTTAAGAATGTTTCCAGTGCAGGACATTGTGCATGAACATATCTTTTGATGATGTCACAGAAATGTTAGATTATATTCATGTCTGACATTCTAGGTGGCCAATCATTTACTGGAATCGGCCAAAATGTTTGTCAAACCAATTGTGAATGACTTTGGTCTGATAAGTTGGCTTATTATTGTCCTGGAAATGTCCATTATTATTTGGAAACATAAAAACCATGAATGGCTGCAAATGACCTCTAAGTAGCTGAATATAACAATTTCCAGTTAATGGGTTGTTTAGTTTCAACAGTGGTTTAAGTCTATGGCATGTCAACACAGCCCATATCAGGATGGAGCCACCACCAACTTGCACAGTGCCTTTATGACAATCTGGGTCCATGGCCTCATGCTGTGTGTCAAACCCTACCATCAGCTCTTACTAACTGGATTTGTGACTCATCTGACCACAAAACGTTTTTCACACATATAGGGTCTAAGTCATTACGCTGATCTGGTCAGCCACTAAATTGTCCATGGCAGTAGGTAGTGTGGCAATTACATATTTGTGGCCCATTCTTGGTGCTGTGGATCAAGTAATGTTGAATTCCTAAGCAGTTTCTGAAATGAAATACACGTGTCTAACATCAACTACAGTCCATGATCAAGGTCAATTAATTCATGTAGATTCTGACTGTCCAGGTGATGCCGCATCATATTTCTTTAAATATGACGCAGTATCACCTGGACAGTCAAGAATCAACCGACTCTGGCCGTGGAAGCCTACGATTTCAATTAATTCAGGTTGTGTGGCAGTATCATGTTAGAAAGCCTTTTACTTTACTCAAGAGAGAGCAAATTGAAATACCTGACACTGCACAGCACATTTATATGTTTCTTCTATGGTGCTACAGTCATCAGAATATTTGCATCTTCCTATCCCATGACTTTTGCCATTTTAGAGTACATGCAAATTATGAGTTTACCAGGTTAAGAAGAAGGTGAGTGTTATATGAGATTAAGACACAGGGGGTGTCTGGTAATCAGAATGTGTAGGTAGGCCAATTAACACTTATAAATTTCAGATGAGGTTGTTGTTTTAGGAAGTATTCTGATGGCTCTGACTGAGGTCACAAGAGTTGTGGGAGCTGGGATGGGGAGCAACAGGGTGGTCTACATTTCAGGAGTAAACAGTTTGTGTGTGACCAGTCATTCTAATTGATAACTAGCTAGTGGTGAAGTCAATGTAAGAATTTAGGCAAATGTGACAGGAAATATGGAGCATGAGGTGGGATGTAATGAAAGTTGCATAGTTTATGATGTAGGTTTCACCAGTGGTAGGGTTGCAACAAGTTGTGGTATGTCATGCATACTGCATGTTTTGCACTGTTTACCAATTCCAGGGAAGAAGCAATAGATTAATTTAGGAATGTTATAGGGTTGATATATGTGCATAATTTATCTTTCAAGTTAGGTAGTCTGTTGAAGGTGTTGTGTGAAGGATATTGGGGAGAATGTGATGCCTTTCTGGAAGGGGGTATTGGGGTGAATGTGATGAATTTCTGGAAGAGATCTAAGAAAGATGAAGTCATGACAAGGGATTTGGTTCAGGGATTCTGGACCAGGAGAGAATTTGGTGAGAAAGGCAGTATTACAGTTTGATTTGTGTTATGCACAACAGTTGTTTCGGTGTCCCAGACAAGTTATAGACCGAGATATCTGTTTCTTGGCAAAAGTTAGGCGATAATTGTTTGGTATTAGGACTTGTGTCAGGTTGTTGAAGTAAAGGGTGAAGGAGTCTTGATCAATGCAGAAGCATCTGCCTGCGATGACTAGTCAGTAGCAGAGGGAGTGTTTTGTGTGATATGGGTGGCAGCTAGGTAAGTGAAGGTATTGTTGTAGGTTAGTGTCTTTGATATGGACAGATGTGTGTAGCTTGCCATTATGCTCAGAGATCTTTACATTAAAGAAGGGATGTGAGTGTCGAAAAATGTGAAGTTTAGGGAGCTTTAATGTTAGTTTAGGAAGTCAGGGAGAAGGTTTTCATCATTGGTCTAGGCCTAAAAATGTCATCTATATATCTGAACCGCACAGGCAATCAACTGAAGAAAGGATTTTTGCAATCTGTCCTTGGAAATATTGGTGTAGGAGTTGTCTTGGAAGTGGCTCTAGCAGAGCCTCATACCTGATGGTAGATATAGGAATGGAAGATGAAGAATTTTGGGTCAGAATTATATGAGGAAGGCAGTGATTGGAAAAGTAGGTGCAGGCAATGTTCAATAGCAGTAAAACCTTGGTAATAGCGGATGTTGGTGACATCTACAGTGGTCAGGAAGACATCTGCAAGTAGGAGTGTGGGGAATATTGACACATGATCTAGGAAGTGGGGAGTATCTTTAACATAGGATGGTATAGAATGAACAAAAAGGCAGATAAACACTCCTCAGGTGAACCATAGACAGCAGATATGGAGCATCCAATATGTCCTACCTTATGGTTCTTTGGCAAACAGTGTAAGGTCAGGAAGGAAGGAAATAGAGTCAGGTGCGAGTTCTTGCAAAGGACTTTGCAGGTTGAGGAATGAATTGATTTCTAGGCAGTTGATTTTGTGGGTTCTGTGGTGTGGGATAGATATGTGGATGTGTTGGAAGTGTTGTCTAAATGTGGCAGCCTTATTATCAGTTGTTGAACTCTTGCTAGCTGGGAGAATGAAGTTACTTTGCTTTTTTGAAAGTTCTCTCAAGGTACTAATTTCAGTGTGATTCAGGTAATTAGAATAGGAGAATGAATTCAGAAAGGAATCACTCAACGTTGCAATGGAACATAATGTAAGCTTTCTACCATAGGAATGAAGTGAGTAAAGTTTATAACACTCCAGTAAAATTATATAAAATTAAGTTTGCTATCAAAGTATTTTTTGCACTGAAATGAGATTGCTATTGGTTGAAGCAGGATACCTTAAAGTGTAATGTCGAATGCCACAAACATTCATATGAGTAGCAAAAATAAAGACAATCATTTTGATATCAGGTTTGTATGGTAGGAAAAATTGATATAAAGCTATAATTTGTTTTATAAATGTTTTTGATGCATGAGGTTGAGTTGTTGCCTGATGCAATCAAGCTAGGGTGACACAAGTCAGTCAGTGGAATTTCAGAAAGAACAATAAAAGAGCCTATAAGTGAATAAATAAAAGGGCTCTAACACATGCATGGTGTTACCAGCACATAAACTATTATTAGTATCTAGTTCCAGCTTTGATAATTAAAAGTCTTAGCAAATATTAATAACAGTAAATAGACAAATTTTCCATAAAAGAGGAAATAAAATAAATTCTAGTTAAAAACAAAGGGAATTTGATATAAAACAATAAAATAAAAACAGATAGGAAAATAATAATAGTTTGCATAGTGAAAAGGCGAATTTTAGATATTGTACCCTAGGGATCAAAATAAAAAATTTAAGTGATTTGAAACTAGACATACGAGGCGTATTTTTTAAGTACCGTTTTGTCAAACTCTGGCTGCAGCGCTACGGTCGGCGTTCCGTGCATGCGCTGCATCTCTTGCCTACGCACTGACGCCATTACAGTCTAATTCTTCCTTGATTACATTATTCACTGAGTGTTTAAGATGCCTCCAATAATCATGAGTCCCGCCGACTGTGAAGTACGGGCTGTTATAAGATTTCTTTGTGCTAAAGGCCTAAAACCGATCGATATTCATCGTGAGATCTATGCAGTTTACGGACAAACCATTATGAGTGATGGTATGGTGAGAAAGGGGGTGAGAGCATTTAAAGATAGCCACACAAATGTGCATGATGAACAACAGAGTGGGCGTCCTTCGGTCATTAATGAAAGTTTGGTGCAGAAAGTGGACAATAAGGTGGGAGAAAACAGACGCTTTACGATTTCTTCCCTATGTGATGGCTTTCCTAATGTTTCTCATAGTGTTTTGAATGGCATTGTGACCGAGCACTTGAACTACCGAAAATTGTGCTCACGTTGGGTACTGAAAATGTTAACGGATGTGCACAAAACCAAACGTTTTAGGCAGTGCATTAACTTTCCTTGAGTGGTACCACAACGATGGTGATGATTTCTTAAGCCAAATTGTTATGGGCGATGAGACATGGGTGGCCTAGTGCTTCTATATAATGAAAAGCCCGTGGGAATGCCAAGTTTTCCAGTTTACCTTTAAAGCAGTCCCATGATCTGATCAAATTTAGCCCTGCGCTCTCGAGGATTTTGTCATACTTGTAACCTTGGTGACTCAAAATCTTCCAATTGATCTGAAATTTTGACAATTGATTAATAAATGTTAATTTTAATTCTTATGAAAATTTTCATAGCATTATTAGTTTGGCTGTAAATAATTAATTTCTGAAATTTCAAAAAATGTTTATTTATTCCTCAGTTTTAAAGCTATGGAGCTGAAATAACTTTCAGTTTACTTCTACTTTACTGCTCTTTTGTTTGGTACTAAGAACACCAAGTTTACTATTTTCTAACAGTTTGAAGCAAAATGTTATGCAATCATTAATTTTGAAACTGTAAATAACTACTTGACATTTGTGAAACATTTTTTAAATGATTATACATGTATTTATTTTCAAGTTGTGTAAATTTGAAGTCGCTACCTGCATTCTTTGATTTACTATGAATTTTGTAAGAACCTTCATGTGGAGGATAACTATTCAAGATATCTTGCAATTTTATCATTCCCACCAACCTCCTACAAAAATCTACTTTCTCTTGTCTTTACCCAATGACTTCTTGAATTTAAATGAAACTTACTGAAAACTGTATTTGATTAAGTTTTATTTTGAATATAGTTTTCTCCACTGAATTTATTATTTTCGAAGCTGGTTATTTTGATCTTTACCCATTTGTTCAAGATTTGTACAAACTGCTCAAAATCAACTTTCAGACTTTAGTGAGCCTTATCCAAACTTTAATATGTTGTGTAAGCCAAATTAGACTTCTTTCTTCCTGTAAACTGATTTTCTATAGCTGTTTAACTTGATTTATGGCTTGAATTTACTGAGTAGCTGACTTTAAAACTGATGTACCATGTTATTCAAATGAGCCCACTGTTCTGTGAATAAATTTCGCTATGCAGTTTGCGAAATTTTAGGTTACCTGACAATATGTTCTATCAGGAACAGATCTGAGGATCTTGCTGGGCATCAGAGTACCTCAAAAATCACACAGATAATTTACAGAGACATTTCCCCCATGTAGATGAGCATTGTCCTGGTGAAAATGGCCTCACAATATTATCACATGAGTGGATACATATGAGAACACAGGATGTCTGTGGCATTGAATTGTGCCAGCAGAATTACCTCAATCACTATCAGCCATAACATAAAGTCAAACCCAATGGCTCCCAACACCATGGAACCATGAGTATGGCCCCTGTGCCTTTCCAAAACATTTGAAAAATTAGACCTCTCCCAAGGTAACTACCATATTAGCCAATGATGGTCATCTGAGATAATTCAGAACTGCAATGCAACACTAAACACAGTATATCATTATTCATTGTGTTCAGCAATCCTGCAGTACCTTTGATGACCATTGTTGACAAGTATGGTGGCTTCTCCCACTGTTTTGGAAAGGCACAGCAGTGTTGCTACTAGCATCATAGTGTGGTGCAGGTTACTGTGCATATCATATGCTCCTCACTTGGCTACAGAGTAACACAACGGGCTATATTTATTCATTAATTATGTTGATTTTATTTTTCTTAATGAGCCATCTTGCTTTCAGGTTCTGTATATTATACGCTATTGTAACAACAGTATTGCATTTTTTTTATTACAATCTTGTTGCTGTTGTGATGGTAATTTCTTTTAACTACTTAAAAGTGTGTGTGGCTCTACTAATAAAGCATTAATAAAAATACATCATTAGTAGGAAACTACTTTTATGTACTTTGGCATTTCCTGAATTTTAATTTTACAACCTTTCAGTTTTGTAGGAATATTGTTCTTCATTCCCGTTGATACAAGGCGTATTTTTTAAGTAAGTACCGTTTTGTCACACTGTGACTGAGCACTACGGTCTGCGTTCTGCGCATGCACACTGGGTACCTGCATCTCTTGCCTATGCACTGACACCATTACAGTCTAATTCTTCCTTTTTTACATTGTTCACTGAGTGTTTAAGATGCCTCCGATAATCGTGAGTCCCGCCGACTGTGAAGTACGGGCTGTTATAAGATTTCTTTGTGCTAAAGGCCTAAAACCGATCGATATTCATCATGAGATCTGTGCAGTTTACGGACAAAACATTATGAGTGATGGAATGGTGAGAAAGTGGGTGAGAGCATTTAAAGATGGCCGCACAAATGTGTATGATGAACAACGGAGTGGGCGTCCTTCGGTCGTTAATGAAAGTTTGGTGCAGAAAGTGGACAATAAGGTGGGAGAAAACAGACGCTTTACGATTTCCTCCTTGTGTGATGACTTTCCTAATGTTTCTCGTAGTGTTTTGTATGGCATTGTGACCAAGCACTTGAATTACCGAAAATTGTGCTCACGTTGGGTTCCGAAAATGTTAACGGATGTGCACAAAACCAAGCGTTTAGGTAGTGTATTGACTTTCTTTGAGCAGTACCACAATGATGGTGATGATTTCTTAAGCCAAATTGTTATGGGCGATGAGACATGGGTGGCCTATATCACACCTGAATCAAAGCAACAGTGCATGGAATGGCGGCATTCAGATTCACCCAAAAAAGTGAAGTTCAAGCAAGCGATTTCTGCCCGGAAACTCATGTGCACAGTTTTTTGGGACAGAAAAGGAGTATTGCTTGTGGAATTTCTGCCTCATAATGAGACAATCAATGCAGCAGCTTATTGTGAGACATCTGAACAATCTGCGCCATTCAATCCAGAGTAAAAGACGTGGCAAGTTGAGCAAGTGCATCGATTTGCTGCATGACAATGCTCGTCCACATGTGGCTAATCAGACCAAAGATCTCATCACATCTTTTCGATCGGAAACTCTAGATCATCCTCTGTACATCCTTGATCTGGTGCCCAGTGACTACCACCTGTTGCTGCACTTGAAGAAACACCTGGGCGGTCAGCGTCTTGAAGACGATAACAAAGTCAAAACAGTTGTGATGCAGTGGTTAACAAGTCAGGCGACAGACTTCTATGAGGAGGGTTTTCAAAAATTGGTACTACGTTATGACAAGTGCTTCAACATTGAAGGGAATTATGTAGATAAGTAGAGTAAGGTACAGGCTTTCATGTAAATATAAAATTATTGAGATATATTTGTACGTCTTTTTTTAAATTCCAAAACGGTACTTAGGCGCCGGGATGTGGAGGGTGCCAAGCGTGCAAGATTAACTTAACCACTTAATTTAAATACCTATCTCTATTGATCTAAAGAAAAACTAAATTCAGCATATTAACTTTTATGAACTTATCTCGTAGGAGTGACTATGAGTAGGTATTCTAACACGACTTGTCATTTTGTCACTTGTCGTATCCCTCACTAAATAAAGTAAAATGAAAGAGACGCATTGAGTGACAGGCAAGAAATGCTTACTCATATTATGCCTCCTGTATTATACTTTCTTAACTTTATACTTAATAGTTCACAAGCAAATCAATAAAAAAAGTATTTTAGAAAAACTTGTACGTTACCAATAACTTACCCACAATTAGTTTATTTATTACTTGCGTGGTAGCTACTTATGTTAAATTATTACCAGTAATGCACCATCTAAAAAAAACCTTTATATTTAATAGTCAGGGAAGTCCCTGTAGAGTGAATGAGCTTAGAATAATGGGCAACACTTGCCGAACGATTGAGCCGTTTTATTTGCGGGGAAGTCCAAGTAAATATTTTTCTGAAGTGAGTAGTTCATAAGTCATTAACAAATGAATGAATTGATATTAGTTCATTTCATTCAACTTGTATCTAATATTGACTGGCATGGTTCAGCATGTAGTAACGTACTGAGTGGTGATAAATATTGTAATTAACATAGAAGAAAGTGTAAGACTTCGGACGAAGCTAAATATTTTTAAAAAGGAGATTATGTTTTATTATTATTACTTACCAAATAATTATATAGTGACTGAAGCGAGTGACGTGGCCATGATATTATTTTTTGGTAAGTCTGAACAAAATTTTTATCTTTCAGTTACATATTCAATGTTTTTTTTTCTTTTTTTCTAATTACATTTACTTGCAGATATTATTTTATTTGTATAGATAGAGTATAACATTGTGATCATGAAATAGAGCAGTGTCCACACTTGATGAATTATGACAGAAAATAAAGAAATAATTTTAAAAAGCTATCTGATTCAGAAAATCGTAAAAGAAAAGCTGAAAAAGACAAATTTTTGAACAAACTAAAAACATATCACTATTAATTAATGCTTGAAAGGAATTTCGAAGTTGAGTTTTACATCAGAATCCAAAAGCCAAGTAATGGTCAATATTTTTTTAGATTCTGAACAATTAGGCACCAAAAATACGCACTCATTTATCCAAGGTGACCAGTTAACCAGCCCATTAAATCCTTACTTGATCTGTCTGAGTAGTCTCAAGATTGATTTCTCTGGCTGATAAAAGTGTCAACATACATGGAACAAAAATACAATGTTTCTGATGTAGCTACATGGTCATAAGTACTTCATGCGAGGAATATAGATCACATTATTTTGTGTGGACTCTCACAAGTACATTTAAATAATTTCCCGAAAGAGGAAAATGGATGTCATTTCTCTTTAACTCATTACTCAAGAAACCTTTCAAATGAAGTAACCATCGGACGTTGGTGATTAGTTTATTCGGTATCAATCGATAATGTCCTATGCTTTTGTTGTAAACTGTTTGATTTAAACTCAACTACAAATTTGACCACTACTGGAGGCTTAAAAAATTGGAAACATTTAAGTGAAGTTTTGAAAATAGTCCTGCACATAAAAAGAGCTTATCCAATGGTCTGAGCTGAAATTAGATTTAACTGTTGACAAGGAAGAAAAGATGGTAATTTCTAAAGAAATATTATGATGGAACAATGTGCTTCAAAGATTGATGCACATAACCTTGTATTTGTCTGAAAACAACACGGCATTCAGAGGGTCATCCAATAAATTATTTATTCCAAAAAAATGGAAAATTCTTAGGCCTTGTACAATTATTGCAAAGTTTGACGCCATCATGGAAGAGCATGTCAGATTGGCAGTGAATGGTGATTTGGTTGACCATTATAGAGGCAAAAATATACAAAATGAATTTAAAGAACTTATGGCATCATAAGTTATATCTACAATAGAATTCCACATAAAAGATGCAAAGTATTATGCAATCATAGCTTATTGTACTCCTGACATAAGTCATAAAGAGCAACTTTCAATTACATTAAGATGTGCACCCAGAACAGAGGATACCGTAAACATAAAAGAATATTTTATTTCATTTTTGCAAATATATGATATAGAAAACATTTTAAAAACATTTAGTGATCATGACATTAACATTAATGACTGCAGAGGACAGGGTTATGATAACAGTGCAAACATGAGGGGAAAAATAAAGTTGTACAGAAAAGAATTATGGACATAAATCCGCTAGCTTTTATCGTATCATGTGGATGCCATAGTTATAATTTAGTATTATGCAATGTGGCAAAATCATTGGTAAAATCCTTTACCCTGTTCAGATTTTTTTCAAAAAATGTTTAATTTATTTGCAGGATCAGTAAATAGATGGAAAATTTGACCTATCATTTGAAAATATACACCCTGAAAAATTTAAATAACATGCGCTGGGAAGTTCGAATTAAAAGCATCAAAGTGGTTCATTATCAGTTATGTGAAATGCATGATACTTTAGTTTCCTTGGCTGATGTTACCAATCTGCCACGTCACATGGAGCGACCACACTGGCAGGACAAATAAAAGATTTTAGCTTTATTGTTTCTCTTATAATATAGTATGATGTTCTTTTCCAAATTAACATTGTGAGCATAGCTATTTGTCGACCGAAATACTTGATAAATGTTGATCTTATTTGAAAACATATAGACAAAGAGGTCTCAAGCAAGCTAGTATAATAACTGAATTAGCATTGGAACTTGATACGCAGCCAGTTTTCAAACCACAAATGCGACTAATGTTGACCGGGTGAAGAGCCCATTGATGAAACAATAACTGATAAAAAAAAAAGTTGTAGCCGAGTTCTTTTGGACACCATGCTTATATCTATGAAGGAAAGATGTCAACAAATGCAAGTTTTTCTGTCATGTGGAATTTCTTATTTAACATTAAAAAAAAAAAAAATCAAAATATAGAAGGACAAATGCAACAACATTCTGTACAGTTAGAAAAGTTAACAGCCAACTTTAAATCTGATATTGGTGGAGATTTATTGTTCGATGAAATTTTAGGTCTGCAATACAATCTCAAAGACAGTCAGGCAACACCTGTCGTAAACATTAAACTATATCATAAAGTGCAATTTTCAAGAGTTGTCTCCCAACACCTGGATATTGCTGTGTATTGCGTTAACAATACCAGTGATTTAGCAAATGGCAAACAGTTTTTCAAAACTAAAATTGAAAAAAATGCACTTTCAGTCTACAGTGTCTTAAATAAGATTAACTAGTTTGGCATCACTGTCTATTGAAAATCAAGTTGCAGAAAACCTAGATTTTGTGAGTCTTATCAGAGAGTTTTCTGACAAAGAAGTTAGAAAAAATAAGATTTTAGCTGTTTTTTACTTTTTGTTTTTCATTAAATGTTTCATGACTAACTGACAGACAATACAGGTACATTGTTTAAAGAATTAATTGTTAAAAATGTTAATAAAAATAATAATTACATGTTTGTTGTGTTCTATTAGTTTAATAAAAAATATGGTGCAAAATACAGATTAATTTTTTAAATTAGAATAAAAAATTAAAGGGCACCAAATGCATGACTCACCCGGGCCGCCTAAATGGTTAAGGCCGCCCCAGATGGAATAATTCTTAAAAAAATATAATATTTCAGAAACTAAATGAAAATCGCATTTAAATATATTAATAAATAAAACAAGGCATTATATTTTGAAATATAAAATAACAACTCTTGCGGTGGAACCTATGGCACAGAAACCAATTCAGTGGAATAATTTCTAAAGGAAAATATAGGTCTAAATGGTACCTTAAATGAAACAGAAAATTAAAAATAGTTGTTTGTGATTAATAACTATATAAGGAAACAATGAAAATAAGATGGGATAGGGAAAAATAAACAGATACCTGTCACTTACCACAGATGAAGGTAGGAGGGTGTGACGAACACGTAAAAACAAACAAATTGCACAATATTTCGACATAAGTCTTAGTCATGAGAGAGGCGAGACATATGGCAGGGGGAAAGATGTGGTCACATCCCAACCCGCCACATGAATGAAGCACAGGCGGAAAAAGCGTGATGGTCATAGAATTGCCGGGAAGGGAAAAGGGGGGGGGGGTGGTGGATAGGCTTGACCAGCGATAAAAGTGAAACAAAACAAAATAATCATTGTGTAGCATAATTCAAAAAGTTATAATTTTATTTAGATTGGTTTTAGATGAAAATAATGGGAGATAGAAATAAATATATAAAATGAATAGACAAGGAACTGACTATAAAATGAAATGAGAGATGGCAAGTGACAGGTTTAACGTAGGTTTATGCCAGGGGTGTGTCTGGTGTCAAGGATATGTTGGTAGGCTAGTTCCCATCTGCAGAGTTCTGAAGGGATAGTGGTATTAGGAAAAACTCTAATAGCTCTAACTGTGAAACAGATGTTGAGGTTGTTCGAATTATGGAAGTTCACACGAACTGCCACTGGATGGTCTGGGTTTGAAGTGTAAACTGTTTGCCTGTGGCCATTCATCCTATAGGATAGTTGTTGAGTGGTGAGACCAATGTAAGAGGCAGTGCAATGGAGGCAGGTGAGTTGGTAAATAAGGTGAGTGGTATCACACGTAGCATGTCCAATTATAGGGAAATATTTGCCTGTGACAGGATTAGCGTAAGTAGTGGTGGCAGGATGCATGCTGCAAGTTTTGCAGTGGGGTCTGTTACACGGGAAAGATCCCTGTGGAGGTCTAGGAGAATCGGCAGGTAAATACTTGTGGACCAAGATGTTATACAGATTGGGTGGTCTGCTGAAGCAAGTGCGGGGAGCAGTGGGTAGGATTTTGGGAAGGAGGAGACGCAGAGTTATCTGGTTATCTGGTTGACAGATTCCAGGCCAGGAAAGAACTGGGTGACAAGTGTTGGTCCACAGTCAGTTTTAGGAGGTGCAGAATGAGGGTTGTGGGTAATGGCACGCGAAATTTGTTTTTCCACAAGATCATGGGGGTATCGGCGGGAAACAAGGGCTTGGGATAGTTTTTGGGAGTTAATGGAGATTGATTCGTGATCAGAACAGATGCGTCTGCCACGGATTGCAAGGCTGTATGGGAGGGAACGTTTGATGTGGAAGGGGTGACAACTGTCAAAGTATAGGTATTGTTGTAAATTGGTTGGTTTGATGTGTACTGAGGTATGGAGGGCCCCCTGTTGTAGCGTGATATCTACGTCAAGGAAGGTGATAAAGGTGTTGGAAATGACCATGTGAAATTGATGGAGCGATTGTCATTTAGTGAGGAAGTCTAGGCGGTGGTCCTCCCCATGGGTCCAGATCATGAATATATCATCTATGTATCTGAACCACACGAGGGAACTAAGGGGGCAGTTCTCCACAAAAATATTTTCCAGACGGCCAAGGAAAAGGTTGGCATAGGACCGGGAAACAACTTCCTTGAAGTATTTTCTAGTCATTTTTGAATTTATTATTTTACAGATTCGTGTTGGATAAATTGAGTACAATTCGTGTTATCTGGTTTACACTCAGCGTATGCCTACCTACCTATTGTGGGCAGTGTACCTATACTCGACATAAAATCGTATCACGTTCAAATTTATGCAGATAAGATAATTCAGAAAACTGTGCATTAAACTAGTAATACTGTCAAGTTTCAAGTCAATCTGAATGGGTCCAAGTGTTAGTTGATGGTATCTTCTGTCATTGGTAATCAGTTTTTGTAGAGCATATATTTAAAACATCTGTAACCGAATATCTTGCTAGCGAAATTGTAACATTAGTAAGCACTTTAACTTATGTAAGTTTCATATTCTTTCTACTGATCGAGAATATGCAAATAAGATCGTGATGAAATTAATAAGCGTATGATTCTCTAAGAATTTTCCATAACAAATTATGAGAATAATTTTTACTGTGGGTAACCTCTCTGTCGAATACAAGTACCTAAATTCTTACAGTTTCCTTAAATCGACAGAGATGTTGAACTTCTTTTCCTCAAGAAAAATTGAGCTCTAATCATAAACTAAATGAACATTCGAGCCGTTTACAACATTTTTATTTATACACTACAGAGCGGCGCTAGAAATCTAAAATTTAGATGTGGAAACTGTCTTCAGTTCATGCATGTCATATGTCTCTATCTACATATAACTTAGGCAGGTAGTAAAATACTTCATTTGTTAAGTTCCTCATGTAACGACGGCAGATATCGCAAAGGCATGTTCTTATATTACCTAACCCGTCTTTTTTTTATTTTTATTACTTTTATATATTTTATTTATTCTTCCATTTTTTATGAAGGAACTCAATGTTGAGTTGCTTCTCTGACTATACAGTATCCCCCAGTGTCTGACGACTTGTGGGACCCGGATTGTGGGTTTGTACCGATCTGATCCCATATGGGTCTGAAATTGCTTCTACTTGGACCAGGCCCCTTCTGTTAATTTTCCTCTCGATATCCCTTGGTTCTGCAAATATCAAGGTTGTAAAGGTATTTAAAAACAGCATATGTTACCATTTTAATAACAAATGATTGGGCAGCTTTCTACTTGTTTAAATTCATTGCGGAATCTTATGGTCGCCCTATAGTTACACTGCCGGAAATTAAAATCTCAACATGCATACAGGAATGGTAGAATTTTAGGAAACTTTGAAGATATATCCAGGTCTGTACCCAGCGGAAATGATAACAAATAGAAATGCATCAGGCTAAGTTAATTACCTTTAGATACAGTTGTCAGCGAGCATCAATACATTCATGGATCCTTGCCGGCATTGAATCAATAAGTGTTCGGATGTCTTCTTGGTTATGTCTCTCTACACCTGAATTTCTTTTGCAGTTACTTGTTGCACAGTTTGTGCTGGGTGACCCAGACATGCTCCATTGGGGGCAAATCTGGGGACCGTGTAGTCCAAATTGTGAACGTAACTCCTTGCAAGGCTTGAGTGACAAGGGCCGCTGTATGAGGACGGGTATTATCTTGTTGGAAGATGAGATTTGGGTAGTGAATATGAAGGGTATCACAATAAGATGAAGCAGCCCGTCCACATTGTGGTGGCCTGTCATTATGGCATCAATAACAGTCCTGCTGTCGAAACTGATTGCCACCAAATAATGACACCAGTGGCTGTACTTATGTGACGTTCTGAAATCACTGCAGGTAAACCGTTTCTCAACTATTATTGTGAACATGTCGCCAATTATCACTTTGCCACAGACAGAATCGAGACTCGTCTCTAAACACAAATGTATGCCATTCACATATCCATTTGCGTTTTCCATTACAGCAGGTATGATGATGCTGGCAATGAAATCAGGTTAATGGAACAGTGTAACCAAACTTCTAGCAACTGGTTTACAATCGTCCAGGGGTGATTCTCTCTGTAACCAGTGCTTGGATCTGGCCTACAGTCACCCATCTGCCAGCAACAGCTAATCAAACTTTGGCAGTCTTCATGTGCTGTTGCCTGCTCTAGGAATATTAGAGCTTTCTTTCATCACTGTGTAAGGAGGCGTAAGGGACCCTCCCCCCCTTTTCTGGTGAGAGTTGGTGAGATCTAATCGGATCCCCCTCCCCTAAGATATCCTCTTAATGTCGATATCTGTATGGTTTGTGGACCTTTTTTTCCGTCGAGCCCCCTCCTCCTTGGTGAGATTTTGCCAGACCTCCCCCCCTCCCCTATTTCACTTCACATAATTAATAGACACCCCCTAACAAGTTTGTATACTGACATTGCACTACGGCCAATTCTTCAGTAGATTTCAAGATATGATGCACCTTTTAAAACAGCCATTTCTCCGACCTCTCTCACATTTAGACGTTTGGGTGCAGACGGTTGTCACATCTCGCTTTGGCATACTTGGCCAACAAGAACTTGTGGACAACAAAGTGTCATGTTACACACACTGTTCGCCACTTATATGCTTTTTAAAAAAAAAAAAAAAAAAAAAAAAATAAAAAAAAAAAATAAAAAATAAAAAAAAAAATAAATCCCGGTAATTACCAAAATATTACATATAAAACTTAAAATTTTTAATTATTTAATGCTCTTCATGTGGGGATACTTGGGGTCAAATTTCATTCATTTATCACAACACCATCTGGATGTTGGGATGATAGGTAAGTGTGTCATCCTATTTTGTTATGGAATACTGTACTTTATGTACAAAAATAGTATCCCAACGCAGTTATAACAAATCATCACCACATTGTACCGGAATGAAAGATTCTTGCATGTTTCAACACAATTACAATGAAATGTCAACCACTTAGCACTTGACGTGTTTGTTTTGTTTGAAGTTCTTTTCAATTCACTCAACATTTTTTGGTAGTAAAGGATGAGATTATAACATATTTTAATTTAAATATAGATTGTAAAGATTTTGCACAGTAAAAATAATAATTTCACGTTATCTCAAAGTTCTAGTCACAGAGTTTCTGATTTGCAAACTCGTGGTGCACCTACATCATAGTCACCTAACTTGAAAAGGAAACCTACAGATTAACGTGAAATTCGAGCCATGGAGCATCCTAGAATCTTTGCATTAACAGATAAAAGCTTTTCCAAGGGTAAATGTCAATTTTAAGGCCTGCATAAATTACAGTTGAGACCGAGAATTGAACCAAGGCCTTCAGTATCCAAATCGCACGCAGTAACCATTTGAGCCACTAGATATGTAGGTGTAATGAAAAATAAATTTTCAAACATGGTAAAATTAATATACTGTTTTCCTATACAATCTATTTTTGCTATCCAAAAACACGAATCTACTTTTATGTGTTTGAATACATATTTTTCAGTACTTCTAGATAAGTCTGGTGACTGAGATGGTTACGGTGAGTGATTTGGGTGTAGGAGGTCCCTGTTACAAATGCGGACCTGGGATGCAATTTTTGTGGGCCTTAAAATTGATCTTCAACTCTGGAAAAGCTTTGATTTTTTAATGCGAAGATGCTAGGACTGTTCCTACATTTTACGAAAATCTGATGAATATGGAAAAGAGGTTGATAAAATACACTTTTTTAAACATTTGGTCATAAGGGAAGGGAAATTTCCGAACTCTCTCTATGCGCTTCTCCACATCCAGCAGGCCGACACTGGTCCCCACCATCAAAACATAAACCTTTTTTTTTAATTATCGCTTTATGCCTCATCGACGGCTAAGGTCATTAGAGGCAGGATAGGACGGGGCAAGGAACAGGAAGGAATTTTGTCATGGACTTTTTGAAGGAAGCATCCCGGCATTCGCCTGGAGTGATGTGGAGAAACCGTGAGAAACCCAAACCTGCATGTCCGGACAGGGATTCAAACACTCATCCCTCCGAATGCGAGGAACATAAGACAATCCAACGATGGCCGGGTGTCGGCTGAGTGTTGCCATATTCACTATTGAATTTGAATTAAATCAAATTGTTAATTTTGAAGATGTGATTTACGAGTCTGAAGCTATTTAAGCTAAAAAGATGAGATTTTGAAAGCAATTGTTTTTGGTTTATTTGTGTATCTTTTAAATGTTGTTAATATTACCATTTTATAAACAAACTATTATTTTCGAATAACAATAAATGCTTATTTAATTATGTTTTATTAATATAATATTTTACATTTAAAAGATATTATATTTTAGTCAACGTTAAATTTTTATTTTCAAGGGGTGGCACCATTGATTTCCGCCCCGGGTGTCACCCACGCTAGCTACGCCACTATGGACACCACTGAACTGTGGTAGTTTTTGCTAACTATTATGAAAACTGCTCCACCAATTGCTCCTCTATCTCTGCGGTACACTCTGTAACCATCAGGAAAAACCTCACTGTCTAGTACTTCTTCTTTTAACCAGCTCTCTACCCCAATTATTACATGTGGTTCGTGTATCTCTATTAAGTTTGCAAATTTGATTACTTTTTTCATTATACTTCCACAGTTTGCCATTAACACTCTTATTACCGGCTTTACATTTTCAGCATTTATCTCCTCTTTCCTAGTTTTACCCCAGTCGGTTATTGTTTCAGCAACTTCATCTATTTCCTAACATCTGTGATTTTTCCCATTGTGGATCTGCAATCAGTATCACTTTGATAATCTATTTCCATCGCGATTCAAGGGGAAAGGGGTGGAAAGCAATAGGGAAAAATTGTTTTTCATATTAACTACAGTATACTTGTGTTGTGTTTATTGTCACTGCAACCTTCCATAATTCAACTTTGTTAAGTGATGCATCTACTTTCCTTTTTACTCTAATTATGCTTTTCCCTTTTGATTTCCCTCTTCTGGTAAACAAACCTTTTTGTATTTATATATTATTAGGGTCTTCTTCCTATTTATTTTTTAATATTAGTTTATTTTAGGCTAATTCTTTTCACAGATTAATATTTTCTTACTTTTCAGTTCCCTATATAGTTTTTTTACATATGTCTTGAATAATATGACACTACATATTCCCATGAATTCACAAATTTTATGTTACTTTGCATATCATATATGCCTTTCTATTATTAGGTGTCACAGAAAATATTGTTTATGCTGAGTGTTTGTACTATTACTTTACACGTTGCTAATTAGATACATTCAGCAGAATTTGTTTCAATCTTACTCAAATTAAATCAGATTTGTTAGATGAAATTTCTTTATACTTACATGATGTCTCCTTCTTCTAGTTTGAGGTCACAACTTGGATTGATTATGACATAAGACAGATTGCTTCGTTTTTCACTTACATCATCATAATCAATACTGGGTAGGTTTAAACTTTCCATTCGTGAGCGAACTAAGTTAGCAATTTCAGCTCGTTCAATCATTTGTGTGTGATTGTCTCTGGCTTCATCAACCATATTTATTGAATACTGTAGAAGATAAATAATAACAGTTTATTCTTAAAGTGCCATGCAATTACTACAACAAAATTATGCATCTTACGTCTACAGTCATATTAACATCAGGACTATAAACTTTTTAGAAAAGTAAACCCAAATTATTATTAAAAATTTCAAGTGGTCTGAAAATGTTAATAAATTGCAGAGTTTTCCATCCTAGCTACACAGATATTTTTGAAAAGTGTAATTTAAAGAAATAGAAGGTACAATTTCACGATGATTGTTGATAAATTATGAGGAAGAAACATCTAGTTCAGAATAAGTTTTTCCTCATTATGTTATAGCCTAATTGGTTTCAGAGATTAATATTTTCTTACTTTTCAGTTTCCTATCTGATTTGCACCTCTATTTTCAGTTGCCTTTAAATGGTGATTTGCACTTCAAATATAATTATGACTTTCCTTCTTAACCATAATAATTCCTATACCTTTGTTAACATTATCCAGTCAAGGTACTCATATAGGTATAGTCATTTTGTGGTTAAATGGCATATGATTAAAACTACACTTCATGGGTGCCAGCAGGATTACTTTAAGGAAGATGCACCTGTTTATTTTTTATTTTTTTCAATGCAATATATATATAACTTATTATTTAAGGTGATTGAATTTATTGACAAGTGTAAGTTCAGTTTGCCAAAAGCACTCCCACTAGCTATCCGCAGCACTAACATAATCTATAGATAGATTTTGAAGTCACTTATGTTGGACTTAGAAATTTCATGTAAGGTAATTGTCAACTTGAAGGGATTTTCCTACATTCATTTCCACAGTGAAAACTCACCATAAGAATCGTTTTAAAGTGTATTGATTGTATCATGAAAATTTATTTTAAGAGATAATTTGGTTTGTTCACATTTTGAAACACGCGTTAGGAAGGCTAATATTTAAGAGTTGAAATATCTTTCAATTGAGTAAAGCTAGAGCTGAACTTTTAATACCAGCTATAGTCAGAACTGTTCCGAATATTTTGATAGTAAAATTAACTAATTTGGCAAAGTCTAATTAGCAATTTTAATTAAGAGAAAAAATGAACTTTTTAACTAGAAGGAATACAGTTAAGAAATTTATTTCGGTAGAAAGCCTAAATTGAGACGATTACAAGTATATAATGGTTTTGGTAAAAAGTTTAAACATTTGTCAAATAATTAAGATTTTAAAGATAGATTTGTCAAATAATTAAGATTTTAAATATAGATTTGTCAAATAATTAACATTCTAAAGATAGATTGTCACTAATTGTTGTTGGAGTGCGAGAAAGTCTGCCAAGTTGGTGACGTGAGAGACTTCAACATTGAGCTTATAGAAACTCTTTTGAATGCTAAATTAAAACAGATAGAATGTTATCATAGGAAGCCCTTGTAGAAATTGTAAGTTAAACTATTTCATACATTAGGAGATATTAATTAATGAAAAAGGTTGCTGACATCATGGGCCTTGGCAAGCTTATAAAAGGCCATGTAGCCACCATGAATTGCCTCATTCTTTCGCTGGAAATCAAACGCGTAACTTCATGCTAGTTAGTGGAGCAAACCGCTCCATGTGGTAGTGTGGCAAGTTCCAACATGCCGTGACAGTCGTGTTCTCACTAAAGTTGGGGAACGTAGTGAGTTTGTCTTCTTGTATGAATGTGCTTAACCTTTAAATCTTCTATTGAACTGTTGTCCGATGTTTTATCCATGATTCTGGTACCTATAATGTCAAAGTGAACTTTATCAAGACTATAACTATTGTGTGATCCAAAAACTGTGTTGAGTGAACTTATTTCATTCCACCCTTCGTATTTGGGGTTTATATTACGAATATGTGGAGGACAATTTATTAAATGTTAAAGGTACCAGAGGGCTACACAGGTCAAGAACTTAATTGTTCACAGTTTAGGCCACATCTTGGCTTGACACGAGGTGTTGAATTCGGACAACAACCTAGGTGCATTAAATTATAATTCAAACAGTGAATTTAATAATAAAATTTTTCTTTCTTAATCTTTTTCTGTGTATTTCTTTCATAGCAGGGGGGTGCAAGTGCACTCCCTTGCACCCCCCTTCCGGTGCCCATGCTACAGTTCTACATTTTTAAATAAGACAACATTAATGAATTTGCTGTACAACTTTTCACTCTTCCTGATTACTAATTAAGTAGTTTCTCGCTTGATAAGTTAAAAATTCCTCATTGATAGCAAATTCTATATATTAAGCAAATTTAGAAACCAAACTTTTCTGAACAAAGAAACTAAGAACTCTTAATGAGATATAAAATGAAGTTTATAATAAGGAGATTATAGCAACAGAAGCATAAACTCATTTAATATAAGTGTTAGAATTCAGCAAATCAAAATCCAGACATGCTATATGCGATTATGACTAGCAAAAATGAAGGGAGAAGCACTAATAACAAATTATCCATTTCACTGCACAGTTTCTAAATTACCAATGAAAGGTTTACTAATATTTTTTTTTGGGTTTGCACAGAAGAGTATATAAAATGAGTATTTCAAATATGATCATTATCTCTGACTTCTTTATAGCATTTCACAGTTAATTCTATCTTCCTAAATTTGATTGTAAAATTGATTTAAATGGAGAAAGGAAATATAACTTGCTAGAGAAAACTGTAAAACAATCAAGATTCACATAATACTACAAAGCCAACAAATGAACTTTAAACTTTTATGTGAAATAAATAGGTATTTCCCAGTTCACAACTTCATCTTTTTTGATGATGTAGAGTTTGATCAGTATCAGAAAACTGATATTTGTGTGTTTCTGAATCTGCTTTGTCTTGGGATTACCTGTGTTAAGCAAATCTCTTTCTCTGTCCTATTTTAAATTTGTTGTGTTGTTAATTGTTAACTAGTTACTGCAAATTTTAATGATTTATTCTGCGGTAATATTAAATCTGATACTTCAAAACAGCAAACTAGCAAACTGAATTCATTATCTTTGACACATGGTATTTCTTATAGAAGGATATAAATTTAATGTAAGGACGAGGTTTTACTAGAACTTGTTATTACACGCTTAATATTAGCTTGACTTGTATGTATGTATGTATGTATGTATGTATGTATGTATGTATGTATGAATGTAACGGAATTTTACAACTCCATTTTGACCCACTTCCCGATGTCCGAGCTGTTTGAAATTTGGCACACATATTAAGAACCGGTGACAATACAATAATTTCATAGCTATATCCTGCTATGCTCATTACTTTGACAGTAACAACAGAAAAATGGTTGAATGTCGTGGAATTTTGCAATTTAATTTTAACCCAATTCCAGATGTCCGAGTTGTTTGAAATTTTGCTCATGTATTGGTAACTGATTACAATACAATAATTTCATAGCTATTTCTTGATATTCTGATTACGTTGACAGTAAAAACATAAAAATTTTGCACACATTTTAAGAACCGTTGACAATACTGTAGTCTCTTAGTAACGTCCTGCTATTCTCGTTACTCTGACGGTAACAATAGAAAAATGGTTGCCATGTAATGGAATCTTTCATTTCAGTGTTTACCCGCTTCCTGACGTCTGAATCGTTTTAAATTTTGCACACTTATTAAGAACCGATAAAAATTCAATAATTTCACTCTCACCATGTTGTCAGTGTATCCTATACTTGATGGGATTACTGAGTTAGGCAAATGCAGCCGCGACATTAGTGCACAGGTGCGATTCGAGAAATCTTCGTCATTTGGCGGCCACAACCTTCGGAGATTTCCCACCCAATATAGCCATCATCATCATCATCATCGTTCTCCAGTTTCCCGGGTGTGATTTACGAGCCTTGGTTGCTGTAGACTATCGTCTTCTGCTGTCTCCTATCCAGAAAGGTTTCTCTGTCTGAAGTCGCTTAACGTGATGTTGAATAGTAAGTATTCGAAATATTACTTCGTACTATTATAGAAAAGTAGCCTTCCTCGTTTACCGTGCTATTGGATCTCTTGTTGAGTTGACCATTTAATTGTATTTTACTCGTGGGAATAATAATTAATAAAGAAACTACAACTCAAAGAAAAAGAGAGATTGGCGAAGAAAAGCCAACAGTAAGATACATACTTTTTAAACTATCTGAACTAAAAAGTTAAAAATAAAATTGTAGTTTAAAAAACTAAAATCACGCTTTCGTAGTAATGTGAACTAAAAGGTTAAAAATAATATTTAAATATAAACATTTTGTTTAACAGTGATAGGACGTCCCACAATTCAGGATAAATTAATTTTTTTGAATAAGCTTAAAGTATAAAGTCATTGATTACAAAATTAACTTTAATGTTAAAAAAGCGTGGGGTGCGCTCTACATAACTTTTGACAATGATAATGCCTTTACAAACAGCCAACGACAAAAAATATGACAACTGAAATAGCACCCCATGCTTTTTTACATTAAAGTTAATTTTGTAATCAGTGACTTTATACTTTAAGCTTATTCAAAAAAATTAATTTATCCTGAATTGTGGGACGTCCTATCACTGTTAAACAAAATGTTTATATTTAAATATTATTTTTAACCTTTTAGTTCACATTACTACGAAAGCGTGATTTTAGTTTTTTAAACTACAATTTTATATGTTTCCTCTTTGTTTTAGTAAAAATAAATGAATAATACCAGTATTTCTGTTATTTTTTTAAATGCCCTTATTTTCCATGTAGGGTTATGTTAAAACTAGTATGAATCCATTTTTATAGTATTAACAATATTCTTAACTTAATTTCAGTATGAACAGAAAATACTGTATTTCATCTATCCCACAGTATTCATGGCTGTTCTATGATTACATTCAGCAGATATAATTGTCGTTAAATATTTTCTTTACAGCAGTAAAATCTGTGGATAAAGAACTAAGATACAAGGGTATTGTTTATATTTATAAAACTAAAAGTTGGGGAAAAAGTTTAGTCTGCAAAAACCTCTTTGTGATGAAGGTATATATAAATATAAATATCAGTTATCCTTGAAATTGTAGCCAATGTTTTGATATTACTTGAGACTTATCTGTGACAATTCATAAATATATCGTGCAATAGGTAAAACTATTTACATTTATCTATAGATCTAAAGTCTGTGCTAGCATAAAACTGAGGAAAATAATATACAGTGACATGCAATTTTAGATTCTTTACTACCAAGGAAAGATTTGCAAAAAATATGAAACAGATAATGTATCTATCTGTATGTAAATATAAAGTTTGAATTACTTTATCAGGTACTGGTTTATAGTTGAGCTGAGTGGACTTAAACTTCCAAGGAACATTTCTTAACCTGTTAAGAAGTCAGTTTGATACAGGATGAAAGTATTATTTCCAGATAATGGTAATTATTCAAAACAGAAACACTTCTTAAACAGGTTATGAAATAAAAGTTTTGTATGGAAGAGAAAGATAAATTACACCCAACACTCGCCAAAGTTTCAGAGAGGAGGGCAGCAGCATCAAAAATAAGACACAATATTAGTCAAGAACATAGCGATATCTGGTCGTTCTTGCACAAGCGCTTGTGGTCAACACAGTCACACACAGAATGGAATTGATTGTTGGAGGTGGTGGGGGAAGCAATGGTAATATAATAAGAAATACTAATGGCATAAAAAAGAGAAAAATATAAAAAAAGGGGACATTCAAAAGATGAGAAATGATAGTAATAATTTTTTTAATACATATATTAAAAAAGTAGTCTTACAAATATTCTTCCAAAAAACCAAGTTCATCTGCTCAAAGCTCCACACCCAACATCTTGTCACAAAATATGCATAAAATGAGAGAGTCCCATATTTCAAGTACATGGGAGAAATCATCGAACCCACAGGAGGAGAGAAAATAGCACAGAAACTTCAAATGCAAAAACTTAGGAGAGCCTACAGTAGAACCTACAACATATATAATAAAAATGTTTGTCCATTTACACAAAAGTCAGACATTACAACACAGTTATCAAACCTGAAGCACTGTACGCCACCAAAACTTTAACACTACACAGTAAAGATGACCTAGAAAGCATTTTGAAAGAAGAATGCAAAATTATAAGAGCCTTGGTCCAGAAAAAACAGATGATGGGTATAGACTTAAATCACAAAAAGCAACAGAAACACTGTCAAACCTTGCGGCAGACATCAGGAAACGAACTATTTTATGGACATATCCACAGACTTCCAGCAACAAGACTCATTCATAAAATTGTGACATACATAGTACAGCTTAAAACTATGCCCTGGGTCCAGCAGATAAAAAAGACCTGGAAAAAGCCCACATAAACTCATCAGAAATCATAGGAGAAAAAATTAACAAATGGGAAGTACCACTAGGGAATGAAGTAATTAAGAGACCGGGGACAAAGTGGATTTAAGAAAGGAAGAGAATCCACGGAGAAAAAAAATGAAAGCTGTATAGAAACTTAGAAAACTGAATCGTTAAGGCTTTGCATGATCCGACAGGGTCCAATTGAAAGTAATAATAGTAATAATATATTAAAAAATAATATGTACATAAAAAGTAATTATTCTGCTTCCCAATCTGACCTCTGTAGGCGGAAACTGGCCTACCAGCAAATTTTGGACCCCAGACATCCCCTAGGCCTGAATCCCAGATAACACCTTCTCTCTTCACCATGTTATACCCAATACTGGCCAGAATAATTAATTTTTATGTAGATATTAATTTTTTAGTATATGTATCCTAAATTTTTTATTACTATTATGTCTCATCTTTTAAAGGACCCATTTTTCTTATTGTTTTCTTTTCTTTTTTTCTGACATTAATATTTCTGATTATATTGTCATTGCTTCCCCCAACATCTCCAACAATCAGTTCCATTCTGTGTGTGGCTGTGTTGACCACAAGCTCTTGTGTAAGCGTGGTCACATAGCCCTATGTTCTTGACAAGGTGTTTTGTCTGAAATTTTGTGTTGTGAGTTATTTTTTGTTGTTAATGCTTCCTCCCCTCAACTATGGTGAGCATTGCGTGTAATTTATCTTTCTCTTCCATATAAATATCACCTCATGGCAGTTCTTCCTGCTCCATTGTTATTGAAATAAATGTTTAAATAGATATCCTTTGTAAGAACATTAATTGCAAAAGAGTAGGCGAGATAGTGGATAAACACATAAAGTTATATTACTGTACTTGAAATGAGTGATCCGCTTCAGAAGGTAATGAGAATAAAGGTAGTAAAAATTAAATAAATCAGCAGAAACTATTAAAAACACAGGTATCAATAATTAGAGACACTTAAGATATTACTCCTTCCTGAGAAATGTATCAAGTTCTTTTTACACAAAATACCTGTAAATGAAGCTAAAATATATGATATGTGACCCTGCCAAAAAAGCACAAATCCCACAACTAGTTCAGAACTTAATGTAGGAACAGAATGAATGAGTAAGAGAATATTTGTAGCATACACCATTATGTTTTTGTTCTCTTCTGACTGAATTATTTTCCTCTTGTGATTGCTCTTGTGTAGAGCCAGTTAACAGTGGGTTAGCCATTTCCCCAACCCCAGCAAACTTTTGAAGTGATGTTATTTGTATCAGGCTTGCTGCTAATAGCACCTGTGCCCAACAACCATTTTTGTGGCTTAGATATTTAGTTTAATTTTGACAGAGTCCATAATAATTAATTCAACATGCTCATTAATGCATTTACTACCCATCAGTCAATATTAATTTGCATGAAATCATTTAAACCTGTTTCTGTGGCATTTTCAATAGTTAATAATTTACAAAATATGTGTTAAGAGCAATTAAAAGAGAGAATTTAGGTAGGTGTCCTCATCCTGAGGCTCAGTTATTGGGCATCATATTAAAATATTTTCAGCTATGCCTTTGCCAGGCATTATAGATGGAATGTGGCAGAGCATACACCAAAAGCAGCAACCTAGTTTGATGAGAATGATATGAAGTGCAAGGCGAGGCAGGTCTTTTAGGGTGGAAAGAAGTAGATATCTTAACAGACTTGTCAAGTTCTGGTCAGAAAGGTTTCTCCAATGACCAATCTCAAAAGAATAGAATCTAAAGCATTATTTGAATTGTGTCACAATCATGCTGTACTTGTTTTACCAACACATGAGCTGACTTATTATGATAATTTCAAAAATATTCTCTTACATGTCATTAGACATGGATCATGTAAATGAGATTGAAAATGAAATCGTGAATACAGTTTAAATAGCCACATTACCTGTGGAGTGTCTTCATAGTGTCATGTGTAAGAACCTTAGAATTTTGGTAAATTCTAGTTTGCTTAGCTTAAAGTATAAGGGAGGGTGTAAGCTTCCCAGTGAACATATAATTTTCATTGCCAGTACAGAATATGAGGAAACGTTTCAAGCAGAAGTCGATACTGAAACCTCACTTAAATATATAAACCATTTTAAAAGCAGTAAAGACCCACAACACTTAATATAAGCAATAAATAAACATTTTTAATAGTAAAGAATCTTTAAACTAACCTGGAATAGGGGAACCCATTATTATCCAACTTGCAAACAATAGATTTTTGCTACTTGATCATTTCACTAATTCTTAATACATTTTGATGTAGTAAAATAATTTAAAAAATAATAATAATTCAAAAGAAAGATAAATTCACTAAAATTCTGGAGTTTCAGGCTGTGTAAATAGAATAAATAAAATTTTAAACACCTCGTGGGAAACACTTTCACTTTTAACATTTTTTATCATTTTTTTTGTGATACTTTCTCGAACTAAAAAGTAGATTTCATGAAAGAATTAAAAATCTGGTATAATATATTAAAATTTCAGAACATTTCATGCAGTAGAACACATTTTATATAAGTTTTAAAGTTATTTCGTCACTAATCACAATGTGGTAATTTTGAAATTTATTTGCGATTAAACCAAGCCACTTTCATAAATAAAACAATTGTTAAAACATATAACTAAATTCAAAGAAAATTCAGATAAATCCACTTTTTCTATATAAATAACACTTTAATAATTATGAACTAGAAACCAAGGGTTTGCTAAACAGTTTTCAAACCTGATCTTGTTAAACTCATAACTTTGCTATTACACCACCAATATTAATAAAAATTACACCACTGGAATCAGGAATTTTTATAGAACACGATGGCATTAATTTTATTGTGATAATTTGCAATCCAGCAGGGTTGCCTAAAAATTGAATAAATTCAGATAGAAATAGGGGAATCACTACTTAACTTTCGGAATCTATTTACCAATACGCTGGTTAAACTAAATTCGTTTACAAGCAAGCTAATCATTTGAGAATTCTCACTAAACACTTTTTATGAACCTTCAAGACAAGACTACCTGCTGTTAAAGTTTGAACACCTTCTATAATCACAATCATTTTTTACTATTTTGAATAAGTGTCCGTATACATGTGGTATGTGGATGGGGGTATATAGGCAGGAGCCTACGAGAGGGGGCTGTCTTTACTCCGGGAACGTTATGTGAAAGTAATCTGCACTAGGTATGGTGCGTGTGTGTCAGTTAGGCCAAGCTATAATCGGAAATAGTTTAACTTTGAGGGACTGCATGGCTTGAAGGACCACCATGTTAAATTTTTTGACGAGTGACTAGTAATGACTTTGACCTATTAATTTTTCTAAAAAAGTGGTTCGTTCGGTTCTCTTCTTTTCCATATCCTGAAATTTTTGTGGAAATGTTTGTTCGATTGCCTACTCAACTGTAACAGCTATTTTCTGAAATGTGACTTTAAAAATAAACTTCAAATTTTTATTCAAGTGAATTTTTGTGATCTTGTAGCAGACTGTAACTCTTCCTCAGCTTTGGGTTAAAAAAGCTTTGTGGCGGCCGTTAAGCATTTCAGTTGAGTATTCCAGGCAGGATACATGGTCATTTAAAATTATTGATGCAGATTTAGAGAACTTTTCACTTTAGGTAGACATTTAGTTAAGGTACTAGGCCTATACTTCACCTCTAGTATAGCCAACGTCCTTACACATGTTGTTGGTTTCTAAACCTCTATAGCTTGCTATGTTTGCTGGAAATTCACCAGCGAACTGTGCTTTTGTCCCCAATCATTGACAACATTGGCAAACCCAAATTCCATACAGCAAAATGTATGATGTCTCCACTTGTTTCTTGGGTTAATTATTGTTCATTCAGTTTTTCAAGGTACTCCAAATCATAACACTGAGGAAATCCGTTCAGCTGAATGATATAAAGAAACTTGTGCCTCACCATTTTTGGAACCTGCTGTTTAAGACCATTTCAAAAACATGTTAACATCAACATACTTTACATACAATGGAGAATACCATGAATGTAAGGAGTTATGATTGAATCCCCACAGTCACTACCTTGTAGTAGAAGAGCAAAGAAGAAAAAGCTATGGATAGAACTGCTCTTAAGTCTTTTTGTTTTTTTAACTACATTGCTCATATATTTGTTGTGTTGCATCACAGCATTCACAAGGATTTCCTTAACTGCTGGAACAGAACTCTTCCCAATTAAGTAGCAAACAATAGCTGTCTGCCACTAGTTGAAATTTTTACCAAGTGTGAGCTAGAAAGAAAAAAACTGATTTATAGCGTTTGCAACAAAACAATAAAAATGATATCTGGATGTTGTGAATCATTTTCCTCAATTGCTGATAATATTAATAAATAAATCATGCCAAAGCAATTGACTTTTTTGTATTTATTGGTCTCCCGTACGTGTTTCACTTCTTTTTCAGAAGCATCTTCAGCAGGTTTTTATCTGTTAATTACGTACAAAAGTTGTAAGCAGGTTATGTTTTGTTTGGTACAGTGGAATGAATTATTATCTAACTTTTAATCTACTTACCACTAAAAGAAATACAATAGACCACAAAATGTAATTATTATCTAACTTATAATGTACTTACCATTAAAAGAAATACAATAGACCACAAAATGTAAGTAGATTATATGTTAGATAATAATTCATCCCACTGTACCAAACACAACATAACCTGCTTACAACTTTTGTACGTAATTAACAGATAAAAACCTGCTGAAGATGCTTCTGCAAAAGAAGTGAAACATGTACGGGAGACCAATAAATACAAAAAAGTTAATTGCTTTGGCGTAATTTATTTATTAATACAAATGAATCTATATTCAATGTGCAAGTAGCTTTCATTATCATGCACAGTATTTAAAGTACAGGTGCACAAAATAAGAGCCATTTTACAAGAAGGCAGCCTGTGTCTGGATCTGAAATATTTTAGAACTATTTTAGGCAGAAGAAATATGGAGATGGACAAATGCAAATGGCAGTTAACTAAAGACCAGTGAAGCCAAATATGGTGTAAGGAAGACAAACGCAAACCATTGCACTATCTCCTCTATGCTGGCTCTGGAAAAATAGTCAGGATTTTGCTTTGATATGGAAAAGATCTTTACATCTTTACCAACCACTGACGAACATAAGAGACAGGCTCTGTTCTGTAAAAGTATAACATATCCAAGCACAACTGGAGCCTGTAGCATCTCATCTGAGTATGAGAATATCTATGTAATAATGACAATTGGTGTGCTAAATTTCTACATTACCCATTTCTGTGTAGTTTCAAAAATCAGCAACTTCTGAACCTAGGTCTGAGAACAGCCACATTGCTGAATTCAGCAATTTGAAGACAGTGGCAAATGTGTCTACTGAAGAAATTTGTCTAAATAACTGTACCATAGACACAGACATTATACTGTTCCTCAATGATGCTTGGAAACCAGCCCATGCTAGGATAATGAAATGTGGAAGGAGTGAATGCAAAAAGCATCACTGAGTAAACATATCAACTGAACTTGACAGTGAGCAAACAGGGTGCAGAAGGGATGACCAAGTCATGTGGATTAACATTAGCAGGATTTCTTTCAACCTGAGTTGATTGTCACGTACCTGATGTGAAGCCATGAATCTGAAATGTATTTTAACAACAGTCCTTTCAGAATTTTTAAATAGCATCAAGATTTTTATTCCTGAGAACTCAACATGGAGGCAGAGATGAGTAAAAATTTAGTAACAACTTATAAATTGCTCAAGAATTCTGAAACAAGTGATTTTAAAAAACTGATCTGCATTTGCAGCATATATTTTTAACTAAATATTCACTTCATGAGCAAAATAATTATATGTTCTCTTACATCTACATTCTTTCTTTACACCTAGGTGGTTTTGACATTCTTTCACTGGCATGAAGAATAGCAAGGCTCCTTTTACATTATACAGTGACAGCATAACTCCATCCAGTTGCTGTGTAGCAGCAGCTGTCCACTGCCACTGCAACACAACGGCAACCAGACCACAACCAATAACTCTGTGGCATGCGTGGCCAAGTGTGTGCTTTCACATTAAAGGTTTTAAATAGTACCCTTCAACCATTGTAGTCAGTGTTTGACTATGTATTACTTCCTTAATTCTTTAAAAATACATTTGTTGTCTTCTGTGTATTTCATTCTGCTGTGTTATATTGTTCAGTAAAGGTATATTGGATTAACTTCTATTTATTTTCTATCAGTGTCCAATATATTAACCACCTATCTCAAGAATATAGCGACCATTAGCAGCAGTCACCAACTTTTGTGTTTGATTTAAAGTGTGCTAGTTAGATTTTATTTTTATCTATGAATTTTCTGTGTAGGTAGCGAATCAGCAGCCATTAGCAGCAGTCTCCGTTTTTTTGTATTATGATATATTTATTCTGTTTTTTTTATTTATTTTATTATATTTTTTTTTTTTTGCTGTTTCAGGGGACATGGCTTGTGCAATGTGCTCCAATAGGTGTCTTGCTCTTGAGGAGATTCTTATTATTATGGCATTTCTTCAAGCACAGGTATGGAGCATCCTAGACGAGGAGCGGCAGTGCATTGAAGAAGTTCTGCAGCCAACCATAGCAGAACATGCAAGTCGGGATTTTCAAGTACCTGTTGCAGAAACCATCTGGCATCATGTGGATTGGAGAAAGGCATTGACATTCCCAATTAGCCGATGGGAAAATGATATCTTGCCATTAAGGAATGCGTTTTCCATGTTGCATGAGGCTGAAGATTCAAGTGTGGATGGCCCAGAAGCACAGCAGAGAAGATTTGCTTGCAGACCCCGATCGATGCCACAAGAAGGTTTACTGGTCACTAGCAGCTCCAACGTCCAATGTTTGGAGAAACCGCTGCAAGAACTAGCCATGAAGAACGGTGCAGACCCTCATTCTAACGTGCATTCTGTTTGTCATCCAGGAGCTACCGTACCACATGTCATGGAGGCCATTCCAAAAGCAATGAGAGAATCGAACTGCCGTCAGTTAAGAGTAGCTGTGCACATTGGTACTAATGACTCGTGTCATGTTTCTGTTGCATATGTAGTGAAATTTATGGACAAATTGGGCAAGAAGGTGTATGAAGCTGTGCATGATAATTTGGTATTATTGCAGTTCTCCATTTGTAGTGTCATGCCACGTATCAATTGTGGGGAGGCCGTATGGTGAAATATTTTTAATTTGAGTTGTAGTTTGCAGGAGCCGTGTTGCAGAAACAACTGGGACTTCATTGACCTTCGATCAATGATAGCTGCCAGCTGGGATGCATTTGACAGGTCTGGTGTCCACTACACACCAAGAATGGTGACTATGGTGGCTGCTAAAATATGTAACCATCTTGATGTAAATTATTTTTTAGGAACACCGTGAGGCCCGAGGATCCTTCAGTTCATTGAAGAGGATGTGCCGATAACTTAGATCTTGATTCTGGTAGTAATGGTGTGGATAAATTCAATGTTGCAGCCAAATACTTCACCCATTTCCCGTCAAAATGCGAATATGAAAAATGTGAATTTAGACTCCACAAATTATACAAAGCAGCTAAGGGTAATGATCCTAAATTGTTGGAGTATTAGAGGGTAAGTAGCCGATTTCCATGCCGCAGTTGCGACTAATGATGTCGATATAATACTGGTTGATGCCAGAGGTAGAATCTAGTAAAGTATTTGGCCCTCATTTCAATGTTTTTCAAAAAGACAGAGCTGTCTCAATTGGCAGGGGTGTGTTCGTGGCCATTAACAAAACCATTAATTGCTCTGTCGTAACCGAAACTGAAAATTTTTGTGAGTTGTTATGGGTCAAGGTAAAAATTGGTAAAAATTTAAAGTTCATAATCGGGTCATTTTGTCAACCTCTGGATTCTGATTTGGCTAATGCAGAATACTTCAGAGAGTCACTTAATAAAATTTATAAAAAATTTCAGGGACATATATTGATCGTGGGTGGTGATTTTAACATAACGTCAGTTAATTGGGACACATGCAATTTCAGATTTGGCGGAAGAGATAGGTTAATAACCAAAATTTTCCTAGAATTATTTGCAAGAAAGATCTCTTGAACAGATGGTTGAAGAGCCAACGTGATGCGACAAAGATTCCTTGTCCATTTTGGATCTTTTTCTCATAAGCAATCCTGGTATTGTAGATACAGTTTGTGTAGAAGACGGTATAAGGCGGTTGTGGTAACTTTAAAATCTAGTATGAATTTGAAGCATGACAAAGGCAAACTCATATATTGCTTTGATAAGGCAAACAATGTGGGTATGGTTGATCACTTGGCAAAAAATTTTGAAACATACACGCTAAATACAAGTGATGAGGAACTTTGGTTTAATTTAAAAGAAATAATATGGAACGGTTTAAATCAATTTGTTCCTAAGAAGCTTATTAAGGTTAGTAAGAACCTTCAGTGGTTTAATAGGGAAGTGAAGTGATTGCTCAGGAAGCAAAGGTGTTTACATACCATGGTAAAGAAATTGGGGGACTCGTCTAATCGTGCTAAATTAGTCCAGTTACGACTGGAAGTGTGTAAGGCAATGCATGGTTTAAAGAATTCCAAGCCAGGAATTTATCCGAAGATCTGATTACTGATCCAAAAAAGTTCTGGTCATATGTCAAATTACTAAGAGGCTCTCATAAGATTATGCCCTCACTGATTAAGGAAAAATGGGGAATTATCCGAAACTAGCGTAGAGAAAGCAGAAATCTTGAAAAATATGTTTAAAAAAACTTACATGACAGAAAACTAAGACGAGTTTCTATTTGCCAATCATACCAACAAAATTATGAATGATCTCATCCTTGATGTCAAGGGAATAACTAAACTGCTTATGAATGTAAAAACCAATAAGGCTCCCGGACAAGATGGTATTCCTACATGATTCTACTCCAGGTACACAAAGGAAATTGCACCGTATTTGATGAAATTATATACTGCCTCCTTGGATCAAGGAAAAATACCAGCCAAATGGAAGCTAACCATCATAAGTCCAGTGTTTAAAAATGGGAATGTTAATGATCCTCAAAATTATAGACCGATCTTGTTAACATCAATAATTTGTAGGATTTTAGAACACATCATCTCTTCAAATGTCATGCAGTTTTTGGATGAAGATGAGCTTTTAAACCCAAAACAACATGGATTCAGAAAAGGTTGATGCTGCGAAACACAATTTGCACTTTTAATTCACGACTTGTGCCATATTATAAATGGGCAATCCCAGGTTGATATAGTTCTATTAGATTTTAAAAAAGCTTTTGACACTGTGCCTTATACTAGGTTACTTAGGAAACTTTGTGGCTACGGCATATCTATACAAATATGCAACTGGGTTACAGAATTTCTGAAGGGCAGAACACAGTGTAGTTCTCGATGGTGAGAGTTCATCACTTACCGAGGTGAGGTCTGGGGTTCCCCAGGGAAGCATGATAGGGCCCCTGTTGAGTCTCATATACATTAATGATTTGTGTGACATAATAAGGGGGATGAATAGGTTATTTGCCAATGATGCTATTATTTATTGTGAAATCAAAACCCAGGAAGACTGCGCTTTGTTACAAGATGATATTATGAAAATAATTGCGTGGTGTAGAGACTGGCAGTTGGAGTTAAACACTAAAAAGTGCCAAGTCATGCATGTAAGTAAAAAGGTGACACCATCTAGCTCTGAATATACAAAATGGTACTGTCCTTAGAACGGTAGATTCCGCTAAATACCTAGGGATAACAATTCGTAATAATTTGTCGTGGAATGAACATATCGAGAATGTAATTGGGAAAGCAAATCATATGCTCTGATTTCTAGGTCATAATTTAAAACAATGCACTCCGGAAGTTAAATCGATTGCATATAAGTCACTAGTGCTTCCTCACTTAGAATATTGTTGTTCTGTATGGGGTACTCATCAAAAGGGGTTAATGAAAGCATTAGAGAAGGTCCAAAGAAGAGCCACCCAATTTGTGACAGGTATATATAGTTGGAGGGAAAGCTTAAGTGTGATGTTGAAGGAGTTAGTTTGGGAAGACCTGGAACACCGAAGGCGTTGATCTCGACAGAAGCAAAAATTCACGACTGACATATTTCAAAATGACAGCAAACAAGTATTGCTACCAGCAACATTCATATCTCAGAATGACCGTGAAAATAAGATAAGAGAAATCAGGGCCAGAACCGATTCTATTCTGTATTCATTTTTTCCACGAGCAATTAGGGAATGCAATAGAAAGGCTTTACTGGATGAGTAAACTTAAAATCCGACAGGAGTAGCTGTCGATAAAGCTCTCCGACCATCCTGATCTGGGTTTTTCATGGTTTTCCCAGATCACTCCACACAAATGCTGGGATGGTTCCTCACAATAGCCCTTGGGCACCTCCTGCCATATCCCGTATATCCCTTCCAAATTATTACCCTTTGGATAGGTGCAATGCACCCTCTGCCACACAGTTTCAGTGGATCACTGAGTAATAGTAAATAGTATATATATATTTATTATTGCAGCTATATTGATCCTTTTTTCAGGATGTAGCCTCTTTAAGTCTAATGAGCTATATATTAGAATTTAATTCTACATAGTTTTGTTGTAGTTCTTTCCAGGCTGATAATCTTGAGCCACCCTCTTCCAGTTCACACCTGTAACTCGACGTATATCCTTATCCCAGCAATCCGGGGGTCTTCCTCTTGCTTTTTTCAGGTTTCTCGGTATCTAATACAGCACTACCATAGTCCATCTTTCACCTCTTTTGCGAGCAATATGACCAGCCTGTAAGGTATCCATAGTTATATTCTCTATATTCCGCGAGAACTCGGCCAAGTTTAAGGTTAATTTCAGTAGACGATACCACAGGTAAAAATCGAGTCAACAACACTCCTAATTGCAATTTTCGTGTGATGATATTTCGATGCCTTGCTAACTGAACATTAATAATGCTGTGACCTTTTTTTGAATATATGTGAATAGTGAAACTTCAAACCTGACTTTCATTTAATAGTATACCCTTCCTGTTTGGGGGAATAACGAACAGGTGGCGACCATCTTGAGAACCAGTTAGCATTTTTATTAGGCAAATTCACGGTCAACAAACGATTTTAAGAACTTCAAGTATTTCCAGTGATAAGTAAGTGAACAATAGTTAAGGAACGTAAGGCTGATATCCATCCCCAGGGTATCCATCTCTTGTTCCTTACATGGCGACCGCGACAGGACTCTCCCACTTTGAGAGGATTTTGTAAGAGTGTGTGATAGAAGAATAAAGAGACGTTCTAAAAAGGACAATCTACAGATGTTGTGTTTAAGGACTACGGTCCTATATACATATTCGTAGGTTTAAGGAGGTTGTATGGATATGATGTTTAGATTTAAGGTCTTATACTTTTGTGGTTTTTTTTTTGGGTATGTTAAAATTTTCTTACACAATTTCACTGTTTACATTTTAATGTTGTAATTTAACAATTTTGTGTGGTTTACATACCACTTTTCATAAGTTGTGTTTTTCATAACACCAGTTGGTGTAATATTGATATGATTCATATTTCCTTTTTGAATTTGTGAAATTTGATAATTTAAAGTAACTTTTGGAGTATGAAGGTGGTAACAATTTGATATTGGAGATGTAAAGTAAATATTGGAGTATGAATGAAGAAGCATACCGACCGATAAGCGTAGGGTTAGTTAATGTTTTGGGGTATTTCTCTAAATTTTTCATGGGATTATCGGGGATTTTTCTTGCTTTTGGGATTTTCTTTGGGTTTCCTTTTATCATCGGGAATTTCAGGGGGAATTGTTAGGGTTTTTCTTTCTTTTTAAGATGTTCAGTAAGTTTTTTGCAAAAATTACTTCAATCTTCAGGGGGGCATGTAAGGTATCCATAGTTATATTCTCTATATTCCGCGAGAACTCGGCCAAGTTTAAGGTTAATTTCAGTAGACGATACCACAGGTAAAAATCGAGTCAACAACACTCCTAATACGAATAAAGTTAATAAATAACACATATTAACCATAAATAAGAAGTTTCCAGGAAAATTAAGTAATAAACTCACCTAAAAGAGAGTAATCCGTGAAGCAGAAGACACAGATTTATTTACGTTACGATGGCCATAATACTCCACTAAATTAGACACTGTAAAGCATTTTCATAATTAGAATTTTACCAGTTGATATTAAATTCACGAGTAACTTGCAGCTCCAGACCGATTTAAAGTAATAAATATGGAATTTAATGCATCTCCACATGAGAGATAGTAAACATTTTATGCCATCACATTTGAATAACTTCAGAGCTTTAAAAGTAAAGGAAACCAAGTAAAATAAATAACTAGGTAATATTTTGTAAGGTTCCCGGAATGACCAACCGATAAACTGAAAATATAAGTGGAGAACAGCCAACCGGTTATGGCGTCGTAAAAACCGAAACTTTGGAAATTAATAACTCAGAAACTAACAGGTTTAGCGGACTAAAAACTTCTCTAAAGTGCTTAAAATAAATAAAGGTTCAATTTAAATTCAGTCTCAAGACACAACCGACTTTCAGGAAAAAGCAGAATATTTGGCTTCACAATGGAAAAACTGGGAAACTTAGGAATTCCATAACTCCCGTTAGCATTAACCGATTTGGAAGATTTTTGCACGGTTGAGCTCAGCAGAGATGGGAGAGCACTTCTAAAATAACATAAAGCCCGAAATCTAAAGTTTTTGACGGTCTGTTTTTTGCTACCAAGGTTTGAGATGACTACGTAATCCAGTGTAGCAACACACCCCAACTAAATAAATCCATAACTCCGTTCTGGAGCATTTAAAACATTATTACCAAGAGACACTAAAAACTTATTTTTGCGTGATCTACACACTGTGAATTTCTGGTAAACATTGGGAGATAAATCGAGAATTTCAATGTCTATGTTGAACACGTTAGTCCTAGTTCCATATAGGGAATTGCAGAGCTATGACGGTCACTTGGGCCTAGATTGTGAGAGAAGCAGGACGTGTTGGGTTAGATAGCCGCGAGCTAGCCTCGGGCGGCTTGAGCATGAGGCTAGACTACAACCGGGCAGGCACAATGGAAGATAGACGCCATATTTGGATTTTTTAGTTGCGTAGAAAAGGGTTGTGAATTTGAACTTTAATGTTGTAGGGGGGAATTATCGGTTTGGTTATGCTTCATAACTTGCAATTTTCGTGTGATGATATTTCGATGCCTTGCTAACTGAACATTAATAATGCTGTGACCTTTTTTGAATATATGTGAATAGTGAAACTTCAAACCTGACTTTCATTTAATAGTATACCCTTCCTGTTTGGGGAATAACGAACAGGTGGCGACCATCTTGAGAACCAGTTAGCATTTTTATTAGGCAAATTCACGGTCAACAAATGATTTTAAGAACTTCAAGTATTTCCAGTGATAAGTAAGTGAACAATAGTTAAGGAACGTAAGGCTGATATCCATCCCGTATCGCCATTTTGTTCCTTACAAGCCCTTTGCCATTTTTGGGTCATGACTCTTTTTAGGATGTCTGTTACTTTAGTTATTGAATGAATGTGCATGGCCCTTTTCCTGTCTCTTCTTGTAAACCCTAGCATTGCTCTTTCCATACTTCGCTGGGCAGTTCTCAGTTTTTTCTTCGTGTGACTATTTAGGGTCCATGTCTGGCAGACATATGTGAGGACCGGTAACACACATTGTTCAAATACCTGTTTCTTTTTAGATGTACTGGCCTGTCAGATTTAAAAACTATGGAATTTCTTCTGTATGCCCTCCAGCCCAGCTTTATCCATCTATAGATCTCAGGCTTTGAGTCACCATTCATATTGATCAGTTGGCCAAGATAGATGTACTGATCTACGTACTCAATTCCAGAATCTTTCGTGTCTGCCTTGTCTTTATTTTTTTCTACCAATTTGCTTTGCATGATTTTGCTTTTTGATATATTTATTTTAAGGCCCAATTCACTGCACACTGCCTCTAGTTCATTTATCAGTTTTTTGAGCTCTTCAAGACTGTTTGAGAGTAAAACTATATCATCAGCGAATCTTAAGTTGTTGAGACTACTTCCATTTATTCTCAAACCTCGGTTTTGCAATTGGATTTTTGACATTGTCAACTTTAGGACTGATGTGGATAGCTTGGGGGATATAGAGTCTCCTTGTTTTACCCCTCTTTCTTCTGGGAACTCTTTGGTGGCTTCAGCGATGTTGACAAAGGCAGTGGAAGTGGTATAGATGTTGTACAGTAAGTCGATATAGCCTGGATTCACTCCTTCTTCTTGCATGATTGCTGAGTGATGGACTGAGTGAAAAGCTTTTTCAAAATTGATAAAGGCCAAACCGAGTGGCATCTGGTATTCATTTGCTTGACTTATTACTTCGTGGATGACTTGCATGTGATCTACTGTGCTGAATCATGACCTAAAGCCAGCCTGTTCAATTGGTTGCACTGTGTCCAAGGTGTAACTGATGCAGTTATTGATGACCTTTGTAAACACTTTATATATGATAGGAAGGAGGCTGATGGCACGGTAGTTTTTAATATTGTAACGACTGCCTTTTTTGTGTAGCAACACAATCATTGCTTTGTTCCAGCTGGATGGGATATTTCTCTGTTCAAGGCATTGTGAAAACACCTTAGCTAGGTGTCTGTAGGTTTCTTCTCCAGTCAATTGGAGGATGTCAACAGATAGGCTGTCATAACCACTAGCTGATCCTTTTTTCATTTCGTGCACTGCCCTTCTAACTTCAGATGGGAGGACTTCAATAATTGGTGAGTCTGGGCTTGATGTCATTAAAGGATTTTCATCTTGCTTGCTGTATAAGGACTGATAGGAGTTCCTGATATGATTTAATACTGTCGTTTTGTCTGTAATACGTTTGTTATCATCATCTAACGCTATTATTTGTTTCTTTCCTATCATTAATCTTTGTTTTGCTTTCTTATAGCCTTTCTTGTTCTCTATAACTGATCTGACCAGGTTTTCATTATATTTCTTGATGTCAGCTGTTATTTCTTTTCTAATGGTCTTGCACAGTTCAGCATATTCAGTTAGGTTTTTTTCAGGTTTTACTTTCATTTTCCTTCATTTATTCAGGAGAGTTTTTGTATCATTGCTAATTTTACTTAATTTGGTGGTTTTAACAGTTCCTGCAATTTCTATGGCCAATGTCAGGGGCGGATCCAGGATTTTGTTTTGGGGGGGGGGGGGGGGCTTGAGTGGACTTTGGTTTGGGGGGGCTTGGCTTGAGTGAATTTTGGTTCAGAGGGCTTTGGGGGGGCTTGAGTCGGGAAAAAGGTAGTATTTATAGCCTCCTCGGGCCTCAAATCCATAGAGCTAAAAAAAAATAAAAAAAAAGGTCTCAAAACTACAATGTTGGGGGTGGACCAAGATACTTTTGGGGGGGGGGCTTGAGCCCCCTAGCCCCCCCTGGATCCGCCCCTGGCCAATGTGTTAATAGTTGAAGCTAAATTTCCATTGGTGGTCGTAGCTAGTTTCTCCGATAGAGTGCATTGGAAAATTTCTTTCTTTTCAGTGAGATTGATTATATTTACTGATGTTTTATTGGTTCCTTTTATTAGCTTTTGTCTTTCCTGTTTTATGCAGATACTAAGTTTCGCTCAGACCAGCCTGTGATCACTTCCAGTGTTGAATTGATTTAGAACAGTGACGTCTTGAACAAAGTGTCGGCTATTGGACAGATTGTAGAGTATTTTATGTTTAGTTTTATGATCTGGACTTCTACATGTCCACTTTCCACTTTGATGTTTTTAAAAAAATGTATTCATGAAGTGCATTTTTGTGTGCTCTGCAAACTGCACAAGTCGTTCCCCTCTATCATTCCTTGTTTGAATTCCAAACTTATTGACCATAGTGTATATATAAAACTAACGATGGCTAGGGAAATTGATCCAACACTTACCACAGATGAAGGCAGCTGGGAACGATGAACACAAAAAGAACAAACACAAGAAATGTGCAATATTTCGCATATAGCCTTATTCTTGCAGGTGGAGCCAGATGTGTATACAATGACGGCCGTTGGGAAGACAAACACAAAAAAAAAAACCAAACACAAGAAAAGTGCAATATTTTGTCCTACAGCCTTATACGTGCAGAAGTGAGACACCAGGTGGAGTCAAATGTGTATACAGATACCGCTGTCTGGTGAATGATTCGGCAGTCTCTGTGTACACATCTGACTCCACCTGGTGTCTCACTTCTGCACATATAAGGCTGTAGGCCGAAATATTGAGCTTCTCTTGGGTGTTTATTTTTTTTTTTTTGTGTGTGTTTGTCGTTCCAGTCGCCTTCATCTGTGGTAAATGTTGGGTCATATTTCCCTATCCTTCTTTAGTTTTATTGCCTTAAAGCATTTTCCTGCTCATTGTTATTACACACACCACACACACACACACACACACACACACACACACACACACACACACACACACACACCACACACATATATATATATATCATAAATGGTTAATAACATTAATGCAATAATTTGTTTACAATTTATTTTAATTATACAGCAAACCACTCAGCCAAACAGAGCTTGTGATGGAAAAAAGCCATGCAATAACCACACAGTGTGAATGTGACTGCCCTTTTGGATTTGCACCATATGAGTTTCTGCTATTCGGTTATAACCGTATAGTGTGAAAAGAGCCCTACAGCTGCCATTTCGACACTAAGGTACACCAATCATGATTTCATAAAAATATACATCTATTAACACTGTGTCGATCACATTGCTTTACACAAGTAAATGGCTAGAAAAATATCCAGATGCTGCTAATTCTTATTTTGTAACAATAATAACAAATCTATTACCTTTGATCTTTACTAAATTAAAAATATCAATTTTCTGTATAATGTCTTTGTCAAATAAGTGAATAGCATTCCTAATAACTAAGTTTTACACCAATTTCTTCATTTACATTTAAAGTTGCCAGATGCTTACACTAAAATTTATGTCTGAAATGAGCAGTACTGAAATAATCTTTGAATTTTTATTTTAAACTAGCATAGTAGGCTACCTAGCATTGCTCAGCCACTACATATGAAAGTTCTAATGTTTGATTGGATTATTGTAAACATTCTCCATCACCATCCACTTTGGCTGAGTTACCTAGTGTTTTCAAGATATATGCAAAAAAAGTTTTATATGTAAAATTGTATTAAGGAGAAGAATGAGAGTAGTTTTGTAAACTTATTTTAAAACAATAATTTTCCACTTCTCTTAAACCATATGTGTTTCAAAGATTGGATGAAAACTGAAGGTTTGTGTTTCGGTGCATCAAGAATAATTTTTTTTTTTTAATTTGCCTTTCTTGTTCAGCAACTGGCTGATCAGAATTGGTACACCATTTGACATGAAATGTTATGGGCTTTTAGAATATCACTATGCACTTTGGCCAATTTCCCTACCATTTTCTCGATATTTAAAAAAAAAAAAAAGTTTCGCATATAATTTTTTTGGGGGGGGGGGGTGGAGAGAGGGGTTGGATCTAAATAAAAAAAAATTTAGACATTATTTTTCTCTTTTTTTTTTTAAGTATACATTTGAAAAGTTTTATTGAATTCTGACAAAAACTGTGGGTTTGTGTGTTGCCCCACAAATTTCAAAACAATTTTTAATTTAAATTCACAATTATTGGTCACTAATTTTAAGACCATAATCACTCTAATTCTAATAAATAGTAAATTTTATGAGCTTTCAGAACATCACCATCCACTTTTGCTGATTTCCCTATAAATTTCTAAATATTTGTGAAAAACTGAACCATTGGATGTGCTAATTTTCCTTAATTGGGATGATAGGGGGAGTGGATGCTTTTTTTAAAGCAAAATCTAAATAGTATTTATCCTCTTGATTTAATACGCAAAGTTTCATTGAGATCGGATACAAACTGTGGATTTGTGCAAATAACATGCAAACATACAGTCATCCATTTTTATAGATGTATAGATAATTTTGCCATCTTAATTATATACTTCCTGTCAAAACAATACAGCTAAACGTGCTTTGTGTACTAATTTTTGTGCAATTTTTAGTATCAAGTTCTGTGCAGCCCCATTCATAAAATTCAGTAACAATTTCAAAATACTACTTAGCTGTAGGAAGTGATTGAGGACACATGACGCAGCTAAACAGACAAATGACATTCTAATGCAAATAATTTAATAAAATAATTGGAAGTGTTAATAAAAATCCATTGTACAATAATTAACATAAATGGTAGGGTCCAGCATATTAGAGCCATGGTTCTTGATTCCACCTATACTTATTGTAAAATCTGAATTTACAAAATTGTTATTTCAGAAAATAATTTTTTCGCATTTGTTTGTTACATCTGCTTGCTTGCTTGCTTATGCAGCCTTATGGCTCGTCTACATGAAGAATAATATTTACCATAATTACATCCATGAATCATGTCAGCATATTTTTGGTTAGAAGTCTTATACTGAGAAATACAACAACAGTACCTGTATTTGCAGTTGTATAAATTTTCACACCAATCATCAATGCAATTTCTCAATGAGCTACAAACAGCATACCACTAAGGAATGTGGGATTCAGAATGCATGATGTAACTGGTCTGTAGCCTTTTAAGATCTGAATACTTTTAGCATATGAAGGACTCTTCCAGAAATTATCTTCTTGACAAAAATGTTAAGGTACCAGTTTCTTAAGGTTAAGGGTATTAGTCTGCTGCAACAGACTGTGAGTTGTATATTTGATATATGAAAGGCAAATGTTTTATTTATCTACCCAAGGCCTTAAATTGGTCAGAGTAATGTACTCCAAGCATAACATCAGACTTTAGAATAGTAGAGAATTTCTAAAGCTTATGAAATCAAAATGAAACTGGTGTTCCGGAGAACATCAGAGTATAATTTAGAGAGATGAAAGTTTGAAGAGCTATAATATACATGAACATTTTGAAAAGTCTCTTAGTTTAATTAAATTAATTCAGTTACTATTGTCAAATTAAATATCAACAGAAAGATCAAATAATTGCACTTACATGAATGATGCAAAATACAATATTCAAATTTCTCACATCCTATAAGAACCACAGCTGGGCAGAAAACCGTTAATCCATTAATCAATTAACGAAGTTAGCAAAAATTTAACTTTTAAGTTAAAAAATTGTTAACCCCCTTCTTAACATCTGTTAAATTGGATGCCATTAACTTTAGTCCATTACATTGGTAGTTGACGTATTTGGTTTGTTTGAATTGCGCGCCATGCCACGCTCGACCATTTGGCAAGTTGGATGGTGAATGAATTAGGTCATATGACATGGGCACCAGCAGGATTACTTTAAGGGAGGCACATCTTTTTTTTTTTATTCGTTATATATAACACTTATTACTTATTAACTAAGGATACTGAATTTATTGACAAGGCGTTGAACAAATTTGGACAACAACCTAGGCGCCTTAAGTTATTATTCGAACAATGAATTTAATAATAAAATTTTTGTTTCTTAATCTTTTTCTGTGTATTTTCTTTCATAGCAGGGGGTGCAAGTGCTTTAACGATTATCGAAGTTAACTTTTTTAGTAGCGGATTAACGATTAATGAAGTTATCTTTTCGGTTAAACTATGCCCACTTGTGGTAAGAACATATGAGATAAAATTATGCTGCAATTCTATAAACATATCATTAGTATTTAATTCCCCATCTTTAGAGTTTTATAAAAAACATATAAAGCACACATATGCAAGCAACAAGCAAGCGACACTCACAGACAAATCTTACTCACCGTAGAAGTCTGAGTCTGAACACAACCCAGACAGTATCGAATTTGAGATTTTGGCCTGTATGTAACCCCAACTCCATCGGAGTCATTGTCCTCGTCAGGCTTGAATAAACAGGAAGGATGACCAGTGGGTAAACTACATATTGCATGCACTAGATATTAGTTATAAAATTAGTAGCAATGGGGCCAGATTAAATCACTGAAGAAAAAATAATGTATGTCCAGAACCAGAATTATATTTGCGTTAATACTTTGGCAACTACATAGCTTCTGTTGTTAATATTTACACACAATTACTGTTTTTACATACACACAAATAAACTGTAAACTTAAAAACTAAAGCTTATAACCAATATGAGAGATAAGTGATGGTTGAATTTTTCAAATAATATTGCCAATATCTTAACCACAGTTTTATTGAAATGTAAAGCCTCCGCCATTCGTGGGCAGGAAATAAAAATGACAAATTATAGCATACCCATCAAGTAAAGTAAATTTTAAAGCTGGAATAACGTAGATGATTTTGTTTTTGTTTTTGTTTGCAATTTAAATAACAAAGGGTAAATGACTCGTCACTCACCAAAGTTGAAGGCTGCGATGAGTAAAACACATATGAGACAGTGAAAAATATGACATAAGTCATGAGGTAAACTTCAGCGTGTGCACTCCTTCCGAACCATACGACTCGATCCCTAGCACATGAATATGGTGTAAAACTGAAATATATGTTTTTGTTCATCTTATATGTGTTTCACTCATCACAGCTTTCAACTGTGGTGACTGATGAGCGACTTTCACTATACTTTGTTATTTACATTGCCTAAAAGCTGTTACATTTTTCCTTAATATCATTATTATTGCAATTTAAGAAAAGTTGAGCATTTTTGTTTTTGGTATTTTAATAAATACAGTAAAAATTTAATGCTTCTCACAAATTTTTTTAAAAGAAATATCGTACTTCATGTTTTCTTGCATAAAATATTTCGTTGCAAACTAAAAAGTACAGAACTTCATATTTCATATTTAATAATAGGACAGTAAAGCCTGAAAAGCTGTTACGACTCAGTGAACAAGACAAACACAACTAACACTACATATTTTGTGTGGTCCCTTTGTAATGTGTGATAATAAATGATTTATGTATTCAAACTCTCACATAACTAGGATTTAGCCAAAACATTGCATTGATGTGCTGCCCATAATATCATTGGAAAACATGACTAATAAAAGAAATGTGTAATTCATATAAGCGATAAAATAATAATAAATAAAAGTGATAACAAAGGTATAACTATAATTATAATAAATATAATAATTATAAATGACAAAGGATATAAAATATAAAACCACCACTCACAAAAGTTGAAGTTAGGTGGGTTTGAAACATAGTTATGGTTTCATTTATTATTTTTATTTTTTGCTTGTGGCTTCATGCCTCATCAACGGCTAAGGTCATTAGAGGCGGGATGGGACCGGGGGCAAGGAATGGGAGGAATTTGGCCATGGTCTTTTTGAAGGAAGCATCCTGGCATTTGCCTGAAGTGATTTGGAGAAACCATGGAAAACCCAAATCTGCATGCTCGGACGGGGATTCGAACCTGGATCCTCACGAATGTGAGGCAGAACATTAACCATTCACCCACCACGCTCAGTGTTATGGTTTCAGCTGAAAGTTTATTCGGTATCATGTTTTTGAGTATAGTGAAGCAGTCAATAATTTTTATAGATAATGTAACTACGCTTTTAGGGATAGATACAAGAATTTTAACATAACCATAAAAATATAGCAAAAAATATTCAAGGGAATTTGTGTATACCAGTTGAGTTTGTGTAACATCATCACTAATGCCAACAATCATATATATAAATTATTTCTATAAGGTGTTTTTTTTTGTCACAAGCCATTATCTCCCTTCAGACTTAACCGAAATCATTGAATGAGGTGTCATTTTAAAGATTATGGTCTTCACTTTGGTCACATCATATTTTAAGAAAGGAATTTTATGGAATTTGACCCTTAAAGGGCAAAACTGTATTATGAGCCATTTATCTCCCTGGATACCCATGCTGAAATTGTTTAATGAAGTAGGATTATGAAGAGTAATGTCTCCGCTTTGGTAACAACATATATTAAGAAAGATTTTTGTTTTGTTTTGGAATTCAAACCTAAAGGGAAAAATTATCAATGGGTCTACAAGGCATTATGGTGTCACTGAGCCATTTATCTCCATTAATATCTAACTGAAATAGATAAATGAGGTATCATTCTAAAAACTAAGGTTTCCACTGTGGTCACATCATATTTTAAGAAAGAATTTTTTTTTGAATTGAACCCTTAAAGAGCAAAAATATCAGTATTTGTAAAATGCATTTTTTGTGCCATGAACCATTTATCTCCAACGATATCTAACTGAAATCTATAAATGAAGTAGAATTATGAAGAATATTGTCTCAACTTTGGTGATATCACAAATTAAGAAAGAGTTTTTTTTGGAATTCTACCCCTTAAAGGGAAAAAGTATCAATGGTTCTTCGACACATTTTTGTATCTCGGGCCATTTATCTCCATTAATATTTAACCTAAATAGATAAATGAGGTATCATTCTAAAAATTAAGGTTTCCGCTGTGGTCTCATCATATTTTAAGAAAGGATTTTTTTGTTTGTTTAGAAACCTTAAAGGGACAAAATATTAGTATTTCTAAAATGCGTTTTTTGTGTCTCGAGCCACTTATCTTCCTGGCTATCTAACTGAAATTGATAAATGAAGTAGGACTATGAAGAGTAATGTCTCTGCTTGGTGACATCATATATTAAGAAAGAAATTTTTTGGAATTCAACTCTTGAAGGAATAAAGTATCAATGGTTCTACAATGCATTTTAGTGTCATAAACCATTTATCTCCATTAATATTTAACCTAAATAGATAAATGAGATATCATTGTAAAAAATAAGGTTTCTGCTGTGGTCACATCATATTTTAAGAAAGTTTTTTTTTAAATTGAACCCTTAAAGGGCAAAAATATCAGCATTTCTGAAATGCGTGTTTTGTGTCTCGAGCCATTTATCTCCCTGGATATGTAACCGAAATCAATAAATGAAGTAGGATTATGAAGAGTAATGTCTCCGCTTTGGCGACATCATATATTAAGAAAGAAATTTTTTGGAATTCAACCCTTGAAAGGAAAAAGTATAATGGTTCTTCAACATATTTTTGTGTCATGAGCCATTTATCTCTTTTAATATATAACAGAAAAGATAAATGAGATATCATTCTAAATATTAAGGTCTCCAGTGTGGCCACATCATATTTTAACAATTGATTTTTTTCCTAAATTTAACCATTAAAGGGGAAAAATATCAGTTTTGTAAAATGCGTTTTTTTTATGTCTCAAGTCATTTATCACCCTTGATAATTAAACAAAATTTATAAACAAGGTATCATTTTAAAGACTGAGGTCTTCATAAGGTCTTCAGTTGGTTATACAATATTTTAAGAAATGAATTTTTCAAAATTCGACCCTTAAAGGGCAAAATTATTAATATTTCTACTATGCATTTTTCTTGACATAGCCATTTATCTCCCTTGATACCTAACCGAAATTGATAAATGAGGTATCGTTTTAAAATATTAAAGTATCTGGTTTGGTCACATCACATTTTAAGAAAGAACTTTTTCCAAATTCTACCCTTAAGGTTAGGCAAAAAATATTAGCCTTTTTTTTTTTTAAATCTCACTTGATGCCTAACCGAAATTGATACATGGGGTATCATTTCAATGACCAAGGTGTTCACTTTGGTCACACCATATTTTATAAAAGGATTTTTTTTTTTAAATTTGACTCTTAAAGGGCAACATGTTTTTTTTTTTTTTTTTTTTTTTTTTTTTTTTTTTTTTTTTTTTTTTTTTTTTACGAGCCATTTATCTCTTTTTGATACCTAACCAAAATCAATAAATGACATATTGTTTAAAGATTAAGGTCTCCAATTAGATAAAATCATAAATTAAGAAATAATTTTTCGGAATTTGATGCTTAAAGTGGTCGCATGTATGAGAAAGTTCAGAACCATGTCCATAGATCGCAGCAGAATATATCACAGAGAACTCAATAAACTGTTTTGTATACAGTAAGAAGCTTTTTCTGTTATGGAAACATTTTTGTTTTGCTACACAATTCCAATGCAAACATTTTATGTGCACAGCAGCACATATCACAGAGATGTGTGCATTTTGTTCAGGTTGGTTGTATTCTGTTAAGGTCAGTGACAGTTTGTCGTACATACAGTGTGTTTTAAATTTTTCTAACTGTTTCATAATATGTTTTGATGCTACCTATTACACTAAACAAATAAATATTTGCTAAAAACTGCGGTTCTACTTTTCATTATATTACAAGCATTCAACCTCACTGTTCATTGTATTTTATTAGTGAAATTTTTGCACAGGTTGTCTAGTAGGAATTATTTGTTTACTCAGATAGTTATGGAAGAAAAAGTTAGCATCTAATCAGCAAAAACCAAAATAAACTTAAATGCAAACTTTTAAAGAGGTAATAATAAGGGTTTTTAATAGTCAAAAGATATTTTATGTCTAAAATTGCAATGTAAAATTGTGCAAGATCAAAATTTAAAGCATTTAAAAAGAAAAATTTAGAATTAAATGGGATGTTACGTGGAATAATAATACAATAATAGTTAAATGTATTGCAAATGTTTTTTTAATCGAATTCCATAGTTGGTTATTTGAATTTGAATTTTTTAACTGTGATGGAGTGCATGCTTTGGTGATAATTTCCTCAGTAATCTAATTATTGTATATCAGGCCACTTTATGTGCTAAAAGTCTGAACTCATCTGCTTTTGTCATTTATGAATTTTAATTTTCTTCAGCATTTCTGGTAAATTATTCATCACATCCCTTTGTAATTTACTCCAATCCTTGTCACTCTTACCCACAAAAGAAAATTTTACGTTTCCCATTATGCATGAAATCGAGTGCCAGTGGTACCCATGGTAAATTTTTCCTTTCCAAGCACTACTTCTAATTCTTCAACCAATATCCTTCCAAGCCCCATCACCAACATATGCCATGTATACTCCCAGCACTCTCTCACCCTCCTTCTGTCTTCCAAATTATCCAATTCCAGCTCCTTTATTGTATCAGTGTCAACCCATTATAATGTGCCTCTTCATTGGGAAAAGGGGGTGGGATTGGGTGGGCCTGCTCCTATATGGGTGACATTTTATTTATTTTTTTATTTTTATTTTATTTTTTCTCTACAACTGTCCCAGACGGCGAAACCAAGAGGGCCTCTTCTCCACATTTGCTACAGACCACGTGCTTTTTAAATCTGTCTCTGATAATTACAGTTTTGTACAAGGGATAAATGGATATTTGCATGACATAGATTAAAATCAAGTAATGATAGCATAAACGTTATTACAGGAAAGTCATACTTAAAGAGAAAAGTGAAGCTATGTGTTTAATTACTTTGACTAATTATGTTGAAACTCTAAACTAAAGCATATTTTGGAAAAGAGAATATGAAATTTTTAAACTATTTATATCTAGATCATATTAAAATTTGCGCAGATGGTAAAAGTATAAGGATCAGTTAGAAATATTGGCAACATTCCTAGGTGGAACTGATTATGTGACATGTAACATTCTAAAATATTCTGGAAGGAAATGTGCCAGAAACACCAGTGTTTGGAGTGAAGGTATAAAAAGCCTAGCGGGGTGAGCTGTTCTGGTTATTTTGTGAACAAGTTTGGTAATTTTAACATTAACGACTGTGTTGTGGAAGTGATTGAAGATATGAAGAATATGGAAAGCATTATGCTTAGGCAGCATTTTGGGCCTAGAATATTTTTGGATGACAATGTTTTGGACTTTCAGTGATGGTATTGAGTTGGATTTGGCCAAATTTTGAATGAATAAAGGAATTTTTCACAATTTAAAAGTTTGAAGAGGTTGGTTTTTATTTTCTGAACTTTAAAATGGAGTCAGTGTTAATCTAGAATGACTGTTTTAGCATGGAAACTAACTTTCAATAGGTTAAATAAGATTGAAGCCAATACTAGTTAAATACAGTTCAGTGTATTGTCTCTGATACAAGTGATGTGATCTTTGTTGAATAATATACAGTAGCTTAAACTTTCTGTACTAACTTTTTAATTTAAGTACCTTTCATTAGTCAGCACTTTGAAAATCATATTAGAACATCAGTCTACGAGTTGATGACTGTTTTTAAGTAAGGAACTTTACACAAAATTAAGGAGTTAACTGACTGGCACAGTGATAGTTTGCATATCTCAACTTTCTTTATTCAACAATCCTATTTCAACCAGTATTTACCCAACATATTACAACAGGCTGTGTCAAACACATAAAACATGAGACACACAAAATGTACAGTATGGTTTAAAATCTTATTCGTGGAGAGAGGAATGGGCCATTAGTGAAGTGAGGTGCATACATAACAAGGCTTACCACATGACTTGTTTTGCATTAGGGAAGAGGGTGAGGGTGGTGAACTAATGTGAAGTGAACTATTGATAACTCTGGTGGGAGGGGGAGGGGGGTAGGGGGGGGGGGAAATTAATACATCACAGTTGGTGGCAAAATGGACAAGTAGGTATGTGTGCATATCAAAATAGAAAATTTATTACTTATTAAATAAGGGAGCAATAATACAATAAAAGCAGCAGATAAATAAATAAAATAAAAAATATTGAAATTATTTAGAAAACTTATGTTAATAACTAGCTGGTGCCCATGACTTCGTTTGTGTTCGTAAAGAATTTGGATTGATAGCAACCGACATCTAACCACCATAGTGCATGATGGGAGACTCGATGCTATTACCACATACAAACGCCAGTCATCTGTGCTATGAAGTTCAGTCAGCAAAGTAAAGTATATGGACACACACATCTTTGACGAAATACGAAAATATCCTGGACTGACCACTTTTAACCACCATATCTCCCACACTCCTACAGTTACTGAAATTCGGCCAACATTGTGATTGATTGGTGACTCTGTGCTACTACCACACACAAACACCAGTGATCTGCGCTAGATAGTTTTCACTGAAAAGTGATATCCCATGGCACATAATTGGTAGAAATATGAATGAGCCACAGGTTGCCCAATTTCAACCACCATATCTCCCACACCCCCATAGCTACCATAGCTACCGACATCTAACCACCATAGCACATGATGGAATAGATGATTCTACTGCCACACACAAACACCAATGGTCTACGTTATGTAGTTGTGGCAGCAAAGTAAAATATACGGAGACACATATCTTTGATCGAAGTACGAAAATATCCTTGATTGGCCTCTTTCAACCACATCTCCCACACTTGCACAGTTACTGAAATTTGGCTGATGTTGTGATTGATGGGTGACTTTGTGCTGCTACTACACACAAACACCAGTAATCTGCTTTGGCTAAAATGTGATACACCATGACACATACGTCTTTGGTAGAAATATGAAAGTGGTGCAGGTCGACCACTTTCAACCACAATATCTCCCCTCCATAGCTACCAACATCTAACCACCATGATAGGAGACATGAAACCACTACCACACACATACACCAATAATCTACGCTATGTAGTTGTGGAAACAAAGTGAAATATACAGAGACACATGTCTTTTGTCGAAATACGAAAATATCCTTGTGAGTACTGGGCATGGTGAGCAACAGGGAGGTTCAGTTTTTGGGAGTAACTGTTTCTGTGACCATTCATTCTGATGGATAATGAGTTTGAGGTCAGGCCAATGTAGGAACTTGGACAGTGGAGGCAGGTGAGCTGTAAATGAGATGGGTGGTTGTACAGGCATGACCTATTATGGGGTAGGTTTCACAGTAGTAGGATTGCTATAGGTAGTGGTAGGTGGATGCATACCACAAGTTTTGCAACGGGTCTTTACAAGGGAAGGATCCAAACGGTGGTTTAGGAGCATCAGAGGCTGATATTTATGTACAAGAATGTTTTTTAGATTAGGCGGTCTGCTGAAGGTACTCGGGGTGTGGTGGGAAGGATAGTGGAAAATGCGCGCATTTCAGGAAAGGATCTAAGAAAGTCATAGCCCAACAAGAATTGTTTAGCGATTCCAGGCCAGGGAAAAACTGGGTGAGAAAACAGGGTTCTGATTGGCTTTAGGTTGTTTGTGTTGGTGTGGAGGACTGTCCCTGACCTTGATACTGTTTTTGAATTAGTTCTGGAGGATAATTGCGGTTTATGAGTGCCTGGGTCAGATTGTTGGTGTAGAGTAAGACGCGTGATCAGAGCAATGAATTTGCCCCGATGGCTAGGCTGTATGGAATGGAACGTTTTGAATGATATGGATGGCAGCTATCAAAATGGAGATATTGTTGTAGGTTAGTGGGTTTTATGGACAGATGTGTAAGTGACTACTCCGTACAGAGATGTCTACATCCAGAAAAGTGTGTCAGTCTGAGAGTAGGACCAGGTGAAGTTTAAGAGAGAAGTTATTCAGTGAGTGCAAGAAGTCAAGAAGGAGGTTTTCACCGTGGTCCAGATCATAAATATGTCATCTATATACCTGAACCACATGGTGGATTGTCAGGTAACTGTTGAAAAACTTTCCTCGTCTGCCCATGAAAAGGTTGGCATAGAAGGTGCCATGCGAGTTCCCATAGCAGTGCCTTGAATCTGATGGTAAACCTGAGACTGGAAGGAAAATAAATTTTTGGTAAGGATGAATTGAGCCACAGAAGTGAGGAAATGAGTGGTAGGGAAGGTGTGTGGGGGGCAACTGTTGAGGTAATGTTCTATGGCACTGATGCCCAACTATTTTATATCTATAATATAGATAAAAACCTGGGAATACAAAAGAAACATTAATAAAAGTAATAAAAACAACACTCACCAAAGTTGAAGGGAGGAGGGCAGCAGCAACACAAAACAACACACAAACAAAGAAAAAACAATATTTCAGGTGAAAATCCCTTTTTCAAGTCAACAGAGGTAGGTGGCTGGTCTTGCGCAAGACTTGCGTTCGACGCAACCACTCATAGAACGCAATAGACCATTGGAGGTGGCGGGGGTAGCAACGATAATATAACCACGAGTGTAAGAAAGATTAAAATGGTTGAAAAAATAATAATAGTAATAAAAAATAAATAAAAATATAATTGAAAATTTTTGAAAAATATATGAATCTATTGTGATGGGTGTATAGGGGCGAGGACGGAAGATATTAATGAAAACTAAGGCCTGGGGGATGTCTAGTCTGCAGGATGTGTTGATATGCCAATTCCCTCCTCTGTTGACTTGAAAAAGGGATTTTCACCTGAAATATTGTTTTTTCTTTGTTGTTTTGTGTTGCTGCCTTCAACTTTGGTGAGGGTTTCTTTATTACTTTTATTAATGTTTCTTTTGTTTTCCCAGGTTTTTTATCTGTATTATAGTGTATCTGGGACTTGAAATAAAATAGTTGGGCATCAATATCAGAGATACCAAATTAGTAGCAAGGACTCTATCCATCATTATGGCCCAGTGTGCTGATGTTCCACTCATTAGGTCAGAGAGATACAGGGGGTCCAGGCATTACCCCAGGCTCCCATGTTCCTGTCATCCTAACTGCTGTTTCAAGGTGGTTTTCCACAACCATAAGGTGAATGCCTGGACAATTCTCAATCTTCATCTCATAAACTACACGTTTCTCTAACAAAAACACACTACCACACAGAAAAACAGTAAGTATAAAATTCTTGATGTCATCAAGGCTATGTGACCTAATATCAAAGCTCCAGATAAAGGTGGTAAACAAGAAGAAGCAGCAGTGACTCAAACTGTGATAAAGACAGACTGAAATTTCCAGAGGGACCCACACATACTACTATAATAATAAGCTGTTGTTTACCATATTGCAGTTTTGAGAAATAGTATTCAAAGTGTTGTTCTACTCACTACTTACTTATAAATGCACATCTACATTCAAAATTTTTTCAGACTAAATTGGCAACACCTTCTTTCTCCATATTACATCTGCAATAATAAGAACTTTATTCATACTTTGGGTGGATAGCTGAGTAATTCCTGTGTCAGATTAATGATGTTGAGAGAAAACACAAAACATTTGCATCAATCTTTGCTGAACAATTTACTTACAGCAGTGAAAAATTCAAAAATTTGTGCATTGCAGTTATTAATAATAGTGATAGGATTTTAGCAAGGAGGAAAATGAAATGAGTACTAATAATAAGCTTATGAACAGTAGGTTTCAATTTGGTTTCATTAGCATATTACCTGCCTATAAATCAGTAATTTTTATCATACAAATATTGGATTAAATCTTTTATGTTTTTGTTTAAAAAAATGTTCTGGTTATACCAGTCAATCAAGTTACATTTAGTTGCTATACTATGCATTTTAAATGCTAATAAATTCATGGTAATAAACTTACAATAAATTCACAATATTTGCAAAAAATTAATCATAGTGAAAATATTTAGATTCACCTTACCCTTGCTATAGCTAAGACTGCAGCATAACATGCTATTTAGAACAACTTTCAGGATGCTGTACATTATTGCAGTAATGGCAGGATTGTAGCATAAAATAAGCTGGCTTGCATTATTTCTACAGCTTAGAAGCAATTCTTTTCATGCATGTAAGTAACAAACACTGACTTCAAAAGTAAAATCACTTAATGTGATTTTACTTTAAGATTGTAGTCATTATTCTGGTGAACTAAATCTATTAATTTAACCAGCATTTAGTGTGTAACAAAATCAGGAATAACTGTCATTTCTGTTATTCTTCAAACCATATATTTCCTGTTGATTTATTGAGATAAAGTAAGTTAATATAGAAACCATTAACTATCCACAGCTAGATATGGTAATCACTTGCTTGTCCTTTTGTTTGCTTTGACTGTTGCTTGTTAGGACTGCAAAATGCAGGTGTTAATTTTTATTGTATAAAAACTGAACATACTAAAGGAGCATTGAGTACATGGTTCACTATTTTCATTTAAATCAGGAGTTGCTGACCAGTAGTAACTGAAAAGCATATTTAGTTTTAATTAACAATAACACTGGATAGAAAATTATATCTGTTATCAAATGGATAAATTCTTGTGAAGAAATAAAGTAGATGCACAGCTCTGTGGAGTATTTTTCAGAAAAAAGAAAAAAAATTAAATAAATTTGAATGCCTTATTTTTGTTTGTTTGTTAAATCTAGCTGACAAACTAGTGTTGGCTTGGACAACAACTGGTACAAAGATAAATGGGACCACAGTTTATATTTATAAGACTGAAATGTCGTAATTCATTTTGCATAAATTGGCTTACTTCGCAGGTATTCCGCCAAAATTACACCTAATTTTTTATTTTAAAAATGCAGGAAATGTCACAAAAATAAATGTATAACATAGTTTAGCTTCTGTCCCTGTTATTTCGAAAACAAAGAATTAGAATTTTTTTAAATTATTTTACATCTGAAATCATTTTAAAAATCATAAATAAAAAAGTATTTTTTTTAATGAAATAGGTTGAGCTAGCATAATCATAATAACATTAGAAAGAGAGACCAATTATCTACCATATCAGTAATATGTTCATTGGTGAAACATATATGTTGCAACATTACACAGAAGTGATTTTTTTTTTTTTTTTTGTTTTTTTGTAAGGCCCTTAATCATTACAGGAAGTTGCCAAGGTTGTAGTGCTAATAAATGGGCTTTGGCCAAAAAATTTCACCTTTCATGCCATGTTTATTGGACAACTTATCCTCCATCACTCACTGTGCTTTCTGCTGTGGAAAGTAATTTCATGTTTTATTCAGTTAATCAAAAACTTTTAAAGATGTGTGTTCTGGAAGATATAAAGTACAATTAAAGTATTAAAAGAATATAAATACGATGGCTATTCAGGAAGTAGGGAATGTTTTGGATTAGAAAAAAAATAAGCACAAGGAAAAAAATTATTATATACATCTGAAAGACCGATTGAAATACTATTTTTCTACATAGTCACCTAACAAATTGAAGCATTTATAATAGCAGTGGACAAGCTTTGAAATTCATTCGTTGTAGAAATCTGCCGTCTCTGATTTCAGCCAGTCAGTGACACTTACCCGGAGCTCCTCATCGTCATCAAAGCGCTGTGTTGCTAGCCAGGTCTTCATTCTTGTAAACAAGTGAAAATCGCTTGGTGCAAGGTCTGGACTGTAGGGTGGATGAGGGAAAACTTCCCATTTGAATGAATTAAAGAGTTGCTGAGTGCGGTTTGCCATGTGAGGTCGGGCATTGTCATGAAAAAAACAGAATTTTGGACGTCAACTTTCCTCGGTGCTTGTTTTGAATGGCTCTCCTAAGGTTGCGAAAAGTTTGACAGTACCGCTCAGAGTTTATTGTTGCATGTGTTGAAGCACACCTTGCCTATCCCAAAACACCGTTGCCATTATCTTCCTTGCTGACATTGTTTGCAAACATTTTCTTGGTCTTTTGGGGGAACTGTGCCCCCACTCCATAGACTGTAATTTTGTCTCGCAATTGATGTGTTTCACCCAAGTCTCGTCACCAGTTACAATTCGATCCAGTAATGAATCACCATGTCTGTGAAAGGCATCCAGAAATGTCAAAGCTGCCCCCATTCGCTGACTTCTGTGGTGGTCTGTAAGGATTTTTGGCACCCACCTTGCACAAAATTTGTGATAGCCAAGCTTTTCAGTGACAATTTGAAACAACAAAGTCAGTGAAACTTGTGGAAAACAAAGCGAAAGCTCAGTTATTGTGAAACAGCGGTTTTCACGAATCTTTTCATCAACTTTAGTGACAAGATCGTCGGTAACAATGCTTGGGCGTCCACTCTTATCATCATCATGAATGTTTGTTCGGCCATTTTTAAACTGAATGCACCATTTCCGCACGGAACTTTCATTCATTACATTGTTTACATACACTTCACACAGTTGACAATAAATTTCTATTGGTTTTAGGTTTTTTGCAAACAAAAAACTTATTACTGACCGCACCTCACAACTGGCAGGATTTTCTATTGCAGCGCACATTTCAATTTTGAATATAAAAAAAAACAGGCAGCGTGGAGATGCTCACGTTGTTACGGCTGGATGCCGACTGAAGTGCCGAACACGCATATACCAAAATATACGTGATCGGCGCGCGCCTAGCGGCGTCAGGCGAAAACGTTCCCTGCTTCCTGAATAGCCCTCGTATATAAAAATAATTTGGCAAAGGGTAGAAGTGGTTAACATATTTATAAAATGAAAACAAGAATTAGAAATATTATTTTAACATTATTACATGCATCAAGCGATAATACACTGATCGGCCAAAACATTATAACCACCTACTTAGTGGCATATTGGTCCACCTTCTGAATGCAATACAGCAGCGATTCAGTGTAGCATGGATTCTACAAGTCCTTGGTAGGCTTCCAGAAGTATCTGACACCAGATTTTTATGCACCAGTCATGAAATTCTCTTAAATTATGGGCCAGCAGTTTGTTGGCACAGCCTCTGGGAATGAGCATCTTGGAAATGGAGAGGCTGGTCAGCTGTTCACATGCTATTGTAGTAATGTTTGAAGGATGGTGAAACTACGAGTAGGCAATAATTAGTGGACATAGATAACACATCACAGAACGTGGAGGTTGGAGGCTTGCCCGCACTGTAAATCAGGATAGGAGGTGATCTGTGGCAGATCTGATGGAAGAGTACAATTGTGGTGCTTCCAGAAGTGTTTCAGAGCACAAGAATCGTGATTCTGCACAGATCACCCCTATCCTGCTTTACAGAGTGGGCAAGCCTTTGACCTCCACGTTCTGTGATGTGGTGTGGGTGTCTAACACATTGTCACCTACGCTTGGTTTCTCCATCCTTCAAAAACTTTCCATAGATGCTCACTATAGTAGCACGTGCATAGCTGACTAACCTCTCCATTTCTGAGATGTTCATTCCCAGGCACCATGCCCTCTAACTGCTGGACAATAATTTAGGGGAATTTCATGATCTCCAGATAGAAATCTGGTGTTGGATACCTCTGAAAGCCTACCAAGGACTTGTAGAATCCATGCTATGCTGAATAACTGTTGAATTGCATTCAAAAAGTGGACCAACATGCTAGTAAGTAGGTGGTCATAATATTTTGGCTGATCAGTGTATCTTCATAATTGAGGCACAATATTCCATAAAAATAAAACTACAAATTAGTAAAAGTCTTGGCCAGTTGCTAGAAAGTGGTGCGTGTGCATTCATAGGAGTAACTTCCAGTGAAGGAAAATTACAAAAATATTCAATTCAATGTGTTAATAAACTGAAAGTTACTTCATTTTCTCTTAAGCCATGCCATTGAAAAGTAATTTGGAAGAAATGTATAATTTCTGCGCACGAGTAAAATGTGCTGTTCTTAAATGTTGTTCCTACAGAAAGATAAGTAGAAAGAAGGAATGAAAAAAGCAAAAGTTCTACTTATCAAAAATATTCAGTTACCATACACTAAAAACTTCAGATGATTATTTAGTAATAATATATATAATTTATAATCATCAGAAGGAGCAAAACTTTGTATAGCACAGCTATAAAGTAAAGTGAGCAATCCAAATTAGCTTGCATCAAAAAAATTATTTGTATAGCAAATAGTAAATACAAACTATTTAAAAGTTGTAGCTTTTGTTAATTTTGAATATGAGTTAAATTGATGAGATTTAAAGTAACTAAAGTTCATGTATATTTCCATTGGTATGTTCATATAACAGCTACTCACCACGGAAGGCACACGCACACACCCTGGCCCTCGCCGAGTTGAACTGCTATTACTCACATGTGATGAATCAGCTAATGATGTATCCTGTGTGCGATATATGCCTATTGGAATTTCACAAGTTGTTGAACACAGTTTCTGATATAGCCTCCCATATGTTCTGATCCACATGTCATCTTTTGTAATCTTCATCTGAAACATTTCACATTTGTTAGTACCTGGAGACCACACTGCGAATCAGCTACTATGAGTGGGAAATATACATCTGTGTTCTGAATACCATCCTATGTTTTTTCTATTGAACTTTTGGTTCTCTTGTGATCTTTCTGGATGGAAGCCAAAATTGTAGTTTTATTGAGGGAAATCTCCATGTTGTATTCCTTTACTGCCTTATAAAGATTATATACTGATCTTCAGAAAAATTCAGAAGTACTGGATTCATTGTCATGCAATATCTACCTTGATAAAATACAGTACAGTTCTCAGTTAATGCGGATGTTATTCTTCATGATATTTGCCCAATATTTACATAATTTGACCAGAAAGCTGTAAATTCTGCACATTTGAAATTCAAAATAAACTAAACTATTAGTGAATGGCAACAAAAACCCCATAGCAGAATCAAGATAGAGACAACCTGGACACAATACTGTTTACAGAAAACATAGTACTTTCTGTAGAATCTGAAGATGTCCTGCAGAGATCCTTTATAAGACAGTAAAGGAGTACAACATGGAGATTTCCCTCAATAAAACTAAAGTTATGGCTTCCATTCAGAAAGATCACATGAGAATCAAAAATTCAATAGAAAACACAACTATAGAGCAAGTATCAGCATTTAAATCCCTAGGATACAGCCACAGCTACACTCTAGAATACAATATCCAACAAAAATATCACATGAAAGTTACAGGAACAACAGCACACTTCCCCTGGCCACAGAATCCAGTAATAAACTTCAACCTTCACCAATAAACCACTAACAGTTTAATTTATTTATTGTTTCTATGACACTTCTCATGAAGTTTGTGGTTCTCCCTAGTTATTAATGATATTTTCAAACTTGTAACAGGGAACTACTTAAGAAGTTCTGTGTATTTCACTTAATATTTCACACTGTATATTGTGTCCATCTTCCTTTCACTGTATAATTCTCCTATCTTCAGATTTGATAAGTGGCAGGTTTGTTTTGTCTACCACAGTTCAAAAATATATTTTAAAAATCATGTCTGATAATGTATAATAATAAAATAATAGAAACCCGCCAGTCTGGCTGCATGTGGTAAGGTTCCACCACACTGGATTGGGATGGTACAAGTCCTGGTCCATTCATGCTAGCCATTCAGATTGAGATTTTTAGACAGTTTTTCTCAGTCACCAAGGCGAATGCCAGTTACCACCTTCACCTCATAAACTATAGACTTCACAAACAAAAATAAACTTATCATACACAGAATATAGTTAAATGTTTCACAGATGGATGGCAAAACAACATTCGTACAAAAGTATAATTGCACTGGATCTGAGCAACCTGGTTCTATCACGGGTAGGGCACGTGTCCTACCATTCTAATAATTACATACCACATGCTTGTGCACAGGTGTCAGTGCCTCATCATCCAGCAGGGCTGATACAGAAATAAATATAAGATAAGATAATAACCACTGCAAAGCTTAAGATTGTCACAGCATTGAAAGCTGTATAGGTTCAATGATCTATCAGTTCTAGGAAGAGTATGCAGTGATAAGCAAGATTTCAATCTTGGCAGTAATGGATCTGAATCAAATTATGCAGCTGTGAATACTTTGTCCATATCCCTTTGAAATGTGAATATGGCGAATGTGAATGAAGAGTCTAGAAAATATTATACTAAATGCCTAAGAATAATGGTCTTAAACTGTTGGCATTTTAGAGGGAATGTAACCAATTTCCATGCTGAAGTTGGGAGTAGTGATGTAGACATCATACTAGGGACCAAAAGCTGGTTAATGCCAGAGGTTGAATCTAGCAAAGTATTTGTTCTTCATTTCAATGTCTTTCTGAGAGACCCAGAACTATCTCAGTGTATAGAGGAGTGTTTATTGCTGTTAATAAAACCATTAATTAACAACACACACATGAAATTCGTGCAACTTAATATGCGTGAAGACAAAAATTGGTGGAAATTGAAAGTTCATAATAGGGTTATTTTATTGACCTCTGGATTCTGGATCAACAAATGTAGAATATTTTAGAGAGTCACTTAATAATATTTCTCAAAACTATTCTGGACATATATTGATCATGGATGGTGATTTTAACCTACCATCAGTTGAGTGAGACACACACATGTTCAGGCATGTGCTAAAGAGTGGTGAAACTTAACTACATCATTCACCGAAAATTATCTTGAAAACAAGGTCATAGAGACAACTCATTGTGACAAAGATACCTCATTCATTTTGGGTCTTTTCTTATAAGGAATCAAGGTAATACTGATACAACTTGTATAGAAGGTGGTATATGCGAACACAAGGCAGTTGTAGTATCTTTGGAATCTAATCTGACAGCTAAACATGATAAAGACAATCAGCATATATTGCTTCAATATAGTAAATAAGGCATGTATGGTACATCACTTGGTGAAAAATTTTAAACCTACATTCTACAAAGGTTTGAAAACTTTTGTATAGTTTGAAAGGCAATAATATGGACTGGTATACAGGGTAGGATAAGAAAGTAGTAGGACTGAATTTCAGTAGCTTGAATGGAGCCCTGGAGGGGGTCAGACCACCAGGGTGTGGTAGTGGGGAGTCTTCTGAAGAGACCAATATTTTTTCCAGCAGCTTGCGGACAAGCAGGGAGTAAGCACGTCAATTTC